>CM065696.1:10794519-10818194 GCA_017654935.2 Phymorhynchus buccinoides | reverse complement strand
GGGAAAGCGGGGGGTTAGGGGGGGGGGGGGAGGGCGGCAATTAATATTGTGGCCAATAAAGATTCGTAATTGTTTGTTTTTTTATTTTATTTTTTGTTTTAAACTTATTAGCTTTAAAAACACTGTTATTTCAACTTGATAATTTCTGTTATTTTATCCATAATATTTTAGGCAAGCACACATGTAATCTTAGTCTGTGAGTGTGTTGTGTGTGTGTGGGGGGGGTAATCATCACATTTAATGTGAATTAATTTTTATTGTTTTAGAAACTTGTCTGGCCTGCTACTTCATAACTGTACAAATGTGTTTTTGGTAGATATAAAAGTGTGGTGTGTGCTGTGTGTGTGTGTGTGTGTGTGTGTGTGTGTGTGTGTGTGTGTGGTGTGTGTGTGTATGTCACAGTGTGTATGTGTGTGTGTGGTGTGTGTGTGTCACAGATATGTGGTGTGCTGTCACGTATGTGTGTGTGTGTGTGTGTGTGTGAAATGTTTAATATGTTGGGTCTCTGTGCATGTGGGCATTTCTCACTCTCTCTTTCACATGGTGGCACGGTGATGGGCAAGTGACATTGTGACTGGCCTGTCATTCCGTTGCCGTGGTGGGGGTGGGGGTGCTCACGTGTACAGACACCCCTATTAGGGTGTTCACATTTATTGCATTTCATTGTCTTTTTGTTTTTTGTATTGATCGATTGCAAGACACATTTCCTTGTTTTTTAAAGATCAGGACAATAAAAATGATTGATTGATTGATTGATATCAATTAAGGGGGTAGAGATACCCTATCAGGGGTCATATCAAGAAGACACTGACCCTTTCACTGCACGTTTTTTTCAGGAATCCCCGCTGGTGGGGCAGGGTGTGCCGGGAACGACGACTGTGTGACCGATGCTGCCTGTGAAGACGGCTCTTGTAGTGAGTTGGTTTTATCAAAGAACTATAGCAACACACGGCTTTGTTACTTCTAGTGAGTTGGTTTTATCAAATAATTATAGCAACACACGGCTTTGTTACTTGTAGTGAGTTGGTTTTATCAAATAATTATAGCAACACACGTCTTTGTTACTTGTAGTGAGTTGGTTTTATCAAAGAATTATAGCAACACACGGCTTTGTTACTTGAGGTGAGTTGGTTTTATCAAATAATTATAGCAACACACTGCTTTGGACACTTGTAGCGAGTTGGTTATATCAAATAATTATAGCAACACACTGCCGCTTTGTTACTTGTAGTGAGTTGGTTTTATCAAAGAATTATAGCAACACGCCACACCATTGAGTTGGGTTTTATTCAAATAAATCCAGCCAACACTCTGACATTGTAAGTGAGCTGGGTTTTATCAAAAAGGAACATCAAAGTGGATGAAAACCAATTTTACTGGAGTGCTAAAAAAACGGTCTTCCAATATTCAACGACTAAGGCTCTCTTTCTAAGGAATTTTGTTCGTCCTTATATCTAGATTAGTGACAGTTAGCCATTGATATACCTCGGTAACATTTCCATTGAGTTCTTCTTCAGTCGCTCAGATAGTTTCCTGTCAATTACGAATGCAGATGCGTCATGCTGCCGTTAAGAAATGCTGCCTAACTAAGAAATAGTTAGACCCAGCATGCCCGACTTCAGATGGAGAAAATCTTTTTTATGTAAGTGTTTCTTGAAAAACAAAGTCTGGAGACTGGACTGGTAAGGCAGAAAAAGATAATAGATGACAGCAAGCAAAGGGAAAAGGCAGGAGTCAAAGAGATAGTTTAGTTCAGAATTAGAGGAAGTTAACCTCACATAGCTTCCAGAAGGTGGGGAGACTGTTTACACAAAAGACCCCCGGTATCCCCACGAAATACGTGCTGTGCGTCGTTAGTTACTTAAAAGTAACGACTGTGTTAACGCACGAATCATCCTTTCAATGCGTCATCGCATCACCTACGTGACATTTTAAAGGGTAAATCTAATGTAACGCATGGCTTCAGATTCTAGGGAGAGAGGTCCAGTGCGTAAATACGAACAATCTCTACGTTTTCAGGAACCCTGCCTAGGTGTGCTATAACTAGGGAGTGTAACGCTGCGTTATTAGTGTTACATCTGAGGCGTGTATCACTGCGTTGCGTGTGTTAAAACAGAGGTGTTAAACGCTGCGTTACGTGTGTTACAGCGGAGGTGTGTAGTGTTACAACGTTCGAACTTGCCATAGACGTCCTTACTACTTATCCAGCATGCGAAATTTGATGGCCCTCCGTTCTAACATTATCATGGCAACTTATATAGAAAGATAGTCTGCTAGATGGGAACAAACAGACGAACGTCACCGAAAACATTACCTGCTTCGCTTGGCTAAAAACAAATGAGAACTGTTATGCCCATTACATGT
This sequence comes from Phymorhynchus buccinoides, assembly GCA_017654935.2. Taxonomy (NCBI): domain Eukaryota; kingdom Metazoa; phylum Mollusca; class Gastropoda; order Neogastropoda; family Raphitomidae; genus Phymorhynchus; species Phymorhynchus buccinoides. Next base: position 10,815,830 of record CM065696.1, on the reverse strand, counting down.
GGAACCTCCCTTATAAAGGACCTACCCATTATAAGAGGGGGACCACTCCCATATAAGACCTACTTCTCTGAGACATTGCCCTTTCTTTTGTTAGTATTGGAATTGCCTCCCTTTTAAGACCTCATTTTGGATGATTTTGTGATGGTCTTATAAGAGATGTTCCACTGTATTGTTTTTGTCCAGGAATCCTTGTTGGAAAGTCGGGATGTTCCGGGGATGATGACTGTGTGACCAGTGCTGTCTGTGATGCTGGCGATTGTAGTGAGTTGTTTTTATCATTTAAGGGGGTAGACATGCCCTTCAGGGGTCATATCAATTAAGGGGGTAAAGATGCCCTGTCAGAAAATCATATCAAATTAAGGGGGTAGAGATAACCTATCAGGGGTCATATCAATTATAGGGGGCGGGAGATAACCTGTCAGAGGTCATATCAATTAAGGGGGTAGAGATACCCTAGTCAGGGGTCATATCAATTAAGGGGGTAGAGATAACCTAGTCAGGGGTCATATCAATTAAGGGGGTAGACATACCCTATCAGGGGTCATATCAATTAAGGGGGTAGAGATACCCTATCAGGGGTCATATCAGTTAAGGGGGTAAAGATACCCTGTCAGGGGTCATATCAATTAAGGGGGTAGAGATACCCTATCAGGGGTCATATCAATTAAGGGGGTAGGGAGGCCCTAAGGGGTCATATCAATTAAGGGGGTAGAGAATACCCTATCAGGGGTCATAGAGGATAAGAAAAATAGAGACGGTCCCTACTCAGGGGTCATATCAATTAAGGGGTGTACAAGCTTACCCTATCAGGGGTCATTATCAGAATAAGAGGGGTAGAGGTGCCCTATCAGGGGTCATATTCAATTAAGGGGGTAGAGATACCCTATCAGGGGTCATATCAGTTAAGGGGGTAGAGATACCCTATCAGGGGTCATATCAATTAAGGGGGGTAGAGATGCCCTATCAGGGGTCATATCAATTAAGGGGGTAGAGATACCCTATCAGGGGTCATATCAGTTAAGGGGGTAGAGATACCCTGTCAGATTGTCATATCAATTAAGGGGGTGGAGATACCCTGTCAGGGGTCATATCAATTAAGGGTGTAGAAATACCCTATAGGGGTCATATCAATTAAGGGGGTAGAGATACCCTATCAGGGGTCATATCAATTAAGGGGGTAGAGATACCCTATCAGGGATCATATCAATTAAGGGGGTAGAGATACCCTGTCAGGGGTCATATCAATTAAGGGGGTAGAGATACCCTATCAGGGGTCATATCAATTAAGGGGGTAGAGATAGAAAATCGTCAGATTGTTCAATAAAACTAGAAAAACACGAAATAAATTCAATGATAGAAAATAGTATATATAATGAAAAGCTTCCTTCAAAATCTAAGATATTATTATGTTCAAGATCTTTATCTAGCCTTATCTACAAAATTCGATTGAACTCGTGGAGGACCAAATTTTGTAAAGATGTAGAATGCGATTGTGGTCTCCCAATATCAGTTCAACACATTATTTTAGAATGCCCATTATTATCATTGTTATACAAACTATCTGGGATACAATTTGCACAAATTGGAACTTTAAAAGATGTACGATTGCAGTCATGAAATGATCAAAATTGCTACAGTCATATCCAGCTCTGGAAGTGCAAGATTACTTTAGTTCATGAGTTAATTAACTTTAATTTTGTTTTCTTTGTCACTTTTTTAATGGTCCTAGTTGCTATTAATTTGCTTAGGGTTTGTTGCACACGCATCAGTATTGGACACATACACACACGCGCACGCGCGCGCCGTGCATGCGCGCACACACTTTTTTTCTTTACTTTTTAAGGAACATTTCTTTCCCATTTAAACTGTCCCCCCCCCCCCCCCCAGATAAAATGAGAATGTATCCGCATACCGGGGGTACATATATTAAATACACCATTGTGAAAAACAGATATCAGTTATTTTAAATTAAATCAATCAAATGAAATCAAATTCATATCAATTAAGGGGGGTCCAATTATTGAGAGATTCCCTGTCACAGGTCATTTCAATTAAGGGTGTAGAGGTACCCTAGCAGGGGTCATATCAAATAAGGGGGTAGAGATGGACCCTAGAAGGGTTCATATCAATTAAGGGGGTAGAGATACCCTATCAGGTGGTCAGGAATGGCCCGTGGGGTAGAGATACCCTATCAGGGGTCATATCAAGAAGACACTGACCCTTTCACTGCACGATTTTTCAGGAATCCCCGCTGGTGGGGCAGGGTGTGCCACAGCTGAACGACGACTGTGTGACCGATGCTGCCTGTGAAGACGGCTCTGGGTAGGTGAGTTGTTTTATCAAAGAGAATATAGCAACACACGGCTTTGTTACTTGTAGTTAGTTGGTTTTATCAAATAATTATAGTAACGCACAGCTTTGTTACTTGTGGTGGAGTTGGTTTTCTCAAATAATTATAGCAACACACGTCTTTGTTAGCTTGTAGTGAGTTGGTTGTATATAGTTCAAATAATTATAGCAACACACGTCTTTGTTACTTGTAGTGAACGGCTTTGTTACTTATGGTGAGTTGGTTTTATCTTATAGGGTAGAATTATAGCAACGGGATGCACGGCTTTGTTACTTGAGGAAAAGTTGGTTTTTATCAAAGAATTATAGCAACACATCGGCTTTGTTACTTGAGGTGAGTTGTTTTATTAAAGAATTAGCTAGCAACACTAACACTATCTCCGACCTCGTGTGATAAACAGCAAGCCACTTGAGATAGGATAAAAGCAATATCACACTCGCAAATCCTAATAACGGATATATACCGATATTTTACCTCTTTCAGATGATAATCAAACACGCAACGAAGAAGCGAGACGCCATGCATGCAGATCTAAAATAATACTAACCACTTCACCGTAGCAAGAAAATCCCACTCATCCACAAATAATATAGTTCTCCAAGTTAGAAAGTCGTGAGCTATTTTGATCTTGCACAAGCGATACATTATGAAAGGAAACTGATTATTAATCGAAACATGAACCTACTGGAATTTGCTGTATATAAAAAAATAGCCTTTACAATGACATATTATTTTTACACTGCAATCACAGGCCATAGTTATTGTCATTTCGCCAATGACGAACTTTCAATGATGACGTAATTTCAGTGATTGCGTAAGTTCACTAAGATGACGTTTTTTGGTGTCCTGCTCAGAAGGCGCTATTTGCAGTGACACAAACTTGAGTATGTGGTTGCTGGCCGCTATTTTTATCATTTGCAATTTCACTAAAAATTACTCTTCACAATTTGTTTTCAATGTAAAATGTTTATCAGAGACAACCTTTTGCATTTATCGGGTTAAGGCATAGCGTTAGGAGTATGTTTGGGCTTTTTGTTTTACTAAACATCACTTGATGTAAATAAAGAAAATATGGCTTGAGTACTGCAGATAGTCGCATGCGAGTGTACCTTGATGTGTGATAATGATAATGATATGTCAAGATAAATAACTGTGACGTCAAGTTTCTAATAGCAACGGTGTATTCTTACACGCGTTTACACTAAGCCTATGGGTTAAATTACGCAAATGATATGTCAAGACATTGTTTTATATCACACACTTCCAGGCCTCTTTAGCGCTACTTCAAGATCGGTATATACGGCTTTGTTACTTGAGGTGAGTTGGTTTTATCAAATAATTATAGCAACACACGGCTTTGTTACTTGTAGTGAGTTGGTTGTATCAAATAATTATAGCAACACACGGCTTTGTTACTTGAGGTGAGTTGATTTTATCAAATAATTATAGCAGCACACAGCTTTGCTACTTGAGGTGAGTTGGTTTTATCAAATAATTATAGCAACACACGGCTTTGTTACTTGAGGTAAGTTGGTTTTATCAAATAATTATAGCAACACGCCGCTTTGACACTTGCAGTGAGTTGGGTTTATCAAATAATTATAACAACTCACTGCTTTGACACTTGTAGTGAGTTGGTTTTATCAAATAATTATAGCAGCTCACTGCTTTGATATTTGATGCTTACTATTTATCCAGCATGCGAAATTTGAGGGCCCTCCGTTCAAACATTATCATGGCAACTTACATAGAGAGATAGTCTGCTAGACGGGAACAAACAGACGGACGTCACCGAAAACATTACCAGCTTCGCTTGGTTAAAAACAAATGAGAACTCTATGCCCATTACATGTGGAACTTCCCTTATAAGACCTCCCATTATAAGACTCCCTCCCATATAAGACCTACTTCTCTGAGACATTGCCCTTCTTTTGTAAGTATTAAAATTACCTCCCTTATAATAACCCTCCCTTACAAGACCTCATTTTGGATGATTTTTTGAAGGTCTTATAAGAGATGTTCCACTGTATTGTTTTTCTCCAGGAATCCTTGTTGGAAAGTCGGGATGTTCCGGGGATGATGACTGTGTGACGGGGTGCTGTCTGTGATGCTGGCGATTGTAGTGAGTTGTTTTTATCATTTAAGGGGTAGACATGCCCTGTCAGGGGTCATATCAATTAAGAGGGTAGAGATACCCTATCAGCGGTCATATCAATTAAGAGGGTAGAGATACCCTATCAGATGTCATATCAATTAAGGGGGTAGAGATACCCTATCAGGGGTCATATCAATTAAGGGGGTAGAGATACCCTATCAGGGGTCATATCAAGAAGACACTGACCCTTTCACTGCACGATTTTTCAGGGATCCCCGCTGGTGGGGCAGGGTGTGCCGGGAACGACGACTGTGTGACCGATGCTGCCTGTGAAGCCGGCTCTTGTAGTGAGTTGGTTTTATTCAATAATTATAGCAACACACGGCTTCGCTACTTGTAGTGAGTTTGTTTTATCAAATAATTATAGCAACACACTGCTTTGTTTCTTGCGGTGAGTTGGGTTTATCAAAGAATTATAACAGCTCACTGCTTTGACACTTGTAGTGAGTTGGTTTTATCAAAGAATTATAGCAACACACGGCTTTGTTACTTGTGGTGAGTTGGTTTTATCAAATAATTATAGCAACACACGGCTTTGGTACTTGTAGTGAGTTGGTTGTATTCAATAATTATGACAACACACGTCTTCGTTACTTGTAGTGAACGGCTCTGTTACTTTTGGTGAGTTGGTTTTATCAAATAATTATAGCAACATAGGGCTTTGTTACTTTTGGTGAGTTTGTTTTATCAAATAATTATAGCAACACACGGCTTTGTTACTTTTGGTGAGTTGGCTTTATCAAATAATTATAGCAACACACGGCTTTGTTTCTTCTAGTGAGTTGGTTGTATCAAATAATTATAGCAACACACGGCTTTGTTACTTCTAGTGAGTTGGTTGTATCAAATAATAATAGCAACACACGGCTTTCATACTTGTAGTGCGTTGGTTTTATCAAAGAATTATAGCAACACGCCGCTTTGACACTTGTAGGAGTTGGTTTTATAATAGAATTAAAACAACTCACTGCTTTGACACTTGTAGCGAGTTGGTTATATCAAATAATTATAGCAACATGCCGCTTTGTTACTTGTAGTGAGTTGGTTGTATCAAATAATTGTAGCAACACACGGCTTTGTTACTTGTGGTGAGTTGTTTTTTATCAAATAATTAAAACAACTCACTGCTTTGACACTTGTAGTGAGTTGGTTTTATCAAATAATTATAGCAACACACTGCTTTGACACTTGTAGCGAGTTGATTTTATCATAGAATTATAGCAACACTCACACATTGAGTTGGTTGTCACAGAGTGTCGCAGGGCGTATTATTGTGTCACAAAACGCCCTGTTGGTGTTCCCCATCATCCTTCCTATTGTTGTTGTTTTCTCTTCTCTCTTTAACTTTCATATCTTGAACGAGATTCCATCAGTTTGCTGTAGATATATTCTCATATGTTTAACTACTTTCTCTCAACAACGATCATGAATATATCCTGTATTGTTTTCCTGTTTTTCCTCTTAATATTTTAAAACTGACTTTTGTTTATTTACTTAAATATGATAATATGTTTTTGTCTGTGTTTGCCAGCCGCCATATTAGAGACTAAATTAGGAGTAGGCACACTATAGGCTCCGAGCTTGTTGCTGCCGTTATTTCTGTTTACCTCACTTGGATGTGTATGTGTTGTTGTTCAATGGGTTTTAACAAATAAATCCAACATTACACTGCTTGGACACGTGTAGTGAGTTGGTTTTTATCAAAGATTTATAGAATTATAGCAACACTGACACATTGGGTTGGGTATATCAAATAAATCCAGCAACACTCTGACATTGTAATGAGCTGTTTTTATCAAAGGAACATCAAGTGTATGAAACAATTTTACTGGGTGCTAAAACAAATGGTCTTCCCATATTCAACGACTAAGGCTCTCTAAGCAATTGTGTCCATTTTTACTACATCTAGATTAGCGACTCCAGCTTGTGGCATAGTGGCAGTAACCTAGATATACCTCGTATCATTCCATTGAATTCTTCTTCAGTCGCTCAAACAATCTCCTGTCAACGATGAGCGCAGTTGCGTCATGCTGTCGTTATGCGCCTAACTAAGAAATACTTCGGCCCAGCAAGTCCGACTTTGGCTAGAGGAAATCTTTTTGAAAATATTTCTTGAAAAATATAGGCAGGAGAATGGACAGGAAAGGCAGGAAATGTAGTAGATGACAGGACGCAAGCAAAGGGAAAAGGCAGAGTCAAAGAAGAGTGACAGATTAGAGTAAGTTACAAGCACAGAAATTCCACAAACGAACGAGAAATTAGGGCTTTACGTCATCTCGACCTGGGAAGGAACATATGGGACAAAATTGTATTGGGTTAGTATGAGAAACTAAAACATAAACCAGAACCGGACATAAAGACAATACAAAGACGTGGACGGTACATAAAATGTGGAAGGGGAATTATAAAAAGCGCAAGCCTGTTATTTACTTGAAAAGATTTAAAATTCATAAAATAGTTCTTTGTGTCAGATGGCACTGGTTAAATTAACTATATAATGTAAAATTTTAATGTAAAATTCTTTTGTTGTCTGGCACCCAACAAAACAAAATCTCCCTCTGTGATTAAAATTTAAGGGCTACACAGTTTCAACATTCAAAATTTTATTTTAATCATAAAAAACCCAAATTTGGCCCTTATTTAATTTAAAAGAATGTATGTACAAATATTTAGTAAATATTTACAGGGGTATGTAGCACAGAATTTCAAGAAGGTGGGGGATACTATTTTTTACAGAAAGACCCCCGGTTATCCCCACGGGGGGATAGCATTGAAATACGTGCATCGTCCTTAGTTACTTAAAAGTAACGACTGTGTTAACGCCCGAATCATTCTTTCAATGCGTCATCACATCACCTACGTGACATTATAAAGGGTAAATCTAATGTAACGCATGGCTTCAGATTCTAGGGAGAGAGGTCCAGTGCGTAAATACGAACAATCTCTACGTTTTCAGGAACCCTGCCTAGGTGTGCTATAACTAGGGAGTGTAACGCTGCGTTATTAGCGTTACATCCCGAGGAGTAGCTCGCAGTCACCACGTGTGTGTCTAACACACACATGACCGGTGGTGTTAAACTCTGCGTTACGTGTGTTACAGCGGACGCACAAGAGTGTTAAAACCTCGTATGATTGGCGCACACTTGGCCTAGACGTCCTTACTACTTATCCAGCATGCGAAATTTGAGGGCCCTCCGTTCTAACATTATCATGGCAACTTACATAGAGAGGTAGTCTGCTAGACGGGAACAAACAGACGAACGTCACCGAAAACATTACCAGCTTCGCTTGGTTAAAAACAAATGAGAACTGTTATGCCCATTACATGTGGAACCTCCCTTATAAGACTCCCTGCCATATAAGACCTACTTCTCTGAGACATTGTCTTTGTTTTGTGCGTATTAAAATTACCTCGCTTATAAGACCCCTCCCTTACAAGACCTCGTTTTTGGATGATGTTTTGAAGATCTTATAAGAGATGTTCCACTGTATTGTTTTTCTCCAGGAATCCTTGTTGGAAAGTCGGGATGTTCCGGGGATGATGACTGTGTGATCGGTGCTGTCTGTGATGCTGGCGATTGTAGTGAGTTGTTTTTATCATTTAAGGGGTAGACATGCCCTGTTTTTCAGGGGTCATATCAATTAAGGGGGTAGAGATGCCATGTCAGGGGTCATATCAATTAAGGGGCTGGAGATGCCCTGTCAGGGGTCATATCAATTAAGGGTGTAGAGATGCCCTGTCAGGGGTCATATGAATTAAGGGGGTAGAGATTCCCTGTCAGGGATCAGGGTAGAGATACCCTATCAGGTGTCAGGAAAGTCAGGGTAGAGATACCCTATCAGGGGTCATATCAATTAAGTTGGGGTAGAGATAACCTGTAAGGGGTCATATCAATTAAGGGGGTAGAGATACCCTGTCAGGGGTCATATCAATTAAGGGGGTAGAGATACCCTATCAGGGGTCATATCAATTAAGGGGGTAGAGATACCCTGTCAGGGGTCATATCAATTAAGGGGGTAGAGATACCCTATCAGCGGTCATATCAATTAAGGGGGTAGAGGTACCCTATCAGCGGTCATATCAATTAAGGGGGTAGAGATACCCTGCAGGGGTCATATCAATTAAGGGGGTAGAGATGGCCTATCATGGTCATATCAATTAAGGGGGTAGAGATACCCTGTCAGTGGTCATATCAATTAAGGGGGTAGAGATACCCTATCAGGTGTCATATCAATTAAGGGGTGGAGATGACCTATCAGGGTTCATATCAATTAAGGGGGTAGAGATAACCCTATCAGGGGTCATATCAATTAAGGGGGTAGAGATACCCTGTCAGGGGTCATATCAATTAAGGGGGTAGAGATACCCTATCAGGATCATATCAATTAAGGGGGTAGAGATGCCCTGTCAGTGGTCATATCAATTAAGGGGGTAGAGATACCCTATCAGGTGTCATATCAATTAAGTGGGTGGAGATGACCTATCAGGGGTCATATCAATTAAGGGGGTAGAGATAGCCTATCAGGATCATATCAATTAAGGGGGTAGAGATACCCTATCAGGTGTCATATCAATTAAGGGGGTAGAGATACCCTATCAGGTGTCATATCAATTAAGGGGGTAGAGATGCCCTATCAGGGGTCATATCAATTAAGGGGGTAGAGATACCCTATCAGGTGTCATATCAATTAAGGGGGTAGAGATGCCCTATCATGGTTCATATCAATTAAGGGGGTAGAGATGCCCTATCAGGGTGTCATATCAATTAAGGGGGTAGAGATGCCCTATCAGAGTGTCATATCAATTAAGGGGGTAGAGATGCCCTGTCAGGGGTCATATCAATTAAGGGGGGAGATACCCTATCAGGGGTCATATCAATTAAGGGGGTAGAGATACCCTATCAGGGTTGGTCATATCAATTAAGGGGGTAGAGATACCCTATCAGGTGTCATATCAATTAAGGGGGTAGAGATACCCTATCAGGGGTCATATCAATTAAGGGGGTAGAGATACCCTATCAGGGGTCATATCAATTAAGGTCAGGGGTCATATCAATTAAGAGGGTAGATGTACCCTATCAGCGGTCATATCAATTAAGGGGTGCAGAGGCCGGCTTATCAGGGATCATATCAATTAAGGTGGTAGAGATACCCTATCAGGATCATATCAATTAAGGGGGTAGAGATTCCCTGTCAGGGATCAGGGTAGAGATACCCTATCAGGTGTCAGGAGTCAAGGTATAGATACCCTATCAGGGGTCATATCAATTAAGGGGGTATAGATACCCTGTCAGGGGTCATATCAATTAAGGGGGTAGAGATAACCTGTAAGGGGTCATATCAATTAAGGGGGTAGAGATAACCTGTAAGGGGTCATATCAATTAAGGGGGTAGAGATAACCTGTAAGGGGTCATATCAATTAAGGGGGTAGAGATACCCTATCAGCGGTCATATCAATTAAGGGGGTAGAGATACCCTATCAGGTGTCAGGAGTCAAGGTATAGATACCCTATCAGGCCCAACGGCAACACCCAATATGGACCCAACAGGAATGGGCAGGGAAACTGATAAACGCCTCTTCTGAAGGCCAAGAAGGGGCAACAACTGAAGAAAAAAGGTCTACAGTAGAAGAACAAAACTTGAAGATTGGTGAACCTGTTTCTTCTGATCGTGAAGAAAAATCCAAAACTGAAAGCAAGAAAGAAAAGACTGCATCTGAATCTGAACCAAAAACTGTCAGAATAGGAGTGACTGGAAGAAAACAAAACTCGGAGACAGACAATGGTTTATTTGTTGAGGGAAGCCTTGGGGATGTGAGAGTGGACTTCTTAGTTGATAGTGGGTCAACAACGACTTTGATCAGCAAGCAATTGTTTGAGGAGATGTCGGAAGAAGAAAAGAAGAAACTATCACCCTCAACTGTGCGACTGCAAGGTGTGAATGGCGTAGAGATAAACTGTTATGGAAAAGTTACCGTCAACATCCATTTAGGATCAAGTCTTTTCGAACAAACTGTGATAGTCTGTGACATGGAAATAGAAGCGATTCTTGGGCAAGACTTCATTTTGAAACACCTTCATACTATCAACTTGAAGAATCTGAAGGTCTCTACTCAGTTTGGGGACATACCATGCTTCTTAGGTGGAAAAGCAGCGATGGTATGCAGGGTGACAGTAAAGAGAACGCACACCATCCCGGCTCAATCCATAATTTACGTACCAATACATGTGTGTGGAAGTGAATACCTTGCAGACTATGTCCTTTTAGAACCCAGTGCAGATATTGTTGAGAAGAAAAATCTTCTCCTGGTTCCTGCCATTGATTCTGTTAAGGGTGTGACTTCGGCTATTGTGATAAACCTGTCTGAGGAAGATGTGCAGCTGTATCCGAACACTAAGCTAGGTACTTGTGAGTCAGCCTATGAAGGGGAAAATTCGACAAAGCAAGAGACATGCAACCTAGTAACAGAAGAGAAGGGTGACCCAGGAGACTTGCCTGAGTACTTGAAAGACTTGTTCGAGCGCAGTTCAAAACATTTGAATGCAGAACAACAAGAACAGTTAAAGCACTCTCTAATTAAGTTCCAGCATGTTTTCGCTAAATCTTCCGATGACCTTAGTCAAACGACGAAGGTAAGGCATCAGATCAATACTGGAACGGCCCAGCCCATTAGGCAACGAGCTCGCAGGCAACCATTTGGGAAGCGTGAAGCTGAGAAAGAAGAGATTACGCGCATGCTAGAAAAGAACGTTATAGAGCCCTCCAATAGTCCTTGGGCTTCCCCAGTTGTTCTAGTTAAGAAACGCGACTCGAGTTATCGTTTCTGCGTAGACTACCGCAAGATGAACGAAGTTACCGTAAAGGACGCCTTTCCACTTCCGCGCATCGAAGATTGTCTTGATGCATTGAGCGGCTGCACTTGGTTTTCGAGCTTTGATTTACTGTCTGGGTTTTGGCAAATTCCCTTAGACCGTGACGAGGACAAGCAAAAGACAGCTTTCATTACGGGGTTAGGACTGTACCAGTTCACTGTCATGAGTTTCGGACTCACCAACGCCCCTTCCACCTTCCAGCGGCTCATGGAAAATGTCTTGCGAGATCTGCAATGGAATACTGTTGTTCTATTCATGGATGATAGTATTGTCCCTTCCTCAACAATTGAGGAAAATCTGAGACGCATGGAAGAAGTTTGGAAGCGATTTGAAGAAGCCAACTTGAAAATGAAACCTTCAAAGTGTCATCTTCTTCAGAAAGAAATCCAGTTCCTGGGCCACATTGTGTCGGGAGAGGGCATCAGAACTGATCCTGAGAAGACAAAAGCTGTGAGAGACTGGCCACAACCCAAAACCCCAAAGCAAGTCAGGAGCTTCATGGGATTATGCTCCTATTACAGGAAATTTGTGAAAGACTTTGCCAAAATTGCTCGCCCCTTGCACAGACTATGTGAAAAAGGAACAGCTTTTCAGTGGTCTGAAGAATGCCAAGAAGCCTTCCACACACTGAAGGACTGCCTGACGTCAACACCAGTTCTGTGCTATCCGTTACCAGAACTCAAGTACATTTTGGACACTGACTCTAGTAATTTTGCTGTGGGAGCAGTGCTCTCTCAAGTACAAGATAGCCAAGAAAGAGTGGTGGCCTATTTCAGTAGGGCACTCACCAAGCCTGAAACTGTGTACTGTGTAACTCGCAAGGAACTCTTTGCAGTAGTGGCAGCATTTAGGAAGTTCCATCACTACCTGTACGGCCAGGACGTGCTCGTACGTACGGACAATGCGGCTGTAAGCTGGATGCGGAACCTCAAAACCCCCACAGGGCAAATTGCACGCTGGTTACAGGAACTTGAAACCTACAATATGACTGTAGTACACCGACCAGGCATGCAACATCGCAATGCTGACGCTCTTTCCAGAAATCCGTGTGCAGCCTGCGAAAGGATTCAAAAGGGTGAGATTGAACATGAAGTGGAAAGGGCCCTATTTGATCACAAAGCGTTGTGATGACTTGACGTACTTCATCAAGAAAACGGCGAAAAACATTCCAAAAGCCTACCACGTGGAAACGATTCATACCCTATAAGGGCAAGACCACTCCCACTTGGATCACCAAGAACAGGATGTAGCCGGCTTGGAGCTATGAAGTTTAGTGGCCATCAACTAACTCAAGAAGCGTTAACATTCTTCCACCAGAAAATAGGAATGTAGTGATTTGAATCAGAATAGAAAATAAAATTTAAAAAAGCAAAAAGAAAAAAAGAACAAAAAAAAAAGGTTATGGAGACGCACTAACTGAAATTTATCAAGGGGTGTTTTATTTCGTCTTTGCTTGATGGATTTCCTCAGACCTAATGTGGTTTAAAGAAACCTAACAACAAACAATTCAGTAATCAAATCCCATTTTTTCTTTTTCTTTGTGTCATTGCAGACAATGTACGACTGTTTCTCTTGCAACAGAAAGTTCCGAAGCAAGAAAGAAGTGAAGCTCCACTATGATCTCATTCATGCACCATTCGAGCTGGAAAGAAAGACTCGCCATCAAGTCCGTTACCAGCCCCTGGATAGAACCACGGCTCTACAAAAGGTCAAGTCTAGAGCAGAACGCCCTTGGTCCCTACAGCACAGGCCCCACAACTCACCAGTGACGCCAATGAATGGAGTTGCTCAGTGGCCCGAAGATCAAGAAACACTAAACACCCCTCCATTTACTTACCCCGACTTCCAACACCGGCAACACCTATATCCCCAAGAACTGTTCACCCACTTGGACTATGGGGTTGATGCTGACCCAGATTACAGTTTCTCTGGGGTAGATCACTGTGGCCGTGTTTCCTTGTCAAGAACATTAGGACAAAGACCTGTCATTGGCCTTTCCACCCGGCCACGGAGCTCCGACTTCCCAGTTCCCCCGGCGACTGTGACGGTTAATGATGGGAACACTGTTCCGGTGCTTTCTATCCCTGGTGCTCCTCCCAGTTCTTCTACCACCGCTGATGGTGTTGCTCGAAGCGCCACTGGGTCTGAAGGAGGAGACAAGGTCCCCCACACGTCCGACACCCCTTTGCTGGATGAATTTATGCAAGACGGGGGGTGGCTTGTTCCTGCAGAGGTGCAGCCCAGGGAACAATCGGAGTACAGAACGGCTTGTTCCTGCAGAGGTGCAGCCCGGGAACAATCGGAGTACAGAACGGCTTGTTCCTGCATAGGTGCAGCCCGGGGACAATCGGAGTACAGAACGGCTTGTTCCTGCAGAGGTGCAGCCTAGGAACAATCGGAGTACAGAACGGCTTGTTCCTGCAGAGGTGCAGCCCGGGGACAATCGGAGTACAGAACGGCTTGTGCCCGCGGAAGTGCACATTGGAAGCGATCAGGAAGTAGAGAGGCTTATGTCTGGGGACGTGCAGATCGGTAGTGATCGAGGTGCGGATGCAATTCAGAAGGACCCCAGGGAAAAAGCAAAGGACGTTCTGGCGACATCGTCTGGCCCCCTAAGGGTTCATCATCAATGGATGCTGACATGAAGCTCATGCATATGGAGGCAGCCACTATACGATTGTCACAACTAGCAGGCATCTCTTCCGGAAACAGAAGAGAGGCCTTAGACCATTTCAATTTTCTGGCCTTACCCGGGACAAACTTCCCTAAGGCATCCACCGACCTGCAGAAAGCGCGGGACTTGTACTACCAGTCAATTAGGCGGGTAGCAGATGGGGACACCACGGATCGGGCCGCAGTGGAAGTGGTGGAGGCCCTTTACATGATGCCGAGGAGGAAGGGCTTCGTTGCAGACGTCATTGCCAGTTTGGGGAGTGTGGCCTGCAGAATTGTCAAGTGATCGTACTGTTGTGTCACTTCGTTCGTTAATTGTTTTCTTTTCTCCGTATTTCCTCTTATTTTTGTAGAGCTCTGCTTGTGTTGTTAGATAATTCTTCCAATCACAAAAGAAAGAACATGAGAGGACACTACACTCCCTCTACTCTTGCTAAAATGTTAATAAGATCTGCATAGTATGACCTGGAAATGATAAAATGAATTGTGTTCAGTACCTTCTTCTGACATTTCTAAATAAGTACAGTTCATCGCCTTTCTGTCAGTGCAATTGTGTGCTAGGATTTAAATGAGGGTGACTGAATAGACCAGTTTCCTACTGCAGTGCTGAGATAGAGGATGTAATTGCCCTGGTGGTATTAGTGATGATGCTGCCACACACTCTTTTAGAGAGAAAAGTGTGGGGTGGACAGTATTTCAAAAATCAAAATCAAAACATCTTTATTATCTCTGAAAAGAGAAATTGCGTCCAGGTGCCACGATTATAACATAGACATTGACATTAAACATACAATAAAATACATTGAACGGTTATAATATGGCATAGAAGATTAAAGGTATAGAGCACACATGCATTATCATATTTACAAGCACAATTTAAAATGCAAAGAAATGTATGATACCTAATTGAACAAAGACCAAAATCACAGTCATAAACGTATTGCACACCTTCAGGGTACACACTCTATTTCGTCCCCCCCCCCCCCCCCTCCCCTCCCATACACTCACACTTTACTTAAACACACATGCTGGCGATCAGTAAGAGCCAACAATTTTGAGAGTCATGATGGGTTTAAGAAATGGATAGAGGAAGGGATAAAAGATTTCTGGGCCCTGGATTTCAGTTTAAAAGTTCTGTAGCGGCGTCCTGATGGTAAAAGATCATAGTGTTTGTTTAAAACATGAGAAGTATCAATTGCAATCTGCCTGGCCTTTTGCTTTGCGCGTCTTTCATACAACTCTTGCATTCCAGTCTCTCTCATCCCAACAACCTTGCTGCACACATTCACTACATCGTTCAACACTTTCTTGCTCCCCACATTCAAACTCCCGAACCAACAAATAAAAGACACAGTGAGTAAGGACTCAATGCAAGAGCGATAATATGTGTGTAAAATACCAGAATCAATGCCAATGTTCCTAAGTCTCTGTAAAATAAACATTTGTGGTTTTTATTTATTTTTGTTGCCTTTACTATGGTTGGATAGTAGGAGGCTATCCTTCATAGCAAGCAAGTGTGTGAATCTGAACATTGTTTTTTTTTTTCTTTCTCTTCCCTTTAATTTCTGCACTGCAGCTGGAAAGACGCTTTTTGGATTTTTGATGGGTAATTACACTGGGACGTGATCCTAGATGCCGGCCAGGATTTGGGTATAAACAAGCTAGGTATATAGAGCTACCTACTTATCATGTACCAGTGATAGTTTTACATCACTATTCATTTTTGCGCGTGCCTTGATTTCTAGTGTAAATTTCTATTAGGACGTGATCCTAGATGCCGGCCTGGATTTGGGTATAAACAAGCTAGGTATATAGAACTACCTACTTATCATGTCCTAATACAAGTTTGTGTTTAGCTATTCAAGACTCGATTTTGTGAGTGGATACCAACTCAAAGACACCCTGAACTGTCCGCATGTGCACTTCAATTGAGTTTCTGCATGGATTTCTATAGTTAATTTCTGTTAGAACGTGATCCTAGATACCGGCCTGGGTCTGGGTATAAACAAGCTAGGTATATAGAACTACCTACTTATCATGTACTAACCCAAGTTGATACATAGGCGTTCAGACGTGGCTTATCAATTGACACTACCCCCCCCCCCCCCCCCTAACCCCAGCACATCTAAGATTTCAAATTACATTAAGGATAGAAGAAGACGTTACCCTTATTATTGTTGTTATTTTTTATTTTTGTGTGTGTGTGTAGTCATTCCGTTGGTCATCGTTATGTACTTAGTGGGGATGTACTTAGGGCAAGGTATCTCCACTGTAAGCAAAGCGCATTCAGCCCACCAGTGTAGCATCTGGACCCTATGCTATATGGCAGTTATAGTCGGAAACTACTTACTGCAACTCGTATATTTATGTAATGTTTGTTGTTGTCTGTTTACTGTTGTTTTGTTTTGTTAGTTCTAGTGTTCCATAAGTATGTTTTGAACGGCTTGCTAAACCCCACTAAAGGAGTTATGTGACACTTAACTTACTCATTCAGTTATTACCTGGACTGAGTGCAGGTGTAAGTTCATACAAGAAAAAGAACAAATGTAGGAATAAGTAGAACAACAATCCAAGGGATAAATGAAATCTTAAGTGCTGGCAATATTAGAATTAGTTAATAGTTAGAACAAGAAACCACATGTTCTTTTCCTAATTTCCTATGATGTGTTGCTAAGGACCAATTGGCATAAATGAATGAATGTGTGACACGGAAGGTTGCACTCTTGAATTTTTCTTATGTGCATTCATTGTAATCCTTGTTAGTCGTTATAACCTTTCAAAATATCGTTGACATTGATTGTAATTCGTTGATTACGTTTATTACAACACTTTGTTGATGTTGGTTGACGGTGAAGTATGTTTGGACGGATGGGTAATTTGTAATATGAAGATAGTAAATTTAAAAAAAAGTGCAAGGCATTTTTTATTTTTTTTTATTTTTTAGGAATAGCTATTTTTTTCAAAGAATGAGCTGGGGATGTGAGGTTGTTAATTTGTTGATTATAGTTACATTTCATCAAAAAGTTAGTAGACTTTCCGTATAAGCCTTGTTGTAAAGTATATATTATGCTAATTCGGAGATGGAATAGTTGATAATAAAAATGTTTTCCTTGGGACTAAGTTTAGTTAATTTTTGCAAAGTTCAGGACGTTGTTAACGTTAAAAAAAAAAAAAAAATTTAAAAAGGGCAAATAGCTGGCAGTCAAATGTTTTGCCCTTTATTCTGTAGTGACCTAATTACGTAGCCTGGTTCTCGCTATTATAAGGATACTCCAGGGAAGTTAGCTTGTTTTTGTTATTGACGGAGCAATAACTTCTCCGTTGGGAGGGGGTCGTGTAAGCATGTGTGCTTACTTTATTCTATCTTATACATGCACCACCTACATAATTTTTTATTGCACTCTCTCTCTCTCTCTCTCTCTCTCTCTCTCTCTCTCTTCTACCCTCCCATTTTTATATATATTTTTTTATATAAATAAGGCTTCAACACTACAAGTCTTTTAATCATCGTTATTGTAAGCGCATAGTTTATTTCCTTCTCAGTTCAATAAAGTTCGGCCTGCATCGATGTTTCAGTCTCATTGTCGTGGCTAGGCTAATGCCGTCACATAGAAAGTAAAACGTAAGACTAGACGTTTTAGATCTAGTTTAACATCACAATTGTTATTGTTTTTGTGATTATTATAATAATAGTTTCCGAGCAATCGCGAACGGGTTTGTTTGCATATCCAAAGAGTACAACATCTATACTTTATTATCGTATAAGTGTTTCTGTTCGCTATTATTCGGAACCATGTTTAATTTAACCTTAGTTCTGTAACCCTAAGCGTAAAAAACGGAACGATGACGTTCTCAACAAATCGTTAAGTGCTCATTCCGTTCAGCGTTTATTTATAAAAACATAATAACATTATCACAGAATTATAGCACGTTATCTCTACTTCATTTACATTTAAATTTGATTGTTCTAAGTTGTTTTATTAATTTTTCATAAATGCTCTTGTGACCCTACCCCCATGTTGAGTTCCGTCCTACGTCATTTTTTTACCTAATCACAAAATTAATATTTTTCGAATTATTATAATTATAGTCCCGAGCAATCGCGAACGGGGTTGTTTGCATATCCAAAGAGTACAACATCTCTACTTTATTATCATATAAGTTTTTCTGTTCGCTATTGTTCGGAACCATGTTTTCATTTAACTTTATTTATGTAACCCTAAGTGTAAAAATCGGAACGATGACGTTCTCAACAAATCTTTAAGTGCTCATTCCGTTTAGCGTTGTCGTTTATTTATTTATTATAAAAACATAATAACATTATCACAGAATTATAGCACGTTATCTCTACTTCATTTACATTTAAATTTCATTGTTCTAAGTTGTTTTATTAATTTTTCATAAATGCTCTTGTGACCCTACCCCTATGTTGAGTTCCGTCCTACGTCATGTTTTAACTAATCACAAAATCAATATTTTTTTCGAATCATTATAATTATAGTTTCCGAGCAATCGCGAACGGGTTTGTTTACATATCCAAAGAGTACAACATCTCTACTTTATTATCGTATAAGTTTTTCTGTTCGCTATTGTTCGGAACCATGTTTTAATTTAACTTTATTTATGTAACCCTGTGCGTAAAAATCAGAACGATGACGTTCTCAACAAATCGCTAAGTGCTCATTCCGTTTAGCGTTGTCGTTTCATTTTTTATGTATTATAGCTTAGTAACATTATCATAGGATAATAGCATAACATCTCTACTTTAATAACATTCAAGTTTCAATGCTCTATGTTCTTTATTTAATTTTCCATACATGTTTATGTAACCCTACCCCCCATGTTGAATTCTGTTGCCGCCATTTTAAGCGATTGATAAAATTTATATTTTTGTAATCGTTGTATTTATAGTTTCCGAACGGTTGCGAATAGATTTGTTTACATATTCATAAAGTCCAACATCTCTACTTTACTCTTATGTAAGTTTTTCTGCTCGCTACTGTTCGGAACCTTGTTTTTAATAAACTTTAATTGTCTAACCCTCAGCGTTAAAATCAGCACAATTGATGTCGGTAACTGACTGCAAATTGTCATGTTTTCTAAGAGCTGTCGTTACTCATCTATTATTTGTTTACAAGGTTATTGTTATTACATACTAGTCCGGGATCTGCTCTTGTTTTTCATTACAATGTTATTATTGTGTTTTATTTAGAAGTGTTATACTTGGTCTACTATTTACGGCTAAATGGTACTTCGCGTCATTCAGAAGATGAATGTTTACATATTTTGTTGTCTATCTAGGTTTCTGGCGAGCACTAGCGAACAGACTTGTTGTCATAACAAAGTAGCATAATATCTCTAATTTACTCTCGTGTGAGTTTATTTGGTCGCTCTTGCTCGGAAATGTACATTTGTGTAGGTTTTTATCACCCTATGTTTAACTTGCCGTGCTGCAGGCCTAGCCTCGATAGATCTAGCTGTTGCTTAGAGTTATTGGTTAGTTATTGTTGAATGCGTGTTCATTGTCTAATATGATGCCGTTTATTTGATTATTATTGCCTTATTGTTCCTGTGAGAAGAATTGATATTTTTTTAATGGAATTATGAATTATGTGTTGCTTACCTTGAGTTCCAAAAGGTTACGCCATATTGTTTGCACAGGAGGCCAACACTTTCGTTATTATAACACAACACTACACCACACACAGCTGTTTCCACAACCACATAATTGTACTCCCCGTTTAAGAAGGTATTCCAGATTATCTGTATGTAGTATACATATTCTGTCATAGTCAATTAAATCACAATTTCCCTTTTTTCACACAAATTGGATGTTAGAACTCAATCCTCCATGTCGATTCAAGAAGTATAATGGCGTAGCCTAGTGATACGTCGTCGAGCGATCTGATTGGTCGGGTGATGCCGCCCAACTGTATATAAGAACGTTCGGTTCGCACTTTCGGGGAGCTAAAAATCTGAACTAGATCTATTATTATTAGTTTGAGTACAGACCTAGTAGTCTACGGCCTAGCCAAGGTAAAAATAGTAGAGTAATATAGCTGGTCAAGTAAAAACAAATAAGGCTCCCTTGATCCAGTTGTATCAACACTATCGTTACTAAACCAACAAATAAATAGTACTCTACATGTATCACATTTCATAACATCAAACATAAGAAGAATAGAAAAAGAACATAGGCCTATTGAATATAAACTCAAAGTTATTTCATACAAATTAAAAGTCTAGGCTAACTCGTTATAGTAACAACAGTAAAGAAGCTAGAATCCAGGGTCTGTAAATTTTCATCAGTTAGTCTAATTTTCTAAATTTGCATTACATAAATTAAATAAGAACATTTAAATAATACTAACGGGAATATTTTATAAGGCTACTAGGTATAAGTTCATCTATCCCTTTCCATCAGCCTATTTCTAAATTGTAAGCCTAACCCGTACATTTTATCATCTTGTAAGATCAGTAGTTGGCCTCTCTGTGTGGTTGCTTTGCAAGATTATGCGCTATATAAGCATTATTAATTATTATTTTTATTTTTATTTTTATTGTTGTTGTTGTTGTGCTGTACGTTCAAAGCCTTTTTCAATGCCGAGTTTGTTTCTTAAAAAATCTGTTTGTTAATTAATGTTGGAGAAATGTTGCAATTGAGAAAAAAGAAAGAGGAGTTGAATTAATAATTGGGAAACGTTAAATGGCCTTTGACTGTTAATTGTGAGTCAACGTGCGTGTGAATTGTTATTGTTGTTTACGATTGTTTGTCCACTCTCTTCCTCTCTATTTCTTACACCTAACCAACCGTCCAGCCCTTGTTCTTGGGTGATACCTTGGTCAAAGGACCGCTCGAAATCCATCCTGACAAAATGTTATTCTTGCCGTTTAAATTGACCAATCACTCAAATATCATCAACATCAGATACACAAGGGGAAAGACGGGTCCAAAAGCCGGTTTACAGTATAACAGCAAAGTGATGACAAGATCTGTGTTACAAATAATTGTTTGTAATAATCGATTAACGAGTATAAAAAAAAGAAGGCAAACGCCTTATAAACGTTGATCCATGATCAATTGGACGATAATCTCACTCTCTGGCTTATAAACGTAGAGGAAGGGCCCCAAATTTCGACTGGCCCTAAGTCCGGACAGTAGTTTGTTTTTATATAGGGTAAGACGGGGCAAAAAGCCCATGGGCGGGTAAGAAGTCCATGCCAATTATCTCATGAAATAAAGCAAATTTCAGTCACATT
>CM065696.1:10652019-10792019 GCA_017654935.2 Phymorhynchus buccinoides | reverse complement strand
ATAACATGAATTTCAGTTGTCAAACTGAAATAAAGCATGAAATGTTTACTGGAATCATCTGTTATGATTCAGTAACAAGCTTGATCAAAATCTATGATCAAGCCAACAAATATCACTCTCAGTCCAACACTTGGAAAGGAATGCAAAGTGAACAAACCAAAAGCTGCAAGTTTGCAACCAAGTAGTTTCACACATATATATGTATAAAAAGGATAATTAAAGTAGGCATAGAATCAGGTTCTTGCACCAAAAAGAGTTAAAGTCAAAATCAAACACAAGAATGAACATGTGCACATAATTATACCAGCATATTTACCAATTCTTTTCACTAACACCTCTACTACTTACTCAACCTGAAACATAGGATCTGGATCAAAAATAGAATCAAACAAATGTAAATATAAAGCAATTATGTTTCTCCCAAACACATTCAATATTACTTACGAGTTGGGCTAAAAGTATTACTGGCAGGTAACAGCAGAGGGTTTGTTCCTACAGTGTTGACTCAGCCAGGTTTTAGATTGCTCGTGACTAGACTAAGAGAAGGTTATAAGTTTTGCCTCCCACTATGCATTTCCCACTTATTTCAAATCTCCTGGGTATTTTTATTGGCTGGGTAGTAGACAAGAGAGAACGCTACAGATCTCGCGTCTTAGTATAAACAGCTGTCACATGCTTATAGTGACGTCACATGCCTACGACTGTGACTGCCACGTCGTGTCAAGATTACTTCAAAAGGCACCGAGTGCAGGCGTGCAGGCGTGCAGGCGGGGAATTCTGTGCTGTCACCGGATGGTAGACTGGCCGATACGATTAAAGAGTGGAGGGGTGAAATAGTAGGGGGGAGGGGGGGGGGGGGGGTAGAGGAGAAAGTGGGATGCGTGTGACACATTCCATCACAGAGGCCCCCCAAAGAAAAGATTCTGGTACAGGAATCTTCCTGTGGGACGACGACTCCACTTTCGACGTTGGCGACCGGGGCAGATTAGTGGTAAGCCTGGGTCGGCCGGAATGGTGCAATGTCTGGTCGCAGTACCGAGTTCAAAGAGCAGGTGGGTTGGAGACCAGTTGATTGGGTTCCGACTGAGATTCCTGTGGCAATCCAGTGTTGAGCTGTCCCGATGTTGAGTGCAGGATAGCAGGTTTCCCCTTGAGCCTGGACTCATCATTGCTGATGATGTGGTTTGGTAGGCCGATTTGGGGGGAAATGGCTTTGAGTGCCGCTGCTATCTGGCTAGCGTCAAGAGAAGAGATCAAAATGGCATCGCACCTCATACATCGACCACGGTGACTATGTACCGGAATATCTTCTTCCGTTAAGGTAGAGGCCCTACCAAGTTGACTGCCACTCGTTGAAAGGGAGTGGTAGGTGATGGCTGGGTGTGTGGCGGCCTGTCCCGATAATAATGTCGGAGGTTGTTTGCGGGTCCAGGGTTGCCTTTAGATGCGGTCACCTGAGGAGACTGAGTCATGACGCCTGGTTGTCCACTGGTGGGAAATGCAGTTTCTGCCTCCACTGCTTTGGATACTGATGGGGTCATGACAACAGGTTGTGAGTGGTCTTGTGTTGTTGGAAGGCGGATATTCCTCTGGAAGGATTGTCCAAGTTGCGGTGGACTTGGGGACTTGGGAAGCTCTGGATTTGCTTGCGCAGCAATTTTGTTTGCCGCTTTGAGATCTTTCCTCCCCGCTATGGGAGATTTGCTCTTTGGGATGGAGGGCGGGAGTTGGTTTGGGGCTTGGGGAGAGGGGAAGGCTGATGAAACTATGGCAGGTTGTAAGGGACGCCCTAAAAACACATACTGGGATCCAAGTATGAGGTCATAGACAGGACTCTCCATGATCACTGCTTTGATGGGTCCTTTCACAAACCTAGTGTCGACATTGATGATAGCGACTGGCAAAGTGGATGGGGGGAGTGAAGCATCAGGGCCCTGCAGAGAGATTAAGTCGCCAGTGTATGTCGAAGCGGGGACCAAGGATCCACATACGATGGCATCGCATGACAGTCCAGTGTCATATAGACACTGAACAGGTATGTTGTTGACAGTCACCTGCTCAATGACTGACGGTGTGCCTGGACACTGCGTCAGGGAGTGGTTGGTACAGTCCTGGGAAGTCGAGACGACTTGCATAGTTGCAACATTTTGCTGCTTGTTGGCAAGTTTCCTGCAGGTATGCGCAATATAGCTGCTGTCCCGGTGGGTTTCGTCCGATGCTTGAACTGATTGACCCACTGGGGTTCCCTCTCCCTTGCAGATTCTGTTGGGAGTTGGAGTGCCTATTTTGCTGTGAAGCATTTGGACCCGAAATCTTGTTGGAGTTTCGGCCTTTTAGTGTGGGAAGAAAGATAAAATAGGACAAACTAATTGCTTTTAAATTTCTGATTGTTGATAATGGTACATTGACACATCTAAAATGCACTCCGACAGTTTTAACACAGTATTAGTATTTGATCTGTTTAGAAACAATTTACCATCACTATTTCTTGTTTTGTCTACTGTACATTTGATGAAAAAGTCATTGAAATTTATATCATCAAGATTATGTACAATTTTATAGGTTTGAATAAGGTCCCCTCTAAGTCTTCTTCCCTTCAAAGATGGTAATTTTAGAAAATGTAAACGTTCCTCGTAAGACATATTTTTACATGCTTTAACTAATTTTGTGGCTCTTCTCTGAACTTTTTCAATTATTATTGATTGTCTTTTTAGGTTAGGATGCCATATACAGTTGCCATATTCTATGCGAGGTCGAACCATAGCCTTGTATAATTTAACAAATATATCTTTATGAAGATAGTCAAATGATCTTTTGATTAATCCCATTACTTGGTTAGCTTTACTGGTTGCCTTCTGTATATGTGTATCAAATTTCAAAGCTGGATCAAAAGTTATTCCCAAGTCTTTCTCTAGTAGTAGTAGTAGTAGTAGTAGTAGTAGTAGTAGTAGTAGTAGTAGTAGTAGTAGTAGTAGTAGTAGTAGTAGTAGTAACAAACTTGGAGGGGGCGTTTTAGGTGGGTAGGCAAAGCGGAGTATATTACACCGGTTTTCCCAGAATAGTCAGCCTAGTTTTTGCGAATGACTTCCCCTTTTGTTGACAGAGGGCGCTCATACTTCATTGTTTACGTCATGGTCTTGGACGCCATATCGAAGGAACAGTGAACTGACGTCGTCAAAACTTTTAGCCTTTTTTCTCCACTTCTTCGAGTGAATTTTGACTGGCGGTTGCAACAGTCAAGTGTATTTTTCACTTAAGGACGTAACTAAGAACATCGTTCTTTCGCCATGACTATATTACCCAAGAAAAAAGCGACGAAAGACAAGAATGATCCAGAAAATCAGGAACATCAACATTCACATTCGGGTGTTGTGGGACATCCTCACCCTCATCCTCATCAACACGCTCACGCGCACAGTCACGCACACGGACACGCTTTAAGTCATCCGCACGCGCACGGACACTATCACCATTCGTCAACAAGTGTAGATTCTCGTCTGGAAAAAGCAAGTCGGGGCAGAACGTCTCCGCCTAGCTCCAGGTGGGGACCTTCAACCTCCAGAGATGAGAAACTTCATCCGACCCTTCCCAACACCCCTGCCTTTGAGTTTGACTTGGAGAGTCACGATTCTTCCAGCAACCATAAAAGGCGTCATAGGTCACCCCCTCACAGGAGTGTAAGGAAGCACCGAGGTGCTCATTCTGGACATTCCAGCAGCGGTCAGCCTTCCCCAGGACAGAGTGGGGCCTACGAGCTGCAGGATGGATACAACAGCGGAGATGAACACGAAGCTCCACGCCCTGGGGAGAACAGAGAAGAGGTACGGCCTGTAGGGTTAACATTCCTAGCTCGCTACTATGAGAGTGACTATTTGCGACAACCCACAAATTTCACTTTTTCGTTACTTGAACCATTTACCTAACCCTTACACTATCCCTAACCCTAGAAAAGAGTGAAATTTGTCGTTCATGCTCAATGTCGCAAAATGCCGCAAATAGTCAGTCTTATAGTATAGCGAGCTAGGAATTTTAACCCGACACGGCCAATATTAACCTTTTCTAAACGGGTCAGCCTTATACTGCAGATTTTTTTTTTCTCAACCTTTCCCGACGGGGCTGCCACATATTGGGGGATTGGGGAAAACTGAACCTGAGGACTGATCCTCAAGATTTGGCAGACACAATTTTTTTAAAAATCCCAGTCATTTCTGTGTTCAGTATATATAGGAAGCAAACACTATATTAGCACTTAGGGACATGTTAGGTTTCTTATGGCTCCTAGTTTTAGTATCAGCGGTTGGTGGTATGCGAGGAGTGCAGTGATGAAATCAGAGAAATTAGGGTTTTCCAGGCAGCTTGCTGGATTGGAATTTCCATTCTCAGAACTAATCTAAACAGGATGTAGGCAATCTCGCTTGTCTCCATAAAGTAAATCACTAAATGAAGAGAAAGTGACTGTTGCTCTGGAGTAAATTGTACAGGGGCGGATTACAATGTACATAAACTGATAAAGGGGGGTTTCCAGCAGATTTAAAAGTACTGTAATTTACAGTTACGGAAATTTGTCAAGGATGAACGATACAGTGCGTGTTTGAGTGTGTGTGTGTAAAACTAAAAGAAAGCGAGATTTTGTTTTGTTTTATTTTACTTTTTTTTTTTTAGGCAGCTGCGGGGGGGGGGGGGGGGGGGGGGGTTTCATGCAACCAGGACCCCCCCCCCCCATAATCCGTCCCTGTTATATGTTGAAATGAAAAGTGATGAATAATGATAGTGAACTGTGAAGAGTAAATCAAGAATCAACTTTTTCTTACCCGTTTTACCTTTAGTTAGGTGTTACAAAGACGGAAAAGAGTTTTAAAAAATTGTTTTTACTCTGTTACCCATTTAAATTTCAGAGACAAGTACGACCAAACAGTAGCCTTTAATGTTTTATTTCTACCATAGCCGTTTAATAGTTTATTTTAGTGCTTGCTCTTTCTGTTGATACCAAATACTTTATTGTTAGTATTTGTTTAGCTATCAGTGTTTCCCATAGGGGTGAAATGTGAGAGTCCCAGGGACTCCCTGTGCAAACTTTTAAGAGTCCTTTTCATATTTTTAAGAGTCCCCTAAGTATATGATAAACAATGCTTTAACAAAAGCAAATACATGCTAAACACACATGCTACATGCACAGTGAACACACAGGCAAACACATGTGCATAACCCCTGGAAATGGAATAGGCTGACTACAGAGAGAGAGAGAGAGGGGTGGGTGGGAGACAAACAGATCGAGATATGGACAGAGACTGAGAGAGACAGGCAGACAGACACACAAGCGTACACACACACTTGCATATGCACTAGCTTATGTTTTTGAGATTATGCCATTCACATTTATAAAAGAGTGGCTTGATGCTGCTGCTTTTTCCTCTGTCGAACTTGCAAAAACAGTTCAGATTTGGTCAACGAAGAAATCAGACCTAAAAGTTGAAGCACTTCACTCTCGCGAACAAGCATTCAGATACATACATGTAAACAAAGATCAAGTTGGAATGACCGGACATGTGTCTGCTTTAGAAAGGAAAACCCCGGATGGTCAGAAACAAGACTGACAACCAGGAAAACCAAAGCAAACAGACTGACCGCTGTGGCACGAAGCAAAAATCGGGTTCGGAGTTTTGATATGGAAAAGTTGGGGTGGCTTGACCTAATTCCAACGATCCTACAAGTTGCAGACGATGTCTGAGCGAGTCCGAAACTAGCAAACATATTCTTCTGCCCCTTTCCTACTCGTGGCTTCTTTTGGGGAGGCATGGCTGGTTTTAAACACGAATTGTTGTCAAAAGGCCGAGAACGATCTTCTTTAGAAGTAGAAGACTAGGTCATGCTGGAACTTTATTTGGTCTTCAAAAAGTTGGATCGGAAAAGCTTTACCGAATGTGCAATGCCGCCATTTCTTCGTTTCGGCGTTCGTTTCGCCAGATACAACTTTTTAGTTCTGATTATGATCCGAGGCTGCGGAAGAACTAAATTTAGCAGACGACAGAATCCTTGAAGTTGTTGACTGCTTTGACGAAAAATCAATTGGTCAGATGACCGCCTGCCTGCTAAAACTATCCGTCAAAATCGTTATGAGTCAATGACTGATGACCGACGCCAAGAATGAACCCTGCTGTCTCGGTCTGTTGAAAAAAGTGTGCGTCCCATGGGACGCCCAGAGCTGAAATCAAAGAGTCCCTCCGTGTTTTTTGTGCTTCAGGGACGCACATATGTGCGTTATGGGAAACACTGGCTATAAAAAATAAACACAAGAAAAGTGCTGAAATTAGCCGTCTGCACGGAATAGGCTTCAGCTGTGGGTGCGCGGCGCACAGGAAGTGTAAGTCTGACACTGCTGCCAGCGGGATTGTGTTAAGCTCGTAAGAGAAAATTTGTAGACAGAAAAAGGTACAGCCAATATGGCTTCTGTCAACAGATTACCTTCTCTTACTCAGTTACTGGTTTAAGTCAATTATTAATGTGGATCATATGGCCGAGGTACGCTGTTGTTTCGGTTGAAGAATACTAAAAGTGGATCTATGATATTTCAACAACTTCCCCAAAACATTTTGCTGGTTTAAATCTTTAGAACTCTGAACGAAATGTTGCGGACAGTTGAGTTATGTGTTTTGTTCACAATTCAGACAGTTCAGTATCATTATTAAATAATATGTGAACCTGTCTTACTCTTAGTCAAAGATTTTTCAATAGAACAATAATCAGTACCTGCTGCCTGACTAAAGACAGAAGTGTGCATGCTTATACAAAATCACACATACAATGATACACACACTGTCACATATACACTCACACATGCGTGCGCACACATGCACACACACACACACACACACACACACAGAGAGAAAAATAAAACATGCTACACTTGTGTGGGCATGTTTTGAGTGTGTGTGTTGTGTTAAAAACTTGCGTTAATTCAGGGCTCCCAGGGACCCCCATTTGGGGGTCTATGAAGTACTAAAATTCTACAGGACCCTCAAAAAGAATGTGCAGGGGGTCCCAGGAATGCACTAGAAAAAATTCTTTTTAGCATTCGCTATGCCACTGGGACCCTCTATCCCGCCTCTAGGACCCTCTATAATGTAAGTGAAGGAGCCCCTGGGACCTCTTGTTTTGCAGGACGATTGGGAGCCCTGGTTAATTGTTAATAATAATATTGTAATTTACACTGTATAGTGTGTGGTGGCATATAATGATACATACACTTTACTTATGATACACATAGAAATCTTAAGTTTTGGTTGCCCTGAGTTAGAACTTTTGTACCTTTTAAGTTGTTGAAGTTTAGTTGTTGTTGTTGGTGGGGTTTTTTTATCATATACTAGCGCAACGCCTAGTACTGGCAATGCACCGTACTGGTAACGCCATGTACTGGTAACGCTGAGTACTGGTTTCGCCGGGTCCGCGAACTATTATTACTTTTGTCTCTCTCCCTCCTTCCATCTTCTTCACTCATCCCGTTCTACTACCCCGCACCTTACTGAGTACAGCAAATTTGAAGCGATTCGGTTAAGAAAAGGCGGAGTTATAAGGCCCCGTTTCCCGTTGGCGCTGCTCTGAGAGTGATGCGCTCTCCTTAGTAATGGTAATGCCTAGTAACGGTAACTCCAAGTACTGGTGACGCTGAGTACAGCAAATTTGAAGCGATTCGGTTAAGAAACGGCGGAGTTAAAAGGCCCCGTTTCCCGTTGGCGCTGCTCTGGGAGTGACGCGCTCTCCCGATTCTCTTCACATTTGCTGCCAGGTTTTGCCCAGGCCATAGCAAGCCTGACAGCAAATTTGAAGCGATTCGGTTAAGAAACGGCAGAGTTATTCGTTAAAAGGTGAAGCGGCGTATAGCGCGCGTTTCTGAACCAATTCACTTCCGGTTTGGCACACGGATAGTCACCGTCCCCGGTCATCTTCCTGCCAAATTTGAAGGCAATCGGCCCAGAAACGCCGGAAATACGGACGCCGAGAGTCCGGCGGATACGCGTTTCGCGCATTTGCCAAACCGCGCAAATGATACAGCCGCCTCGGTTGCCGTTGCCATCGCCCCGTTAGGGCTCACAGCAAATTTGAAGCGATTCGGTCGAAAAATGGCGGAGTTATAAGGCCCATTTTGTGTTTCAGACAGACACACACACACACACACACACACACACACACACACACACACACACACACACACACACACACACACACACGGACACTTGGCTTTTTACTATATGATAATATATATCTGAGCATTGCAACAATGGCGTAACTGGAGCCACTGTGTACTTTATCATTACATCCGTGATGCATGTACACATGCACATACATGTTGTGCAAGAGTGATTTCCTTGAACCTGTGTTACCTCCTCTACAGCCCCCCCTCCAAAAAAATCAGTATTGATATTCATCAGTGTTTGGGTTTTTTCTGTGGACAGTTGGAGGTGTGGTTTGAGCAAGCCTTGAAAGAGAAGAAAGGCTTCGTCATCAAAAAGATGGGGGAGGATGGAGCCTGCCTCTTCAGAGCCGTGGGTAAGGGGAGAGCTGGCACATAGCTGAGGCGCGTTTATTAACATTAGAATCTAGAGTTTAGCTGATCCTTGAGACATTTGCATTGTAACCTTTGAGGCTGGTTGTAGAATTTAGCTGATCCCTGAGATACTTGCATTGTAACCTTTGAAGCTGGTTGTAGAATTTAGCTGCTCCCTGAGACACTTGTATTGTAACCTTTGAGCCTTGAGGCTGGTTGTAGAATTTAGCTGATCCCTGAGACATTTGCATTGTAATCTTTGTGGCTGGTTGGCCTTTGGGAATTATTTCTGCGCCAACCCCAATTGTCCTGAAGTTCTCAACTCTAGGCAGAGAGCGAGGATTTTTTTATATTTTTTTTGTGTGATTTGTTTTGTTGCAAGGTGAAAACAAGATTCATCCCAGGTTTCTTGATTACTGGTCTCCTGACTGCTCAATCTGATACATTTTTTTGTAATTATTGGCATCATTCTCATTGTGTGCATAGCATGCATAGTTTATTTTAGCTAATCACACACACGCGCGTGCGCACACGCACACACACACACATATTTTTCATATAATAATGCGTATTTCTATAGCGCCTATTCTCAGTAAGGGCTCTTAAGTGCTTTACAAAACATATTTACATTGATTAAAAAGAAAACATTACACAATAAATATTAAACAAGAAAACATACAACCAAAGAACTGACGCGAAGTAGCCTTGCACACCTGCACCCACAACGCACCACCACACACTGTCAGGACGCGCACACGTGATTGCACACACAGACAGACGCACGAACACACACACGCACATGTACACACAGACATATGTGCACACCCACCCACCCAGATATATGAATACACGCGCGCGCGCGCGCTCACACATGCACAGACAAAAACAAACAAAGAGCGCACGCATCCACGCACAAAAGCAGCCCATTCTTCACACAGACAATACTGGGAACATGAAAAAAAGTTTCAGAACATTTAGGGAATCGGGGTCAGGATACAGGACAAGTTGAAGTCAAGAACATTTGAAGAGGTTAGTTTTTGTGGATGATTATCCTGATAATTATTCAGTAGATTGAATTTGTGTGGGAAAGAAATGTACACAGGTTGATGCAAATAGGCTTTCTGTTCTGCTGTTATGATAAATTATGTTAAAAGTTTGAAAAGTGAGAAGGGGGGGGTATGATCCTTTGCTGTTAATTACTTCTTTTTTTAAAAAGTTTTCTTGTGTTTTGTCCAGCGGACCAGATCTATGGAGACCAGGAGATGAATTCTATGGTACGAAACATGTGCATTGACTACATGGTATGTATAGCAGCTGTCTTGGTCTTAAATTTGCTTACAAATTTAAATACTGTGCTTGCCTCTCTCTCTTTCTTTTTTTTACTGTTGTCATAGTTGTCTTTATCATCAATAAAAAAAAAAAATTTAAATTGTCAAGAGATGGAAAAGGGGATTTAATTATTGCTAATGATTTAATTGTCTTTAAAGTATCTAAGCTTTTTCTGAGAATGAGAAGTGTTATGTACATACTTGTAAAAATGTTATTATTTTTCTATCATTCTTACTTTTAGTCTTAGTATCTATCCATAGATCTTTCTATGTGTACTCCTCACAAATTGCTAAGGATCGATTTTAACTGAAGCAATTTAAAAAAATTAATCTTAGTTAATGTAAGTATCTTTGGATCTCGTGTTTCAAAGTCAGTCTCTGATTTTGTTTTCAAAATTGTGCATGTGAAATGCACGTCTAATTATGAAATTGTCTACATTTTTGTATCCATAGCACATTTTGAGCAGTATAGAATATGTCTAATAATACAGTATGTATAGAATATTTAAGATAAAACACCCAAAACGCAACACTGTTCATTTCAAGCTTTCATGTTTATTACAACACTTCCTCAGGCTTTTGTGACCAATCGACTGCACTTGCACCTCAAATATCAGCAATTTATAGGCAGAGAAAAAAGGGCTCACAATCATTCCATTATTTTGTAACTATTCACTCTGACCACAGTATGTATAGAATATGTGTGTAGACTATGTCCACATTTTGAGCTGTACGAAATATCAAGAGACCTGTTTATTTATCTGTGGTTGTTGGTTGGTGCCAGGCGAAGAACGCAGAGTTCTTCTCGCAGTACGTCACCGAGGACTTCCCGACGTATCTGAACCGCAAGCGCATGGACGATTGCCACGGCAACCACCTGGAGATCCAGGCCATGGCGGAACTCTTCAACCGCCCCGTCTACGTCTACCAGTACAGCCTGGGTCAGTAGCCTCCCCTGGTTGTGTGGGACTTGTTGTTGGCGTACCCTGGCTAATAGAGTCCTGGGGTCATCCCAACAGCCGAAGCGCTTGAACACTGTAGTACAAATACGTCAGCTAGGGATGAGATCATTGCGTGTGTGACCGTTTTTGATTGCCCCGCCCCTTGGGCAGCCACACTCCGGCTTCGGGGGATTTTGGAGACTGACGATGTTAATCTAGGATCTTGTCATGGCTAAAGAGAATCCCCGCATAGCTTTGCATAGCATGCGTAAGAATGGTGGGTAAAGAAAAGAAGATACATTTTTCATCATCTTTTATGCATAGCATAACATTTTTATGTAGCCTTGGTGTTCTAGCCTGTGAGTTGGTCTGACATGATAGCCTTAGCTCATTTGCATCGCAACGATTTTGACTTATTAAAATTTAAAATTTAAAAAAATCACTCCAGCCATACACACAAACAAAACATGCATAAATAAAAGGAGAAATGAAAGATTACGTTTTTTTTAGGTTTAGACGTAGGGAAGTGGACTTTTTTATATATAGACTTTATATAGAAAAACTCTACAGCGATTGGTTGCCCCACAACAAACGACTACAAAAGTGAAGTCAGGGGCAAAATTGTGGTCTAAGAGAACGAAGCGAGTTTTGAAGTGACCAAAGTATGGTGTGCACACAGATTTACTTCCCTTGAAGCAAATGCATCAAATTTACAGCTATCTATTAATTCCGAACATATATGGCCGGAACGACTTTTCTCGAAAAGTGTAAGTCGACGAGGAGTGCTTTTACATCCTGGTTTCGCGACCGACTTTTATCCGCATGTGGCAAGATGCCCGGGTTTGGAAAATGGTCAGTAGGGTTTGGAAAAGTGGGAATTTTGAAGTAAGAATTTTGTATGAACCCAGTTATACTTGGTTTTTGTAAGGTTTTGGGGGGTTTTCAATAAAACTAGTACCTCCAGAACCTGCAGGCTGGGAGTGCAGTCTGCAGGGCAAATGGGTAGAGCAGACCTGCCTACGATTTTTCCGTATTTTGTACACGATTTTGAGCCCCAGTACTGCAGTATGGTAAATGGAAAATTAATACGGCAAAAATTTGAACTTAAGGTCTTCTAAGATCGGTCAAAATCGAGTGTTTTTCGTCATTTCGCATGGCGGTTTAATGTTCTGTAATGTTCCGTTTTGGGGTCTCCTTGCAAAATACGGAATTTTGAGAAAAAGTACGGAATTTTATTTCGTGGAGTACCTAAAAAAGAAATTGGGGGTAGGCAGGTCTGGTAGAGATCAAAGGTTTAACTCATTCAAGTCGTTCCGGCATATATGTCCGGAATTAATAGATAGCTGTTAATTTGATACATTTGCTTCAAGGGAAGTAAATCTGTGTGCACACCATACCTTGGTCACTTCTAAACTCGCTTCACCCCTTTACACCACAACTTTGCCTCTGACTTTGCTTTTGTAGTGGTTTGTTGTGGGGGGAAACCAATCGATGTAGTGCATTTTTCTATAAAAAATCCATATATAAAAAAAGTCTGATCTACCACTTCCCAATGTCTAAACCTGAAGTAAAAACCTGTAATCTTCTTTCATTTCTCTTTCTGTTTATGTATGTTATGTTTGTGTGTATGGCTGGAGTGATTTTTTAGTTATTTAATAATTCAAAATCGTTGCGATGCGAATGAGTTAACCCTTTCACCACCGATGTCGCATTTTTGCACCATAAAGATTCAATACCCATGTCATAAAAAGCCTTGAAATCTGTATCTGTTATCCAATGATCTTGTGTTCTTAATTTTAAGAGGTAACAATAGGCCTTGTTTTAAACATGTCACAGAGGAGTTCCCAATATTGCAGACAAAATCTTTTTTCTACCCATGTAAGTTTAACCCTTTCATCGCCACTGTCGCCTCTTGGCACCACAATGATTTAACACCCATGTTACTAAAAGGCATCAAATGAGGGTCTGGTATCCAGTGACCTTATGTTCTTGTGAGAGGTAAGGACAGGCTCTATTTTATGCATGTAACAGATGAATCCCCAATATTGCAGACAAAATATTTTCTCTACCCGGGTAAGTTTAATGGTATGAGGAATGGCTAGCGTTGAAAGGGTCAAGAGATAACAATAGGCCTTATTTTAAACATGTCACAGAGGAATTCCCAATATTGCAGACAAAATATTTTCTCTACCCGGGTAAGTTTAATGGTACACTGTATGAGGAATGGCTAGCGTTGAAAGGGTTAAGAGATAACAATAGGCCTTATTTTAAACATGTCACAGAGGAATTCCCAATATTGCAGATTTTTTGTTTTTTCTACCCATGTAAGTTTAATGCTCAGAAATGGCTGGTGGCGTTAAAGACATGAGTTTGCTGTGGTGTTCCAGATCCGATGAACACGTTCCAGAGCACGTACAAGACGGACAACGATCCGATCCGCATCAGCTACCACCACGGGGTGCACTACAACTCCGTGGTGGACCCCTACAAGGCCACCATCGGCGTGGGCCTCGGCCTGCCCGGCTACCAGCCTGGGGTGAGCGCTCGCCGCACTGCACTTCACTCTCTTTTCATTCACATGGGTGCTACTCTTTCATTTTTACACTGATTTTAGTATTTTTAATTTTACCAGAAACTGAACTTCGGTATTTTGTAATTCTTTAAATAAAAAAAATAAAAATTGACAAGTGATTTGGGGTGTTTTGAACTTAGTCTAGTTGCTCTATCTTGGAAGATTACAAATGCAATGTAATAATTTTACAAGGCTTATCAGACAAATTGTCTCTGTCTATCATTTTAACCGTCTGTCTGTCCCGTTATCTCTCTCTCTTAACTTACCCCCCCCTGAATCGTCCGACAGGGCTCTGCCCCTGTACCCTGCCGGGGTCATGGGTCCCTGGACCCCTGCTTTTCAGGTTTTTTCATTTGGTGGAGTTGTACCCATGCCCTTATCATTGTGTGTCTGTAGGGTCGATATTCTTTGCAGAAGTGGAGGCTCACTAACATCTTTCATCCTTTGTGATGGATTGTAATAACTGTCACACTGGGTTTTTGTACTGGCTCCTGGTGCAGCAGCTCTGGGGGTTTGTTGACCGTTGAGAATCTTCCTAATATCATACGGGGAGCTGGACGACCCCGCCCCCTCCACGAGTCTCTCCCCTTGGGGATACCGGGGGGTCTTTCGTAAAAATAGTTCCCCCACATTCTGGAAGTTTTGTGCTTGTAACTTCCTCTAATCTGCCACTCTCTTTGACTCAACCTTTTACCTTTGCTTTCTATCATCATCTATTTTTCTGACTTTATTGGCCCATTCTCCTGCCTTTAAAAAAAAAAAATCTTCTCCTTTGAGCTCCTCCAAAATTGGAATGTGTCGGCTGTACGCAGCGGGGAGACCTGTGAAAACTGAAAAACGGCACACATTCCTTGCCCATTATGGCCATATGGCCTGGTAACGCAGAAGAAGAAGTTGAACTCTGTGCAATACCTCTTATGTTAGAAATCTTGCTGATATCTTTTGGGCAAGGCTAAGGGCCTTGTTGAACTCTGTGCAATACCTCTTATGTTAGAAATCTTCCTGATATCTTTTGGGCAAGGCTAAGACTTAGTAAGAGCCTTGTTCAACTCTGCCTAATGCCTCTTATGTAGAAATCTTGCTGATATCTTTTGGGCAAGGCTAAGTAAGGGCCTGGTTGAACTCAGCGGGATACCTCTTACGTTATAAATCTTCCTGATATCTTTTGGGCAAGGCTAAGGGCCTTGTTGAACTCTGCATGATACCTCTTACGTTATAAATCTTCCTGATATCTTTTGGGCAAGGCTGAGTAAGGGCCTGGTTGAACTCTGATACCTCTTATGTAGAAATCTTCCTGATATCTTTTGGGCAAGGCTAAGGGCCTTGTTGAACTCTGCATGATGCCTCTTACGTTATAAATCTTCCTGATATCTTTTGGGCAAGGCTGAGTAAGGGCCTGGTTGAACTCTGATTCCTCTTATGTAGAAATCTTCCTGATATCTTTTGGGCAAGGCTAAGGGCCTTGTTGAACTCTGCATGATACCTCTTGTGTAGAAATCTTCCTGATATCTTTTGGGCAAGGCTAAGTAAGGGCCTGGTTGAATTCTGATGCCTCTTATGTTATAAATCTTTTGGGCAAGGCTAAGTGAGGGCCTTGTTGAACTCTGCGGGATACCTCTTACATTAGAAATCTTCCGAATATCTTTTGGGCAATGCTAAGGGCCTGGTGGAACTCTGTGCGATACCTCTTACGTTACAGTGGTAGCTGGTGCGCTTATCAAAATAAAGTCTGTATACATTTCTGGTGTTTGTTATTATAGTGTTAGTGGTTTGATTTTGACTTTCAAGGTGTGCATAAGTTCCTCTTGAATTCATTGCACTGTTTTGTGTGTTGTGTGTGCAGGCTGCTGACAGGAACCTGATGGACACAGCTCTGAAGCACTCGGAAAACTACCACCTGGAAAAGGTCAGGGTCATTAATAACCTTAAGAATACCCTCACCACCACGTTATCCACTGGGGAGTTGTTTTGTTCTGTGGTATTGTTTCACGATGATGCAGATGTGTGCTGTGATGTGTGTGCTGTGTTGTACAGATGATGCTGCAGGACAAGATGTGGGAGCTGTTTTGTTCTGTGGTATTGTTTCACGATGATGCAGATGTGTGCTGTGATGTGTGTGCTGTGTTGTACAGACGATGCTGCAAGACAAGATGTGGGAGCTGTTTTGTTCTGTGGTATTGTTTCACGATGATGCAGATGTGTGCTGTGTTGTGTGTGCTGTGCTGTGTTGTACAGACGATGCTGCAGGACAAGATGTGGGAGCTGTTTTGTTCTGTAGTATTGTTTCACGATAATGCAGATGTGTGCTGTGTTGTGTGTGCTGTGTTGTACAGACGATGCTGCAGGACAAGATGTGGGAGCTGTTTTGTTCTGTGGTATTGTTTCACGATGATGCAGATGTGTGCTGTGTTGTGTGTGCTGTGTTGTACAGACGATGCTGCAGGACAAGATGTGGGAGCTGTTTTGTTCTGTAGTATTGTTTCACGATAATGCAGATGTGTACTGTGTTGTGTGTGCTGTGCTGTGTTGTACAGACGATGCTGCAGGACAAGATGTGGGAGCTGTTTTGTTCTGTGGTATTGTTTCACGATAATGCAGATGTGTGCTGTGTTGTGTTGTGTGTGCTGTGTTGTACAGACGATGCTGCAGGACAAGATGTGGGAGCTGTTTTGTTCTGTAGTATTGTTTCACGATAATGCAGATGTGTGCTGTGTTGTGTGTGCTGTGTTGTGCTGTGCTGTGTTGTACAGACGATGCTGCAGGACAAGATGTGGGAGCTGTTTTGTTCTGTGGTATTGTTTCACGATGATGCAGATGTGTGCTGTGTTGTGTGTGCTGTGTTGTACAGACGATGCTGCAGGACAAGATGTGGGAGCTGTTTTGTTCTGTAGTATTGTTTCACGATAATGCAGATGTGTGCTGTGTTGTGTGTGCTGTGCTGTGTTGTACAGACGATGCTGCAGGATGTGTGCTGTGTTGTGTTGTGTGTGTTGTGTTGTACAGACGATGCTGCAAGATGTGGGAGCTGTTTTGTTCTGTGGTATTGTTTCACGATGTGGGATGCAGATTGTTTGATGTGCAGAGATGTGTTGTGTGTGCTGTGCTGTGTTGTACAGACGATGCTGCAGGACAAGATGTGGGAGCTGTTTTGTTCTGTAGTATTGTTTCACGATAATGCAGATGTGTGCTGTGTTGTGTGTGCTGTGTTGTACAGACGATGCTGCAGGACAAGATGTGGGAGCTGTTTTGTTCTGTAGTATTGTTTCACGATAATGCAGATGTGTGCTGTGTTGTGTGTGCTGTGTTGTACAGACGATGCTGCAGGACAAGATGTGGGAGCTGTTTTGTTCTGTAGTATTGTTTCACGATAATGCAGATGTGTGCTGTGTTGTGTGTGCTGTGTTGTACAGACGATGCTGCAGGACAAGATGTGGGAGCTGTTTTGTTCTGTGGTATTGTTTCACGATAATGCAGATGTGTGCTGTGTTGTGTGTGCTGTGTTGTACAGACGATGCTGCAGGACAAGATGTGGGAGCTGTTTTGTTCTGTGGTATTGTTTCACGATAATGCAGATGTGTGCTGTGTTGTGTGTGCTGTGTTGTACAGACGATGCTGCAGGACAAGATGTGGGAGCTGTTTTGTTCTGTAGTATTGTTTCACGATAATGCAGATGTGTGCTGTGTTGTGTGTGCTGTGCTGTGTTGTACAGACGATGCTGCAGGACAAGATGTGGGAGCTGTTTTGTTCTGTAGTATTGTTTCACGATAATGCAGATGCGTGCTGTGTTGTGTGTGCTGTGCTGTGTTGTACAGACGATGCTGCAGGACAAGATGTGGGAGCTGTTTTGTTCTGTAGTATTGTTTCACGATAATGCAGATGTGTGCTGTGTTGTGTGTGCTGTGCTGTGTTGTACAGACGATGCTGCAGGACAAGATGCGGGAGTTGTTTTGTTCTGTAGTATTGTTTCACGATAATGCAGATGTGTACTGTGTTGTGTGTGCTGTGCTGTGTTGTACAGACGATGCTGCAGGACAAGATGTGGGAGACAGACTGGGAGCTGTTTTGTTCTGTAGTATTGTTTCACGATAATGCAGATGTGTGCTGTGCTGTGTTATACAGACAATGCTGCAGGACAAGATGCGGGAGACGGACTGGGAGCTGACCCAGGAGAGCATTGAGGAGCAGGTGGCCCGCGAGTCCTACCTCCAGTGGCTCACTGAGCAGGAGCACGCCTCCAAGCAGCACCGCACTCCGGTCAGGGAACAATCATAATGTTGTTTGCGTACCCTGGCTAAAAGACTCCAGGGATCGTCCCAACAGCGATCCTCCGAAGTTGGAATGTGGCTACCCACGTGGCGGGGAGATCATAAATGGTCACGCATGTAATGTTCTCATCCCTAGCTGGTGCATTTGTACCATAGTGTTCAAGTGCTTCGGCTGTTGGGATGATCCCCGGAGTCTTAAAGCCAGGGTAAAACATCAACAAAAAACACACATTAGAGGAAGTTACAAGCACAGAACTTCCAGAAGGTGGGGAAACTATTTTTACGAAAGACCTCCCCGGTATCACCCACGGGGAAGCTCAACAATCCTATTTACACACTATCAAATTTGGCATTGTTTAAACAAGATGTTAGCAGGTATTTGTCTCTCTCTGTCCTGGTTACTGCGTTGTTGTGTTCTCTGTAAGAATGAACTGGTTACTCCGTTTGCTGTTGGGTTTTTTATTAGGAGGATTCTGGGTTTGTTCCACTGTGCCTCCCCGTGGGAATACGGGAGTCTTTCATACAAATGGTTCCCCACCTTCTGGAAGTTCTGTGCTTGTAACATCCTCTAATCTGTCACTCTCTTTGATTCTGGTGTTTCCCTTCGCTTTCTATCGTCTACTATCTTTCTGACTTATTGGCCCATTCTCCTGCCTTTTAAAAAAAAAATCTTCCGGGTAATTTCTCCTTTGAGCTCCTCAGAAATCGGAATGTGTTGACTGAAAGCAGTGAGGGAGACCAGTGAAAACTAAAAACCGGACACGTACGTATCTCATTTATTATGACCTTATGGCCTGGAACTGCAGAAGTAGTTCCTCTGTGCTGTGTACTTGTAGAGAATTAGGCGAATTGGTTTGTGGGCAGCCTCAATAGCAGTTAATGTGCCATTTTTTGTGCATCTGTTTTCATGTAAAAGATATCAACAATGGATGGTAACATGTTTATGTCGCAGGAATGTTCACAGTTTTTGTGTTTTCTTTTTCTCAGTGAAGGCCCTTTTTTTTCATTTTTTGTGTTGTCTGTTTTTTATATTTTTCAATTAAATCATTTATTTATCAATCAAATCATTTATTGTCCTTTTAAAACAACACATAAAAGGACATTTTGTTGCAGTCACCAGACAAACAAACAACAGACAAGTACAGTAAAAACATGATCATGACATGAAACATTATATTACATTAAGTTAGTCATTATAAACATTATGTTCATTATATACATTATAAACATTATATTAATTATTAAGACTAACCGTCTTGTCTATGTTTCATTTTTGTTAATGGAATAAAGAGAAGCATTCTTTTGTTTTCAAAGTACAAATGAGGGATTTATTAAAATTTCTGGAACATTCATGAATTTTTTTGTTCTTTCTTTGCAGAACCCAGCGGCCAGTGCCACCTGCAGCTCGGCCAGTGAGTACTACTCGTCCCGCCACCTGGAGGGGGGTAACGCGTCCCCCGAGGCTCGAACCAGCCGCTCCCCACGCACACGCAGTGGCCAGAGCTCGCCCCAGCAGCCCAGTGACGTGGACAACGCTGTGCCAGGTAGATCGGGATTGTTTCCTTTTGGGTTTTGCTCTTCCATGCTTGTGAATTCCTCCGATCTATCGCTCTCTTTGACTCTGCCTTCATCCTTTGTTTACTGTTATCAAAAAGCCTGAATATACAAAGAGTTTGCACTCCGCAGCTGACTGAAGCTGTTTTTTTGTACTCCCACCCTTTCACCTACACTATAGCTGAGATCATCATGGATGCAACCTTGCCTCGGATACAAGGCGGGGCCTGTTTTTCATATTTTGACCACACACACAAAAATTGATTCAAAGTTCAAGGGGAAAAAAGTGTTGAATTCTCACTTTACAAGCCTGCAATAAGCTTCAAATTGAGTAAGCTTTTTCTTCAGCTTCAGGGGGGCGTTGCTGCCTTGCCTGTTTTTGGATTTTCTCCAGTTGCATCCATGGATCATTGTGAACTTACTCACTGCTTACAACACTAACACTACCCACCTTCTGCCTTTTCACCTTCCAGGTGGGAAGTGAGAAAGTTGGCTTCATTCTTTGCAAGGTTTGTAGGCTGCAAAGTTATCACTCTTTGTGACATTTAGGCTTTTTGCTGTCATCTACTATCTTTCTGCCCTTTTGGATCCATTCTCCTGCCTTTCGTTCTAGAAACTCTTACAAAGATTTTTTCCAGCCCGAAGATGTACATGCTGGGCCTAACTATTTCTTAGTTAGGCGCATAACGGCAGCACGATGCATCAGCACTCGTAATTGGCAGGAAACTGTCTCAGTGTCTGAGCGATCAATGATGAAGAAGAAGCAGCTCTTGCATTTTCTAGGCGGCACAGTGATGCTGCTCTCACCTCACTCATTCCCCTGTCCCAACTTGCAGCCACACCCTGGTTTGTCGAGTCGCAAAATCCGAAACCAGCATTCCAAGGGGAGTGAATCTGTGTTAGACAGTCTTTAGGCAAACACCAGAGGAGACACTGCACGGCTGCTGAGTCACTTTGGTGGAGTTCAGTGAAGCTGTTGGGTGATAGGGGACTTTGTTTTCACTTCAAATTCTTTTCCCAGCTTCATCATTTGACTCTCACAGGCCTGTTATACCTTGCAGTTGTGCTGTATTTTGTATGTGATGATTTCTGCCTTTTTTATATAGTTTTCTGTCTGTTCATGTTGTATCTTGTGAATCACTGAGCAGAATTGCTTGAAACTTGGGGCAGTGGGTGGATGCCTCGTGCCTCCATTCGGGGAGCTGGACAACCCCGCACCCTCCACGAGTCTCCCCATGGGGATACGGGGGGGTCTTTCATAAAAATAGTTCCCCCATCTTCTGGAAGTTCTGTACTGGTAACTTCCTCTAATCTGCCACTCTCTTTGACTCTGACTTTTCCCTTTGCTTTCTATGATCTAACTATTTCTTAGTTAGGCCCGTAACGGCAGCATGACGCATCTGCGCTCATAATTGACAGGAAACTGTCTGAGCGATCGAAGAAGAAGAATCTATTAAATGTCTGTTTGGTAAAATGCAAGTCGGCTAAAATGTCTGTTCTTTGAAATGTCTGTTTAGTTAAATAATGTCAGCCAAACATCCGTCTGGTTAATAAATGTCCGTCCACTAAATGTCCTAGGCCAAAGGTTTATCCTCGTTGTTATTGGCAGCAATGGTTGTTTATTTCAGGGTCGTCCAAATCCCCTCGATGCAGCCGTTATTGACAGCAATGGTTGTTTATTCAGGGTCGTCCAAATCCCCTCGAT
Organism: Phymorhynchus buccinoides; assembly: GCA_017654935.2. Taxonomy (NCBI): domain Eukaryota; kingdom Metazoa; phylum Mollusca; class Gastropoda; order Neogastropoda; family Raphitomidae; genus Phymorhynchus; species Phymorhynchus buccinoides. Next base: position 10,771,112 of record CM065696.1, on the reverse strand, counting down.
GCAGCCGTTATTAACAGCAATGGTTGTTTATTTCAGGGTCGTCCAAATCCCCTCGATGCAGCCGTTATTGACAGCAATGGTTGTTTATTTCAGGGTCGTCCAAATCCCCTCGATGTAGCCGTTATTGACAGCAATGGTTGTTTATTTCAGGGTCGTCCAAATCCCCTCGATGCAGCCGTTATTGACAGCAATGGTTGTTTATTTCAGGGTCGTCCAAATCCCTTCGATGCAGCCGTTATTGACAGCAATGGTTGTTTATTTCAGGGTCGTCCAAATCCCTTCGATGCAGCCGTTATTGACAGCAATGGTTGTTTATTTCAGGGTCGTCCAAATCCCTTCGATGCAGCCGTTATTGACAGCAATGGTTGTTTATTCAGGGTCGTCCAAATCCCCTCGATGCAGCCGTTATTGACAGCAATGGTTGTTTATTTCAGGGTCGTCCAAATCCCCTCGATGCAGCCGTTATTGACAGCAATGGTTGTTTATTTCAGGGTCGTCCAAATCCCCTCGATGCAGCCGTTATTGACAGCAATGGTTGTTTATTTCAGGGTCGTCCAAATCCCTTCGATGCAGCCGTTATTGACAGCAATGGTTGTTTATTTCAGGGTCGTCCAAATCCCCTCGATGCAGCCGTTATTGACAGCAATGGTTGTTTATTTCAGGGTCGTCCAAATCCCTTCGATGCAGCCGTTATTGACAGCAATGGTTGTTTATTTCAGGGTCGTCCAAATCCCTTCGATGCAGCCGTTATTGACAGCAATGGTTGTTTATTTCAGGGTCGTCCAAATCCCCTCGATGCAGCCGTTATTGACAGCAATGGTTGTTTATTTCAGGGTCGTCCAAATCCCCTCGATGCAGCCGTTATTGACAGCAATGGTTGTTTATTTCAGGGTCGTCCAAATCCCTTCGATGCAGCCGTTATTGACAGCAATGGTTGTTTATTTCAGGGTCGTCCAAATCCCCTCGATGCAGCCCCCACCCCGCGGGTCCCATGGAGGGCAGCTCCCAGGCCTCGGGCAGCGCTGAGGGAGGAGGGGCCGTGGGGGGAGGGGTAGGAGGCTTCAGTGAAACCTCCTCCCTCATGGACCACCTGCCGTCGGCCATGTACGGTGAGTAGGACTTTTGGGTCCAGAAGATTACGAGTTTGGTGTTTGGTAGTACATAGTCACAGAGGCTTATCTGTAAAATTTGGGTTGCTCCCACCTGGAGAGTGCGTCGCAGCCAGAGGCGCGCCACCCTTTTTTCTTTTTCTTTTGGCATGCGACTTTTGTGTGACTGATGAGGAAGGAAAGAGGGGACCAAATGACAACTTTTTCGTTGCCTCTGGGTTTGACGTGTGCTAAGTGCATGGGCACACGTTACCTCAGTTTATCGTCTCATCCGAAAGACTCCACGTTCAGACCATAAGGCCTAGTGTAGAGTGAGAGGGAAAATCCCCTGTGCCCAGGTTCGAACTGGGGTTTATTGTATACGAGGCGAACATGTTGCAAAGCCTGGTTTGAATGCCTAGTGGAGCATGTGTGTTTTTCATCATGTGTTGTGCACACATGCCTACTGTCACAGCAGGCCCGTATTTGTCCCCGGGAAGAAAAACAATTGATCACAGTAATCCGAATGTATTAGTTTCCTCTGCCTGTTACGGTAGATCGACAAATCACCAAGTAGTGACATTTAAAACTGGCGAAACTTTGTGGACTGCAGCCATTATGAAGATTTTGATTGACTACTTCTTCTTGTGCGTTCCCAGGCCATATGGCCATAATGGGTGAGGTACGTAAGTGTCCGGTTTTCAGTTTCCACTGGTCCCCCCGCTGTATGCAGCCGACACATTCCGATTTCGGAGGAGCTCGAAATTTTTATTGCCTGATGCCACTTCCTGTCCATGGTGGTGGCAAAAGGTAAACCTCAAATCAATTTTGACTAGGTATCGCAGATTTTTATTTTTTTTCCCCAAAGAAGAAAGTAACTATCTTAACAATCCCAGATTTGCAAAAGGGGCCGCATCATGCTAGATGAAAAAAACTCACCAAAAAACATATCAACTTTCTTATATTTTGAAAACTTTGCTGTTGTAAATCGGCATAGCAAGAGGAACCACAACCACATTGACAGATGGTAACCAGTAAGCCGTATTTTCTTGCCATGTTCAGGAAAATCAAAGTTAATTTTGGAATTTTTAGGATTTTGCTTCTGAAAATCAAAAATTAGGGTAGGCATCTCTGGTTGTGTGCAATCCAATGTGTTTGGTTTGTGTTGTCTGCAATCTATTGTGTGTGTAGTGTTGTGTATGGTCTCCGTAGATTTCTGTTCAATACTGTCTGTGTGTCTGTGTGCAATCCCGTGTTTTATGTGCAGTGCGGTGCATATAGTGTGTAAGGTTAGGCCATGTGCATAACCATCCTATGTATGTGTGTTGCGTTGTGTGTAATCCATTGGCTACCAGTACATAAATTTGAAAGTCAGAGGGTGTCTGGCATCAGAATTATCAGAGGATTTGCACATTTCAGAGGAGTGAACATTCCTGGCAGAGGATTTGTTTGTGGTGCCAAAGGTTTTCCCTTTGTTTCTGAGCACAATCTTCTCTGCCAAATAGCATTTTAGAGTGATTTGTTTTACTGCTTCATGCGTTTATGGTCATGTTGGGAACTGATTTCAGTGTTGTCCCTCTGAAATCTGAGCCTGGATGGTTCTTTTACAGCGGCTTTCAGAAGATTGGACTTCAGGCAATTGGATGGAAAGCGATCCCTGGAGTTATCAGTCTTTGCGTTTCCCTAAAGTTTCTCCAGAAGTTGTTCTTTAGCATTGTTATTTGTTCACGTTGTTAGGGAGACGCATCAGTCTTTGCGTTTCTCTAGAGTTTCTCCAGAAGTTGTTGTTCTTTAGCATTGTTATGTGTTCACGTTGTTAGGGAGACGCAAGGGGGGGGGGGGGGGATAACAGGAGAGAGACAGGATGTGATCATATCCCATTCTGATGCCTGGTACTATCTCAAAGGGAATAAAGAAGGCAGATACAGTAGCTTGTGGTTTTCACAGAAAGAATGCTACGGTCATTGATTTTTTTGCAACGTGTGTTTTGCTTTGTCACGCAGACTGGGAGGAGGACGACATTATGGCGCAGGTGATGGCCCTCTCCCACCAGGAGCACACATGTAGTCTGTATGAATGTTGTGTGTGTTTTGCTTTGTCACGCAGACTGGGAGGAGGACGACATTATGGCGCAGGTGATGGCCCTCTCCCACCAGGAGCACACATGTAGTCTGTATGAATGTTGTGTGTGTTTTGCTTTGTCACGCAGACTGGGAGGAGGACGACATTATGGCGCAGGTGATGGCCCTCTCCCACCAGGAGTACCTCGAGAGCCTGAAGAGAAAGGCCACGCCCTCTCCCTCACCCTCCACCTCCTCCGCCCCCCACCCCCACACCTCCACTGACCCTACTCACTCTACTCCTACTACTTCTCAGGAGGAGGCGGGCTGCAGTAGCAGCAGTAGCGGTGGATTCCCATACTGTAACAGCTAGTGGTTTCCTTCCTCTACGCTCTACTGCTGCAATATGTTACTGTACTACTGCTAGGACTTTTTTTTTTAGTTTGGGCTTTTTAAGATTATGTTTAACGATAGATAGGTAGGTAGGTAGGTAGGTGAGTAGGTTGTGTGTGTGCGCAAAACGGGTGACATTTTGTGTGTGCGTAGATATGTTGATGTGTCTTACGTGGAAAGCAGGGACTGTCGTTATGTGTTCTAATGGCTTTTTTTCCCCCCTTCAATCCAAACGTGATCATCAAAACATCATCATGAATTATTAATAATCCCATCAAATGGGAAACTTACACAATTTTACAGATGGAAAATTGTTTTCCCAATGTTTACAAAACTGCGATTCTTTTTAGTTGAGTCTTTCACAATGATAGCTCTCGAACCCAATACATATAACGTGTAGGATTTTAGCTATTCAGCTGAAGTTCCAATCTACACAAGTATCCAGATCAGTGTCGTCTGCCTTGTTTCGAGGGTCAGTGTTACTTTGTGTCTGTTCAAACCAGACAAGACTCCTAGCAGTTTCGACTCGGCTAGAATCCTGAAGCTGTCTTAAGCATGAAATCCAGTTTGAACAGAACCCAAGTCCTAGAATAATGACGGGGCTTGTCTCGTTCAGACGCTAGCATCACGGGTTTGCAATTTCTCGAAAAGATTTGCTCATGAATACAAATTGCGGTTTGGACGGCCCTCATGAGAGGCTTTGGTTTTTTTCCTGTCTAACTCTTAATTCTATGCCGCCTACTGTTGTAATGTGTGTGTTTTTATATAATTTAATATTGGACGCATAATCATGTGTTTCTTGAAGCAAGAAGCTTTTGATGGGAGTACAAAGACTTCAGTCTGACTGCTTTTGAAATTGACTTCACTGAGTTTGGAAGAAAAAACTGCTTGTCTTGAAACGGGGGTAATCTTTTACCAGACTGCAATACTTATTGACCGATATCTGATGAAGAATGTTTTATATATACATGTGTGTCTTACGAGCGTGTGTGTTTTTTTGTTTTGTTTTTGTTTTTGTCATGGGTTTGGATCGTTATCTTATGTTTCATATACTGAAATATCGGCGAGAAGAACGATTTGGGTAAATTTGGTTGAAAAAACAACAAACAAACACAATCTCTGATGTCCATAAGTAATGGTACATAATGTGATAAGGGTTGTGTGTCTATAATAAATAACTGTGTGTGTGTGTTGGTTGTGTGTTGGTGTCTTGCACCCATCTGCAGAAGTCTCCCTATTCTCAGTCCTTTCACAGAGATGCCTAGTACTGTCACAGAGTGTCTGTATTGGTCCCGGAAAATAAGAAAATCGGTTGCGATATTCCGAAAATACGATTTTCAGCCGCCTGTTCTAGTTATCGATAATCGCTGATTAGATCAATTTGAAACTGCCGACTTTGTGGATTGCAACCATTTTGAGTGCCCGACGTCACTTCCTGCTAGTGTGGTGTGCTCGAAAATGGGGTCCAACAGTGAATCGAGCGGTAATTCTGACTGTATTTTTCTGCCCCAAAGAAAAAATTAACTGCCAAACTACCCCAAACATGCAAAAAGACTTTATCATACCAGGGAAGAAAACATAAGATTAACTTTCTTACATTTTGTGAATTTTGCTCTTGTTGATTGGCAAGTAAGAAGTAAGCTACATTTTTTTTGGCAAGTTCCGGAAAATCGTGGTAAATTCCGGTGTGTTTGGGGTCTTTAATCATGAAAATTAAAAAATAGACAATTTTCATGACAAAATTTAGAATGTCTTTACAGCAAATAGAGCTGTCCTCCGATGGAAAAAAAATCGGACAAATTCAAGACAAGCACGCTATGTAAAGGACACACTACAAGCAAAAACATCAACAAATTCAAGACAAGCACGCTATGTAAAGGACACACTACAAGCAAAAACATCAACAAATTCAAGACAAGCACGCTATGTAAAGGACACACTACAAGCAAAAACATCAACAAATTCAAGACAAGCACGCTATGTAAACGACACATTACAAGCAGAAACATCAACAAATTCAAGACAAGCATGCTATGTAAACGACACATTACAAGCAAAAACATCAACAAATTCAAGACAAGCAGCTATGTAAAGGACACACTACAAGCAGAAGCATCAACAAATTCAAGACAAGCACGATATGTAAAGGACACATTACAAACAAAAACATCAACAAATTCAAGCCTTTTGAAAGAATGAGAATGATTGTAAATGACAAAAAAATCGTTTCACACCTATTTCAAAAATATAATTGCTGGAGAAATCTGCGAACTGCATAAAGACTCAGGCTCTTTACTTCCTTGTGTGTCCGTTAAATCAATCAAAGATCACTTGCTTAAACCGCAGAATTATGTCCCTTGCCTGTTTGCGAACGTCTCCTGTTGGAGTAGGCATCTCTGGACGGACAAGAGGCAGGAAGCTTCCACCAAGTACCCATTCAATCAGTTCATCCATTTTGACTCTGCCAGTGGTGGTTTTTCTTATGAAACTTTTTCGTTGTCTGCTTAAGGGATGGATTTTTGATGATCATAGTGGCTGTGGTTGCAAAAAAATCTATTTCTTGGTTGTTGCGTTTGTTATGCTTTGAGTAAATGCAATAATGGGAGCCCGTGTTTTTTTAATTAAGACTATCTGGATCTGGATCGTATACGTTGTAGGAGTCTATGAAGGCTATATGTACAACTCGTATTACCGTACTTTTCGGCTCATTAGGCGCTGCTGTGTATAAGGCGAATAGGGCAATTTTCAAGAAAAATCTGACAAAATCCAAGTAAAAGGCGCCCTCATTTATAAGGCGATACACACCTCGCAACAGAAAGTCGAAGTTTGAAGCCCATACACGTCCTGTAAACGATTACCGACCGCCATTTTGTTGTCGTAAACGAGAGTTGGCTCCCTTCTCAAATAATCGAAAGTTCTGTTTTTGCGACTTCCGGTTGAGTGTTTGGCCAATTCTTCGTGAAAACTGGTAGAATTATGGCATTTTAAGCTCTACAACGATGCTTTTTACATCCAAAGAAGGGTTATGGCATCTGTTGGACGGTATCTCGGACGATAATAGGGATTTTGAAGCATTTTAACGTGAGTATTCGTCGTATCGGCGACTCGTTACCACTTTCGATGTTGTGACTCACAGTAGACTGTACTGAGTACGGCAATCGCTGCCTCTCTTCTCACGATTTTGTTCACTTATAGGGCGCCCTCGTTTATTAGGTGCATAGGTCGAAATTGGAGAAAAAAATATCGCCTTATAGTCCGAAAAATACGGTAGTAAAATCGCAAACCAGAAATATAAGTCGCGCTGTTATGAAAAAGATGTGTAAACTCACAAGGTTGTCTTGTAGTTCAAGTCTGTCTGGACAAACAAGGTGCTTTATTGAACATACAAGTTCTTAATTAACCCAATGACTACTAACCATTCGAACCGAGAATCGAACCCAGTCCCCGAGACAAGGGCATTAACTCCGAACGTCACACCAAATCTTTTCATTAAAAAAATCACCCAGAATAAAGTCTAACTCACATTTCATTTCTGAAAGATGCATATTGAATAGCAATGATGATATTATTCCAAAGCTAACACAGTCACACAACAAACCATGAATTGGAATTAAAAAAATCCGTAATGGCGCTCCGAGCATCGCGCCGAGTCAATACTGCACACGTCACGTGGAAAGAAGGAAAAACATTTGGGGTCACCTCGAAAAATCCGTTCAAAAAGACTAGTGGGTGCTTTCCCTTGCTGTAAGAACCAAAAACGGACCACTGAGAGTCAGGAAAAGGAAGCACTAACTTAGTATATTGCATTGTGGGTAGGGAGAAAGTGAAACTGCTAGACCTGGCGTTCAGCGGGCGCAATCGGCGTCATCGGGCACCAGGGAAGAAAAAAAAATCGGGCGGATTTCGGTTCTGCAGTCTTGAGAGCCATAACAGATTTTCTTTAAAAAATTCCAACAGAAAGTATGTGACTAGAGATGTACAAGAGTTTTGTTATGTGAACAAAGAAATAATGTGCCGGTTAGATAGTGTGTGTCCTTGCCTTCACTAAGCACTAAGCGCATCTTGATCTACAAAGCAACTTTCAGGTTTAAGATTGAGGAGTTTTAATAAATCTTTTTTTAAAGAAAGGATTGTAAAATCTACATTTCCACAGCTCCCACCCCACCCAAAAAAATAAATTAAAAAAATTACAATCGTTAAAGAAAACCAGAAAATGAAAAGCATGAGGACATTTTTTTTAAATCAGGTTGGGGAACGGGAGGGGTGTTTTTTTCTCGGAAAGTCAAAAAAATCGAAACATTTAATTAAGAAAAAAATCAGTGGAGAAAAAATAAGTGTAGAGAAATTGAAGGAAGTACAGCAAGTAGTGAGAAAACAAATGATGAACATGAATGTTTTGTCATTGTTTTGACCTGGAGAGAAAGTAAAAGGGACCACCGTGTGCAATAAAAATGTCGATCTAAAATGTCGAACCTAGGTAATAATGTGTGAGTATAGATTAAACACCCCAGGTATAAGCTTCAGCTGTTGGTCGGCGCTCTTTTGCTGTCTCAGGACCGACCTCCTGGAACAAACTTCCTCTTTCCCTCCGTCAGTGACCGACCCTCTCTGCTTTCAAAGGTAATCTCAAGACCCACCTGTTCCCCCGTCATTAAAGCTCCGCTCTCTTTCTCTTCTCTCTCTTGCCATTAGGTCTGTTTCTGCTGTATTCCAGTCAAGATTCAACGCCGTATAAATACTGTGTGTTGTTGTTCTCTTTGCAGGTGTGAAAGCTATTGATTCACAACAATTCATTTCACTCATTCTACCCCATTTACCAATATACTCGTTAACTCACGCCAACCATATCTGCCCGTTTACGAGTTAACTCGTAATGCAAACCCATCTTCAAACTGAAGCGTTTAGCTTGGTTCTCATCCTCAAATTGTTCACTTTGGTAGCTTTAGCCTGTTTACAGACATTTCCTTTCCGCTCATATTTAGATTTTGGAGCATATTTTTCATATTTTTACTGATTTTTTTCCGATGATGTCTGGGTGATGCAACGTTGTCTGGGTAATGCAACGGCAAGTAAAATTGTGTTTGGATTGATTTAAGACTATTATAATGACAAAAATAGCGATTGTATCGAGTTTTTAGCGAATGTAGGTGAAGTAGAAAGCTCTACTTTCGATCATTTCATAAAGATCAAACAGTTTCTATATTGCTGTCTTTTGTGTGTAAAAGAGTTATTTTTATAACTACATGCTGTACTTTAAATTCATGAAACTTTGTAAACTTTTAGAACACGCATTCGACAATAACACTGAAATTTTAAAGCAAAGTTATAGCAATTTTCTACACATTTTTATAGTTATGCTCAGAGCTCTCTGCACAGCTGGGCCAGGGAAGATAAATGCGGCTGCACGGATGGGGTAGAATGTGTTAAAGCGATAACCCCTGACCCCAAGAATCGGGTCACGCTAGTCCGACATGTGCGAGACGTGCTGCCTCCAGTCCCCCTAAGGGGTATTTGTCCCTGGAAACAGTCAAAGATGGAACCCTGTCCCTAGAATCCACTTTTCTTTCCAGCGTCCCTAGAAACAGTAGAATCAAAGATGTGCAGACCCGTTTACTCTACTCTTTTCGAGTAGTATTCTACTCAATTTGGACCTCTACTACTCTTCAAATTTGAAAGAAATGCTCTAATTACTCATTTTCAGTGAACATTGTTTGATGGTTTAATGAATAAAACTACACATTTTGCACCCAAACTACTCATTTCAGCCATCCAGACTAGGTCGTAAACAGGTCTGGATGTGTAGATTATTCACTTGTCTTGTTTGCTGACCTTACTATTGAATTCAGGAACATCCAAAACAAGAGACACTGTTAAAATTGTCCTAACATGGATGTTACACATAGGTTTCTGAACACCAAAGGATCTTGAATATTGAGGCACAATAAGCAAAAAACCATCAAGATGACCACCAAAAATATCCAGAGTAGCAGAATTTTTGCTAGATCATGAAATAATCAGAAGTTAACGAAATTGAACACAGGGTGAATACTCTCTTTCTAATTAACTCCCCTTCACCAGAGTTGATTACGATACCAATCACCTAGCAGTGCGTGTGTGAGAACCAAAGTGAGACAAACAAAGCATCATTCTCAAAAAGAATGTGCCAAGTTCGCCTTTATGAACCTCCACCCACACAGTACACATCAACAATGGTGGAGAGGACAACATACAAACAAATCAACATCTATCTCCTCTCTTGGCCTCACTATTTCATTCTATAATCAAAAGTTAACCCTTTCACTGCCAATGTTGCATTTATGCACCACAATGGTTTAACACCCATGTCACTAAAAGGCATGAAGTCAGGGCCTGTTATCCAAAGACCCTATTTTCCTAATTTTGGGAGGAAGGATAGGCCTAATGATATACATGTCACAGAGGAGTTCCCAATATTGCAGATAAAAAAAATGTCTCCACCCAGTTAAGTTTAATGGTATTTGTTGGCTTAAAAATGGCTGGCGGTGAAAGGGTTAATGTTCGTTTTGACCCTGATGCATGGCATGACATTGCTTGTCCCTGGAAATAAGTCTGTCCCTGATTTTTCTGTCATTTGTCCCTGGAAGCCGCAGCAGAAGGTAGGCAGCCTTGTACAATAGTGAATAAAGAAGGAATAGAGTGCTGCTATCGGCAACAGCGACGCCAAATGAGGCCATGGACTCTGCTTGCTCCCCTCCTTTTATACTCCTGGCGCGGCTTTAAAGACACACTGACCCACCACCAGAATTGTCAGAGGATTAAGAATTTCTGACAGAGGATTGGCTTCTCTTGTCAGGTTTTGGCTTTTTATTGAGTGTTATCCTTTGTGTTAAATAGCATTGTAAAGTGATTTATCACTATATTAAGCCTTTTTGGTGGTGTTGGGAACTCATTTCAGTGTTGTCCCTCTTCAGTCTTGGGCCTTGATGGCCCTTTTACCGCAGTTTTCAGAGGATTGGACTTCAGACTATTCTGATGCCTGCACCACGATTAAGTCTCTTGGGGTTTTTCTGAGTAGCTGTGACCCACATACAAATGCCCCCAACTTGAAAATTGAGGCTGCTCTTTAAAATTGTTTCGTTTTGATTTGGGGGGCATTTGTATGGGAGTCAAACCTGGTCAAACAAGATTTCTTACCAGCTATAAGAGGGAATACATGTGAAACCCGTGATTTTGACACGTGATCTGGTGGTTCTTTAGCAAACAGGCCTACCGTTTTAGATTCCTCTTCAGCTTATTCAAACAACATTTTTATGGCATAAGGGTACGAGACTACTTCCAACAGGAAACCTCCTATTAAGACCCTCCCTATTATTAAGACTCCCTCCCACTTAAGACCTACTTTTCTGAGACATTGCCCTTCTTTGTAAGTTAAAATTACCTCCCTATTACGACTCCCTCCCACTTACTACCTTATTTTGGATGAGTTTTCAAGGTCTTAACTCATTCGCATCGCAACGATTTTGAATTATTAAAAAAACTCACAAATCACTCCAGCCATACACACAAACAAAAATGACATAAACAAAAGGAGAAATGAAAGAAGATTACAGGTTTTTACTTCAGGTTTAGACATAGGGAAGTGGTAGCTCAGACTTTTTTATATATAGACTATATACACAGGGGTGAGCACTGAATGCGAAATTAGGTCGTGATATGAATGTGAGATCTTCTCATTTTAACTGAAGATAAACTTACCTGGCTTCACTCGATCATTGGAGTCCCCTTAGGAAAGTTTGAATAAAACTGAAATATTGGGAATATTTGTGTGTTTGCTTTTTTCTTCTTCAATTCTTGTACGTCCATATAGACTTTATATAGAAAAAAACTACACCGATTGGTTCTTCCCCACAACAAACCACTACAAAAGCAAAGTCAGAGGCAAAATTGTAACCTAAGGGAGTGAAGCGAGTTTAGAAGTGACCACGGTATGGTGTGCTCGCAGATTTACTTCCCTTGAAGCAAATGCATCAAATTGCCCTCTATCTATCAATTCCGGACATATATGGCTTGAATGAGTTAATAGGGGGGTTCCACTGTAAAATAAAATGTCCCAATTTGGCTGTGAATTAACTCGAAACTGGCGGCGTGGGAGCAAGTTCAGCAATGTCGCTGTTGTGTACAGCCCAGAAGATGGGGCAGCAAAACAAACCAAAAATACCAATTGAAAAGTTAGGAAACTTTTAACCCTTTTAGTTTCATGGAGATGTGTCCACCTTTGTCCAAGAAATGAACAGGAGAATCGGGCATCAGAATAATTGTCAGAGGATCTGCAAATGTCGGAGGATTAAGAATTTCTGACAGAGGATTGGCTTCTACTGTCAAGAGGTTTTGCCTTTTTATTGAATGTTATCTTTGTTAAACAGCATTTTAAAGTGATTTATCACTGCATTATCTGGTCATGTTGGGAACTCATTTCAGTGTTGTTCCTTCACAATTTGGGGCCTTGGTGGCCCTTGTACCGCGGTTTTCAGAGAATTGAACTTCGGACAATAGGAATTGTTCGGAAATAATTAAGGGGAGTAATTTCATGGTGTGTGGGAGTGATCTTGCCTAATTCAATCTGTCAAACAAGGGAAGTCACTACCATCACCGTCATTCTAAAAAATTATGTTATTTATATTTTTACGTCACATTTTGCAAGTTTTATCAGTTTGTGGCCACCCCTAATTTTTCCAAAAAAATGTTTGCAAGTCGCTGACTCGCATCCTGCGGTTTCAAGCTTCGACGCCATTGTTGCTATGGCATTTGACAGAGTAATGGAGGTAAACAACTATAATTTTCACGAAGTGCTCCCCTATTTTTTTTCTCCGAAAATCGTCTATTGAATTGTGATGCCTGAGAATGACCATTGGGAATGGGAATTGTGTACGAGCAATGTGTGAACATAGTGAGTGACCCTTATATGTGTGTGTGTGTGTGTGTAAAGATTGATGCATGCTCAATGTGATACGGGAAAGGCTTGTATTGGAAACGATCACCTTCCTTACTACACTTTTGTAACTCTTGTATATATATTAATATAATGTGGCAACATTCTCCTATTATGTTGAAATTCTCCTGACTAATTTTGAAATTCTTATGACTATTATGTTGAAATTCTCCCAAGCATAACATTGAAATTCTCGTGACTGTTATGTTGAAATTCTGCTGGGGTTTTTTCCCTCCTGACTAATGTGGACTGAACAACAACAGCCTTGTAAGTTGTATTGCCATAAGGAATAATAAAATTGGGTTTTTCTATCTTCTCTATTGCGTGATTAGTTTGATGTCGTTTGTTTGCGCCTATGTTTGTTTCGTTGGTTTTACCGTGTTTCACGGACTATAAGGTGTGACCCAACCCCAAATATTACACAAAATTTTGATTTTTGTTATAGTTTCTTACTATTTTACTAAGTCACATTACATGGGTGCTCCTGGGAAATTAAAAAAATCCTGCAATCCCCGGCGGAGTGCAGGGACAGCGCCCCTCCTGGGGATTCCGGGGGGGGGCAATGCCCCCTGGAAGCTGAAGGGAAACAATTTCCAATGTAATTGACAGGCTCTCGTTGCACTTTCACTTCTGGTTAAACTTCATGACCTCTATAACCAGCAAAATGCATCTTCTCAAATTCTCATAATACAGTGGAACCTCCCTTATAAGACCTCCCATTATAAGACTCCCTCCCACATAAGACCAACTTCTCAGACATTGCCCTTCTTTGTAAGTATTAAAACTGCCCCCCTTATTAGACCCCTCCCTTATAAGACCACATTTTGGATGATTTTTGAAGGTCTTATAAGGGAGGTTCCACTGTAAGGCGAAGCCGGCTCCAAGCATTTAAAAAACTCCTGAACTTCAGGACATCCTGGACAACAAAATCCTGACCTTCAGGACATCCTGGACAACAAAATCCTGAACTTCAGGACATCCTCAACAACAAAATCCTGAACTTCAGGACATCCTCAACAACAAAATCCTGAACTTCAGGACATCCTCAACAACAAAAATCCTGAACTTCAGGACATCCTCAACAACAAAATCCTGAACTAAAGGACATCCTGGACAACAAAATCCTGAACTTCAGGACATCCTGAAAGCAGGAGCATCCCTGACATTACAAGGCGCAGGGCTCATTCTGGGAAAAGTAGCGCCTTTATAGTTCATACAATACGGTTATTGTTTGTGTGACTGGTCCAGTGGTGTTGTTGCTGATTTTGTTTGATTCTTGTATTTGTGTTCATTTTTTACTCTTCGTCTTACAATAATAAGAAGAAAGAAAGCTTATACAGCGCGCATTCCAGGCTAAACAAACAATACATTTAACCAATTCACATCAATACCTGCATGCTCGCACACACACAAGCACATACACTGACGAACACAGCATATCATTTACATGCGCATGCACACATACGTACATACGTACATACAGAAACATAATTATACACACCTATGCCTACACATGTATGAGCACACGCACATGCACGGAAATATGTACACAAGGACATGCCAGCGCGCGCGCGCAGACACACACACTTTCTGTCTCCCACCTTTCCCATGTCCTTCCTCATCCACACACGCTTTCATTCTCACAATCCGATCATGGTGGACAGTAGTGTTCAGAGAATAGATGGGGGGGTTTTCAGGTTGGTTTTAAAAACTGACAGGGAGTTGGAATCTCTGAGAGACAGAGAAACTCAATACATAAAGAAACTAGACAGTTGAATGCATTGTTCTAAGTATACATCGCATCATAGCGGAGATGCTTTCCTCGTCTATTTCATCACTATCACAGGCGGCTAAAAGAGCAATGGGGCTTTATACTATACTACCGTATTCTTCGGACTATAAGGCGCATGATAGTGAGTCATCTCATTATAAGATGCACCCCCCAAATTTTACACAAAACTCTTGTCAGATTTTGTTAAAATTCTCGGGGCTTTATACTCTACTACTGTATTCTTCGGACTATAAGGCGCATGATAGTGAGTCATCTCATCATAAGATGCACCCCCCAAATTTTACACAAAACTTGTCAGATTTTGTTAAAATTCTTACTACAATTATCAATCATACAGTGTGTCTCGGATAAAATACAACCCTAGTAAATTGCTGTATAAAAAATGTTTTTGCAAGATATCGTTTTGATTTTTTTTGGTGTATAGAATTAGAAGATTCAATGCATGAAAGATCACAGCAATTTGTTTTTCCAAGATTTGTTTGCGTGCTCCTGAAATTGTTTCCATGGTACCCCATTTTCAGAAGTCAGCCCTTTTTGAGGTCCAGAAATGCTTTCGCATTTTCAATGTCTCTGTGCAATTTCAAATTTCTATCACTATGGTATGTATCTGGAAAAATGTTTCATTCATATGTGGGCTCAAAAAGTCAGGACATACACTACTGTCTTGCTTTTCAAGGCAAAACAGACACTTGTTTTCGAGAAACAGACAATTTGTCGACAATTGAACTTTTCTGCAAAAGTGTTTTTACCCCTCAAAAATGGACTTTTCTAAAAATGGGTTACCAAGCGGCAAGCCATCTTGAAAAAAAAAACTGTTGCAACCTTTCATGTATTGAATCGTCTTCATAAACATGAAAAATCAGAATGATAGCTTTACTATTAAACATTTTATTACAGATTTTGTGGGTTGCATTATTTTTGTTTCTTTCTATCAGCTTTTCCAATCCTGATTCCAGGAGCACTCCTGACCTACTGTCACCCTTGATTCAGGTCTCTGTACACATTACAATTATTCACAAAATATCTATTTCTCCATGGTAACACAGTGTTAGGCCACTCATAACATGAGTTACAACTTACCGTGTTGTGTTCCATGGGGAAACTGATATTTTGTGAAGGATGTTAACGTATACAGACCTTTAAGGCCTTCGCACACTAGCATCAGGCGTCAATTGTTTCTCAGAGCAACACCTTGACGCCTGCATCACAGCACACATTGTAGCGAGGCAGTGGTGTTCTCACACACGACTCTTGTCACTTCGCCTCTTGTCGCGCGAACTTCCTTATTTGGAAAGCAAGGAAAGATTACTCTAGCATCAGACGCTTTATTTCGGGTTCGAGCAAGTCTGCCATTTGTTTTTCTTCAATCAGAGTTATGGTCCTTCCGTCCGTTGTGATTGGCTAGTTTCACGATCTCTGCGATCTTGAGCATCAAAATTAGAGCCGGTTCTATTCTCGAGCAACAAAAAATCGCGCAGCTACGCATAAAAAATCCTGCCGCGCCGCGAATCTCACACGCAAGCGGCGCATCAAACTGCGCCTTGCAGCAAAAAATCGCAGCGATCTCGAGATCTTGACGCTAGTGTGCGAAGCCCTTTAACAAGTTTAAGCAACAAACCCAGGATTGTTCCTGGCCAGAGCGGAAAGTTTTACACTCACTCTCCAATAGACCTTATGGTCTGAACACTAAGACTTTTGAATGAGACGACAAAAACCAAGGTGCTCATTGTCGCATGAAAATAGGTAGCTCGTAAAAATAAGTAGCTCGCTACCTACGACAGTGTGTATTTGCGGCATTGAGCATGAACCACAAATTTCACTTTTTTCTAGGGATAGGGTTAGGGTTAGTTAAATGGTTAAAGTACAGAAAAAGTGAAATTTGCGGTTGTCGCAAATACAGACTCTCATAATAGCGAGCTACTTATTTTTACGAGCTACCTATTTTCATGCGACACTCATTGCATATGCTAAAAAAACTAGTGACAACAATGGACTTGCCATTTGGTCAGAATAATTTACCACCCACGCACCCCTTCCCACACACAATTCATGCAGAACCAAAACATACCAAGAAACACACTGATTGGTTTTTCTTCTATTTATTTCTATTTCACTGCCTTGTATGTAAAAATGAATGTCCGTATGAAGCGAGAGCACAGCACAGATGGAAAGAGGGGCAGTGGTGGGGAGGGGCAATGGCTGCAGAGAAGTCTCCATTTATCTTCACTTTGGAGCAAACGATCAACACACAAGTCTCGCTTTTTTATATGTACTGTATGTGCACAGCCAACACACACATTTCATACAAAGACAATTCCAAAGCAAGCAATGGAGGACAATCTGATGCAAAATGCACACCAAAATTAAAAAAAATTGCACATTGAAAAACCAAGTTTTAATTAAAATCAAGCAGTGTAAGGAATTATGGTGTTTTTTTTCTCTTCCCCTGCTTCTGCTTGTTGCTGGAAATGGGGCCTGTTCCTTCCCGGCTGAACTGGGGGGGGGGGGGGGGGGGGGTATTAATGGTCTTCAATCAGTGCAAGCACTTAGTCCTTCCTCTATTATCTGTCCTCTCTTTCTCTTAGGCCTTGAGCCCTTTATTCCAGTTCCGTGGCGAAATAATCAAAGTGTTGCTTGTGGCCACGCACAGCGAAGAAGAAGTAATGACATTTTGGAACCGACTACAAAAGAGAACTGCTGTCAAAGCTTATCCAGATCTTAGAAATGAGGGTATCTACATAAAAAAAAATTCTTCTTCGTAGATTACTCTCACAAATTCCCATCATATTACCGCAGGTGTGTCATGCTGACAACATTTTCTGAAAGGAAACGCAAAAATACTCCGCCTTCTTTCGTAAAGTATCGAACTCAAAATTAAACTGCTTCACTGCATAAAGCTTCTGCTTTTAAATACTTTCCTGCTTCCATTTCTATAAGGTTTCTCTCTCTGTATTTTATCTTATGCTATTTTCTTGCAAACAGGGCAAAGCAAGCCATTGAAAGATGCTCCAATGTAAAAAAAAAAAAAAAAAAAAAGGGGGGGGGAGGGGGAAACAGGGAGTGATCGGAGGTTAATATTAGAAGAAAAAAAAGTAAAGTGCAGACAATGGGAATGAGCATAAAATCAATGAGTGTTTTTTGACAAGTGAGTGACGCGCACGTACAAACACACGCACACACCATTGCCAGTTAAAATCCATGATTACAAACACAACTCTTCACACGCTCTCAACTTTCTCGGCATCGCTCTCTCTCACAACACACATTGTGGCATGGCAGGGAACACAACAACAAAAAAGATGGTTAAATATAATTGTCATAACCACAAGCATGCCGCGTCAGCATAGAATACATCGTAACATACATCCCACATTATGCTGGCCTTCGGTCCACTTAACACAGAAAGTACCAAAAACACACTGTCAATGTTCAAGCATATTATGATTTTATACTTTTTTGCTGTTTTAAGTAAATAATAGGCATACAAATACATTATCCTCTCCGACATTTATCAGATGACTTCACAAAACGTTCAAAACTGGAAGTCAATGACAATCCATTAAAAACAAAAATGAGGATCGCCTGCCAAAAAGGCCTATCTCAGAAAGAATATAGATGGCAGATAGCTTGTTTTGGCAGGCGACCATCAAATTTATAAATTTACTGAAAATAACCAAAGAAAATATCAGCTACGAAAAAGCGTCAAAAAATGAGTTTAAAACAGAAATTGTGAAGACAATGTTTTGTTTATTTCAAGGGGAAGCTATGTTAAGACCTATCAATTTACGATGCTTGGCAGAAGCGAGCTACTCTAGCTGCCTGCAGCAGGCATTACAAGTCTTGGGATCAATCCAAAGGTTAGGGTGCACACTTTCGGCCCAAATCCCAATGGAGGACTGTAATGGATCTTAAAACTGAACAAAAAAAATACAATGATTTGAAAGAAACCACTTGCTTGTGATATTAAGAAAAACAAACCTATTTCTCTCAAGCTAGAGAAGAAGCTTAATTTGTACGTAGCTAATGCCATAAGAGTTTGGCACACACAAACAAATGAAATCTCAGCTACAGTAGCTCTTAACTAAACCTGTGAAAATAATGTGGAAATGCTCCGACAACCAGAATACCTGCTGTAATGTTGAGATAAGGACAGGTAGGGCATCACACTCCTACCGCCTTCAACAGTCACTGATCCTGAATGGTAGCCCCCAGTTCATTTAGAGGCAGCACCCCACACTTCAATATCCTTCAACAGTCACTGATCCTGAATGGTAGCCCCCAGTTCATTTAGAGGCAGCACCCCACACTTCAATATCAAACAATGGCCCACTGCTGATAAGATAACCCAAATAATTTGGCTTCAAACCCCACCAACCACAGAGCTGTCACAATGTATAAAAAACAAACAACAAAACCCACAACGTGAATGCAGACAAGTTAATTTTAGGGCCAGCTGAGCAGCTGGACAAAGCAGCAGTTCATTTTTTTCACAAAGTACACTCAAACAAATGACAGAGAAATTTCAAAAGAACGTAAGAGCCGCTGTGAGGAAAGCAATCAGCATTTTGTTGGTGAAATTCAAAAACCGTGTATCTCAATTTTGGTAGTTTTGAGAAAAATGAAAAAAACTATTAAAAATTAACCGCATTGACCACAATTTATTGATTAACTATGATGAATATGTTGTTCAAGACCTTGCGAGTTTAGTCCTGCATTTCGTTAAAAACACTCACACACAAAATGTTAGACTTCAAAAGGACGAAGATACAAGGTTTTTGTCCTTAAATTAACTAGATATGAATTTGGGACTTTTTCTTCTATTTTCACAACTTCATTTACCCCAGATAGAAAGTCATTAGAGATATGGTGGATGGTGGAAGGTGGCGGGAAAAATGAGAGAGCTGACTATGAATCGAACTCAAAAATTGAGATACAAGGTTTTTGAATTTCACAGACGATTTATTAATCTCTCTGGGAAAGATCTCTCGGTAAACATGTGAAACCAGAGCATTGCCGCTGGCAGGTTTTTTCTGTTGAACTGTAGTGCAGCATGCACACATTGCTTGTGTCAATAGCACTCGATATTCAGATTATAACATGCACATATTATGCATGTCAATAGCACTCATTTAGTCATTGTTCAGATTATGACGCACACACATTTTCGCTTCACAAGCATGTACCCGATATTTATACTGTCACAGCGTAACACCACATTTCCACTGGAGGCCAGCCTGATGGTCTAATTGACTGATCCAAACCCATTCTACCTCCATTCATCCATCCTTCCTTCCTTGTGCCCACTCATCCATTCACCAATCCAACCATTCATTCCTCCATCCATGCACTGAGGCATCCATCATTATTATCAATCCATCCATCCAGTCATCCAAATTTTATCAAAACTAGCTACCACTACCATACTTCAATCCACCCATTCAAATCCTGTGCCTTATTAACACATATGCCCCCAAAATCACCAATCGACCCAATCGAACCAACCCACCCGATTCCAGTCCCACCAGTTTCCCAAAATATCACATAGTGGAAACTCGAAAAACCCTCACTTCACACGACCTCTTATAGAACACACAAGAACAAACGAAAACAGGCAACATCCACATTTTCGCCCGTATGAGAAGATAACCTGTGGCCTGAAAACGCAACCTGTTCTTTGTGACATTTAATTCAACCACTTGACCTCCGCATAACATAGGACATACGGGCTTGGTGGAGTAACCTGATGATGTCATCGGAGGAAGGAAAATTAATCTGGAATGCAGCGGGGTCTTTCTTTGGTTTGTTTTACAGCAAGTCAAGAGGCTTGTAGCTCGGCACATTGCCTCCAAGGCTGTGTGAACATATACACATTCCCCACAGAAGCCCATCCGCAGTCCTCAAAATAATCTCCAAGTAAGAAGGGGTGTACACATATGCATGAAAACCCACTCCATATCCCACACTTATTTTTATTTTTTTTAATACTTTATTTGCGGATGGTTTTCCACCTTAACAGTACTGTTTTCCATCCAATAATTTTGCTTCATTTTTTTTTCTTCTCAAATTTTCTTCGGCAGTCAAGGAATTTAACTCTCTCTTACGGACGAAAACGTGGATATAACCCACACCCACACCCCAAAAAAAACCCAACAAGACATGAAAGTAAGTAAAGAAGAGTCCAAGGTAAGCACTAGCAGCATCAGCAGCAGCACTAGCAGGCGCAGCCTTCCTTGGGCTTGTTGGTGTCGTTGGACAGTTTGATCTGGTCTGGGAAGTCGTTGTACAGCTCCACCTCGCTCTCCTGGGCCAGGGCGTTCTTGGCCACTGTCTGGAAGGCCTGCTCCACGTTGATGGCTTCCTTGGCGCTCGTCTCGAAGTAAGGGATCTCCCCTTTGCTGCTGCACCACCCCTGGGCACGCTTGGCTGTCACCTGGACATATACTGTATACCTGTACACCTGTACTCTATGTGTGCGTTCATGTGTGTGTGTGTGTGTGTGTGTGTATGCAGGCGTGCGTGAGTGAGTGAGTGCGTGCGTGTGTGGAAGTAAGAGAACGTTGCGTGCAATCATCGTGTTTATTTTACTTTCTAGTGATTCATTATTTGTTTGTCCTTAATGTTCTTGTTATCAATGTAAAGCGCACTGAGCTCATGTGAGATAGAGCGCCATATTAAGAACAGAGTGAGTTTCCAAATCTAATTAACCTTTTCGCTGCCAGCCATTTTACAGCAAAAAAATTCCATTAAACTTACCTCGGTAGAGAAAAACAATCTGTGTAATATTGGGGATTCCTCTGTGACATATTTAAAGAAAGGCCTATCCTTACACAGGCATGGGAATTGTCAGAGACAAAAAACTCTGAAAAGCCCCCCAACTGAAGTATTTAGTAACAAAAACGAAGTGTTTAGTAACAATTTCAACACAAAAATCTGCGGAATTCCGCGAATTCGCGGACAATTCCCATGCCTACTTACCTCCCAAAATTAAGAGAATAGGGTCTTTGGACAACAGACCCTGATTTGATGCCTTTTAGAAACATGGGTGTTACTGTTAAGTCATTGTGGTGCAAAAATCCGATGTTGGCGGTGAAAGGGTTAAAAGCATAACAAAAGCTTTTTTTTTAAAATTACAGCTTGTCTGAAAGTTTGCCACAGACACACGCACGTACACACACACATACAGACAGTCATGAGAACATACTCGTTTCATTTTAAAATGAGTTAAAATTATACATTTCAACAAAAAAATAAAACCTTTTTATTTATATCAAACAGTTTTTATAATTGGTTCGCATTACCCTCAAGTTTGTGCCAATAATAAAGTGAGAATTAATTAAAAAGAGAATTGTGGACAGCTCTCTTTTCCGTTTCAAAGTTCTCGCCAATTGTTCTTTGTTATAGTTCTTAGGGAGACACAAAGGGATGTAACAACAGGCATGTCATCAAATCACACACACACCACCACTACTACTACTACTACTTACGGCTCTGTTTTCCAAGTCGATCTTGTTGCCGATGACGACGAAGGGGAAGTTCTCGGGGTCCCTGGGAGAAGCCTGGATGAGGAACTCGTCCCTCCAGCCGTCCAGGGAGCGGAAGGTGTTGGGCATGGTCACGTCGTACACCAGCACGCAGCAGTCCGCGCCCCGGTAGAACGCCACGCCCAGGCTCTGGAAACGCTCCTGACCCGCAGTGTCCCAGATCTGAAACAGTCGCGTTGATCGCTAGTCAAAGCCACTGAAAACGCTACTGGAGGGGGGAAATAAAAGCGTAAACTGTTCAGCGTGATTATCAAATAGCTTTGTTTTGAACCCTTTCGCTTCCAGACATTTTTCAGCAAAAAACAACCACCATTAAACTTAACTGGGAAGACAAAAAAAAGGATTTACAATATTGAGCATTCCTCTGCGACGTGCATAACATTAGGCCTATCCTTACCTCAAAATAGGCTCTTCGGATAACAGGCCCTGATTTAATGCCTTTTAGTGACATGGGTGTTAAACCATTGTGGTGCATAAATGCGACATTGGCGGTGAAAGAGTTAAGCATGAATACGAAATCAAAACCTGAATGTCTATGATAATAAGTTAAAGCGAGAGGCATAACTGCTACTGATGTATAAGCAGTCTCTTGTAACTATCCATGTCAGGTGTTAACGTTATTAATTAGCAAAAGCATTAAACAATTACCTGCATGGTGACTAATCGGTCATCGACCATGACCTCCTTGGTGAGGAAGTCGGCACTGATGGTGGCCTTGTACTGGTCATTATTATCATTAATATTTTTCAGTTATTATTATTATTATTAATTACCTGCATGGTGACTAATCGGTCATCGACCATGACCTCCTTGGTGAGGAAGTCGGCACCGATAGTGGCCTTGTACTGGTTGCTGAACTTCTTGTTCACATACTGGTTCATCAGTGATGTCTTCCCAACACTGCAAAACAAGCAGCATGGAAGTGTCATTGGACAGGTATTTACGCGGAACTATCGGCATTCAATTTCATAGGCATTCACATACATGTATGTATACAACTAGAAACAAACAAAAAAACATTCAAAATTTGTCAACAGTTCACATACAATTCACGAACCATTTTATTTTACAAATATTACTCATACTACTGGCATTGCGGAAAACACTTATTTCACAGTATCGGAGTTCAGGTATTATGGTAAACAACATTCATGTTACTTCTGGAAACATACAACATTCATTTTACAGGTGTTCACATAACACTGGCAAACATTTATTTTACACAATTGTGAACAGACTTTGTTTTCAGCACCAAATCATTTCCCCAACGCTGGGAACAAACTGAATATATTTGACTAAAGTTCACACTGGTTGTCACAGACATTTTTGTTTTAGGACTTCAACAACAGTTTTCATCTACTACAACTCATTATCACTTAATGATTAATCAGGTATACACTACTAACTACTAATCACATGAAACCCAACACTGTCATAAATTTTAGATAATGTAAGGACTTCCTCCTTTAATATCATTTCATCAGTCCGTGGATGAGGTTCAGGAGACTTTCGATTAAGCAAAAACTGATAATATTATCCAACTTCCAAATGCAGTAATGCAGCACTGCCAAACCCAAGGCTATATTTATATTGTATATATTCTCATGGGGATCATCAGTTTCAGATTTGCGGATCGGGAAAATTATACTTCTATGAATTAGTGCTCATCATCACTTTACAGTGTTAAATCTAGCTCCGAGATCAGAGGGTCAAAGTCAGTGTATGAAATGCACCTTGAGATTTTCAGGTCTTCATCCAGTTCTCCTTCCAGTTGAGTGCCCACAATCAACACTCTGATTCATTGGCACTATTACTGGTCGACATTCCAGGTCGGACAAAAACCCTAAGCAAGCTTAGTGACCCAGTCAGTTAGGTCTCCCTGTGGATCCCCTGTGGATGTTTTTGAAAGTGTTTCATGAAAAAAAGCAGGCGAATGGACCGGTAAGGCAGAAAGATAGTAGATGACAGTAAGCAAAAGGAAAAGGCAGTCAAAGAGAGTGACAGATTGGAGGAAGTTACAAGCACAGAACTTCCAGAAGGTGGGGGAACTATTTATACAAAAGACCCCGCAGTATCCCCATGGGGTGGTATTACTGGTAAAGTGAGAGCAAAGGGAAGCGACCCCAGGACATAGCAGCAGGTACATTAAAATACAATATAAGTATCAGCTTGTGAGTTCATTATAATACAAAATAACTATCACAATATATTCAAAATACAATTCAGCTGACTCGGGTTGAAATGAAGAACTTCTAAACTGTAGCCACACAAGTTAATCCATTAGTCAGTGCACTCACCCACTGTCCCCCAGTATAATGACTTTCAGCAGCACCTTCTTTCTCGAAGCCATTGGAACACACTATCAGGAAGCTTCAAACCTGAAACAACAAGAAAACACTATGAGATTGAGACAGAATAATAAAGTTCTGCAAAATACAAGTTTTTGTATGAGACAGAGAATGATTACTGGAGAAAAAAACTACTAAATTTTCGAATGAAACATTCAGACAGAATGTTTACTGCCCAGGGGAAAAAACACTTTTCTTCTTTCTTCTTCGTCGACCGCTCAGTTTCCTGTCAACAATATTGTCAATAAGCACAAATGCGTCATGCTGCCGTTATGCACCTAACTAAAAAATAGTTATGCTCAGCATGTCCGTCTTCGGCTGGAGAAAATCTCTTTAAGACTAAGAGTTTCTTTAAAAATAAAAAAAGTAGGAGAATGGAGCAGTTAGAGTTCGACAGAAAGATCTAAAGTTTTTGCAAACAGTAAACAAAGAGAAAAGACAGAGACAGTCTCCTGACATATGAAAGCAGATGTGTCGTGCTGCCATTATGCATCTAATAGGTCCAGCATGTCTTTCTTCGGATGGAGAAAACCTTTGTAAGAATTTTAGAACAAGGGCAGAATGGACCAGTAAGCTTTCTGCCTTAAGTTACTGGTCCATTAGATAGTAGATGACAATAACAAAGGAAAAAGGCACTCAAAGTCAAAGAGACTAAACTCAGTAAAGGATTAGAACTAGAAGTTACAAGCACAGAACTTCCAGAAGGTGTGGAAACTATTTGTGCAAAAGACCCCCAGTATCTCCTTGGGGGAAATTATCCTTTTGATTCAGTGACCAAGTAAAAAAGCTGAGTCATACATAGCTATCTACTAATCTAGTATCAGTCATTTGTGTACAGTGAACATAATGATCACACTAGTACTGTACTACTAACTACTAGTAGTAGTAGTATTGATCACTATCTCTGTATCTGACGTGATCGATTCAATCACTTCAGATATGGAAATGAGATTGACCATTGAGAAATGGGACAGTCCTTCACTACAATTATGAATAATCTAGATGATTAACTATACTCGTCTATAGCCAAGTCTGTAGGGGAGGGCTTTATCTGTCTCCTGATTAAGATTAATAAGAATAAAACTGCCTGCGTGCTCTGTATGCAGAATGATTCACATTATCATAAAGTTAAGCAGATGAAGGATTGGCAACCGATTTGATAATTCTTGATTCAACATCATGCTCACTTGGTGATAAAAATGCTTTGATGCGATCAACTAGTGTTAATGTTGACACACATGTGTTCATATGCTGAAAACTATCTTCAACGTGATGGGTTGCAGACTAGTGCTTCAATGAACATAGCAAATGTTCACCTGACAATTGACATTGGTTGTTTTTTTTAAGAAATGTTTTTAAAAGTTATTATCAAGAGATACCTTTGATATGGTACAAAGGCATCATCCCTGTTTAGGGATAAAGGAAAATCAACAATGAACAAATCAATCATGCCCCCCCCCCCCCCCCCCCCTCTCTCTCTCTCTCTTTCCCCTTGAATCTGAAGGGAAAATGTTTTGTTTTGTTTTTAGGGACTATGAATGAATCTACAAAGCAAATACTTACAACGGTCAAAGCTAAGACATGACATAAGCTAGTGGTGGTAGGAACAAATATGGGAAGTCCGAATGTGTTCATGATGTCAGTGCCGCCATTTTGTTTCTCAAACATGGCTGTCACCAATGAAAACGCTCTTCAAAATCGAACACGTGGTGTAACTTCTATGTCCTCCTGACAGGGCTCCACCATTTTCGTTTCTCACACTCTATCGTTACCAAAGGAACACTATGACTACGTCATTGCCCATTCCCGATATTGTTTTAAAAACCCGATCTGCAGAAGCCCTCCAGGCGAGTAACTTAAAAATTTTACTCGCCCAAACACATTTTCACTAGCCCAAACAAAAGAAAACAACAAAAATCCCTGAACACACATGTGTGCGCACACACACAGGGAAGAGGGAAGGAGAAAGAGGAAGAGAAAGGAGAGGAGAGAAAGAGTGGGAAAGAAATGAGAGAAGCAAAGAGAAAGAAAAATGATTTTTGAGGAGAGAGGTGGGGGAGAGAGAGAAGTGGGAGGAAGAGACTGAGGAGGCTGCCTTTCCTTTCTTTTCAGTACCAGTGCTGGCATGAATCTTAGCAGGCTGCTGGGCTTGCTTTGAATTTGATAGTTGGTTACATGGAAGGAAGAGATGGTCTGGGGAGACTCAGTGGTAAAAACACAGGGCTGTGCAGAACTGAAATTTTCATCGCCCATCAGGCTTGCCGCTAGTGACTTTTGCAATCTACTTGCCCACAGATTTTTCTACTAGCCAATGGCTACCAGCATGGCTCCCAGGGACCCCCATTTGGGGGTCTATGAAGCACTAAAGTTCTAAAGGACCCTATAAAAGAATGTGCAGGGGGTCCCAGGGATGCACTAGAAAAAATATATTTAGCATTCACTATGCCACTGGGACCCTCTATCCCGCCTCTAGGAGTAGGACCTTCTATACTGTAAGTAAAGGAGTCCCTGGGATCCCTTGTTTTGTGGGATGATTGGGAGCCCTGACCAAGCTAGTAGTTTTGACCAGACTTGCATACACAACCTGAAGGCAAGCACCTGTGTGATTGTTATTGTGGCCAAACACAGCAAGTTTAAAAAATAAAAATAAAATGGTAATCATGCAGATAACAAATTTCAAATTAAAGGAAGAAAGGAAAGGGAAAAAAAGGGAGAAAAAAACAGAAAATTAAGAACAAAAGGCAGAAGTGGTGTTGGGTTGCATGAGTGAGCAAGGAAGTGGAGAGCAGATGAAAGATTGGGTGTGGTATGAGTTACATATATTTGTTTAATTGTAAATTTTCTGCTTCATGTTTTTGAATAATATTTAAATTTGAATTTTGATGTATTTTATCTTATTTTACACGGTGGAAGACAATTTTCCATGTGCGTTTGTACAATGCCAATGGGCCAAATAAAGAAACTTATGACTTATGATTAACACAAAATACAAATGCGCAGATGCCATTGAGATAAAACGGACTAAATCATATAATAAAAGAATTAATTATTACTATATTAGTGACAATAAAAAATTAAGATAACATAATTAGCTCAAAATATTGCTTAATCAGTTAATGGTTGCTAAGAAAGGCAAGACAAAAAAAACAACGGAAAGAACCGAGAAATGGAGGGGGACGAGGGTGCCTGATTCACGAAAATGTAATGTTATATAAATCTGTTGACTGATCAATTTGATGGTTGATTCTTCAGCAGAGGTGCAGTTTCACTACGAACCCACCCAGTAAATTTTCTCAAAAAAGAAAAATGTTCACAAAGACTTGAAAGAGTAAGATTAAGAAGAAACATTTTGCCTTGCTCAGAAAATGGATAGGGCCAGTTAACTCAGATCATTAGGCCTACAAGTATAATTGCTTTTTTTTTTCTTTGTTAAAAAATCCGGTGTTTTCTTTCTTTCAAGTTTCATGTAGACTAAACAACCAATGATTCATTCTTTCTTACTAGTAGTAGTACTAAAAGTACTGTGTAGTAGTAGTAGTAGTAGTAGATAGGGACAAAATAAGCTGTCAAGCTTTTTTAAAGAGTCCCGTCTTTATACAATCAGTATTACATACAAATACTGGTCAAGGTTTATTGTGGTCAAATTTTCCTAAAATTAGCTACTCATCAAAGCTTCTAAATAAATTTAAATAATTTGGAGATTTGTCGAGACGATTTTTGAACAAGTTAGTATTAGGTGCACATTTTAATTCGTTAGTTAATTCATTCCAATTGTTAGCAACTCTATTGCTGAAGCAATTTTTCCTTATGTTAGTGTTGAAACGTTTAATAAAGACCTTGCCGTAAGGCTTTCTACTTCTAGTCACACTGTAATGTGGTTCACTAAAGAATTTCCAAGATAAATCTACATGGGTCTCTCTCCTGAAAACTGGTCCAATATGTGACATAGAAGCCAAAAAATAAAATTGGGCAAATTGAACAGAAAATGCATGCATAGAGTAGCTTTATGAATCAACTTTCTTATGACATGAAAACAAAATCAGTCAAGGCTATCGTTGCTGGGTTTTATGACTTTATATATATGCGTCCAGAGCTGGTAGCGCTGACAACACGGTGTCCTTCATTACATCATTTCATCAACTTAAATAAACTTTATGATGCATTTATCTCTTTAGAATAACAGACTGTCTTGAAATAAAGAGTTATGAATGATTTCATTAAAAACATTTTTTTTAAAAAGTTTAATATTGGTGTTGGTTTATACCGTCTTTGGATCTTACCATAATTGATTGTTTTATTTTTTGTTATATAATGTCGTGCCACTCAAAATGCCATTTATTTTATTTCAAATGTGTTAGAATAGTTTCATTATTATCTCTGATATTCCATTAATTTGACAATTAAAAAATAAGTGTTAAATTTAAAAAAATAAATTTCAGGGTAGCGCTGACAACAGGACACCATCTGGTAGCGCTGATAACATGGTGTCCTCCATGACATAATTTTACCCACTTAAATAGACTTTATGGTGCATTTATCACTTTAACATGGCAGACTTTCTTGAAATAAAGACTTACAAATGGTTTCATTTGCAAAATAATACAAAAGAAATGTGTTTAAATACTAGTGTTGGTTTGTGTCATCTATGCACATTACCATGGTTCATATCAAAATGTTGTTATATAATGTCTCACCACTCAAAATGACAATTTTTCATAGCGGATGTGTTAGAATAGTTTCATTACCACCAGGAATAACCCATAGATACGGTAATTTACCATATAAAGAGCTTAATAAAAATTCAAAAATTCTGGGTAGCGCTGACAACAGGGACGCCAACTGGTAGCGCTGACAACATGGTGTCCTACATTACATAATTTTACCTACTTAAACAGACTTTATGGTGCATTTATCACTTTTAACTTACAGATTACCTTGAAATGAAGACATGTTTTCATTGATAGAAAAAAAAGTAAAATATAAAGAGCTTAATAACAAAAATAATTTCTGGGTAGCGCTGACAACAGGGACACCAACTGGTAGCGCTGACAACATGGTGTCCTCCATTATCATTACATGATTTTACATACTTAAACAGACTTTACGGTGCATTTATCACTTTTAACTTACAGATTACTTTGAAATGAAGACTTTTATATGTATCCAATGATAGAAAAAAAAGAATAAGATTTAAATTTGAGAAAAAAATTGTGGGCAACACAGACAACAACAAGGACGCCATTGTCATCCATCCACTAAAAGAAAATTGTATGAATTAAATTTCTTGTGAATTGAAAGATATGTCTGCTACAAGAGTAAATGTGTAGAGAGTAAGTGTTCCACGCCTGACAGGCAGCATGGTCACGAGCTCTGATATGTTTTCACTGTAGTGTTGTACCTAGATCGTTTATTGTTGTGAAAAGTGTACAAGTGTAGCATGATGGAGTGGTGCGTGTATTGGTGCTTGTTTTGTGCAGTTCTTCCGCCTGATTTGCTAGTTATTTGGACTGCTTTTTTGTTTCAACTGTCCAACTCTCATGCTAACCAAGAAACGTCATTCCCCCTATACCAGCCTGCTTGCCAACATGTGGAACCCATTTCTTCCATCCCCCATCCTCCTCACCCCTCCTCTCCCCCATTCTTGTACGGGCCTCTCCCTCCACTTGTTGACCCTACTCCATTCAGTCAAGCCCCTCACCACTCCCCCACCGCGCCTCTTTCTCGAATCTCCTATGGTCGAGAACAACTGCTGTCTGTTGCCCCTGCACCACTGGACCCCTCTGTAATAGAGGCCATCAAAGGAGTGGGAATTGGATACCATCTTCCACGGGTCCGGAAACACCGTGGTGGCCGGCGGAAACAGAGAAAGATCAGCACAGTGTGTGGTAACAGACCTGATTCGGCCACCACTAAGCTGCCAACGCCTGACATCAACCAACACTGGGTCGGTCGACACGCCTTGCCTGTCTACCCCTTACCTCCCTCTCACTGCCATCCTGTGGAACAATCCCTGAACTGTACAAATACTAGCTGTACAACCAAGCGTTCCCCTGACAACCTGATACGTATTCCAATTAGCAATGGGCCCTCCAGTACAACACAACGTAACGATTCCAACAGTCTACAACTGGCCCTCTTTAACGCAAGATCTGTTAGCGACCCACTGAAACGAGCAGAGATCCACTCTTTCATTACGGACAATGACTGTGATGTTTTCGTAATAACAGAATCCTGGCTTAAAAAACAAGGCGATGAAGCAAAGTGTGCTGACCTGACACCATCTGGCTACACACTCTCTTCCTTCCCCCGCCCTTCACGCGGTGGGGGGATTGCGCTCATCTCTAAGAACTCTCTGGCCAAGCATCTTTCTACCTCCACTGCCTTTCCCTTCCAACATCTCAGCTTTGAAGCAGTTCGCGTTACCCTGGCAACGTCGTCTTCTCCTGTCCACTTCATCTGCGTGTACCGACCTCCACCAAGCCGCAAAAATAAACTGACAGACGCTATGTTTCTCAGTGAATTCCCTGACCTTTTAGAGTACTGTAATAACCTTTCTGGAAAGTGTATTATATTAGGAGACATTAATGTTCATTTTGATACTCAGCATAACCCTGTAACTACTAAGACGATTAATGCTTTGGATATGTTTCACTTTAGTCAATCTGTTACCGAGCCAACTCATGAACGTGGCCACATTCTGGACTGGGTAATTTATAGACCAGATGATGATTTGCTACGCTCTACTCATGTCACTCAATCTCTTGCTTCTGACCATTTCTGTATTGTTTGTGAACTATGTTTGTCTGTCCCGTCTGACACCCCATCGTACAGACAGTCTCGTAATGTACGCGGCATGGATAGATCAGCATTTCAAGCAGAGTTGCGCGCGACTATCTGCCCTGAATCATGCCCCACGGTCAACAACCTTAACAGCGCTCTCACTCGCGTTATCGACACACACGCGCCGTTACGTCACCGCCAAGAGCGTGCCGATAGACTGGAGCCGTGGTACCCTTTAGTTAGCACTGAACTGAACTCGGCGAAGTCAGAAAAGCGTGTAGCTGAAAGAGCATGGCTTAAGACCCCCCTTACCGTTACAAAACAAATCTTCAACGCTGCGAAACGAAAAATAGCGAACATAGTGTTGACAGCAAGATCCTCCTTTTACACTGACCAAATAAACAATGCAGTGACCTCTAGTCGGCTGTTTTCTATCTGCAGCAAACTACTGGGGCGTGAAAAAAGCACCCCTCTCCCTACCACCCACCCTGTCAGTGACCTTCCTGATGTCTTTAACGACTACTTTGTTCAGAAAATCCAGCTCATCAGAAACGAACTTGATCAGGCTTCTTCCACACTTAGGCCTACCACCCTGCTAGACCAAATAGGAACAACATCCACGTTCTTGGAATTTCAGCCAGTTACTGCCTTTGAATTGAAGAAGATCATTCTAAAAGCTAAACCCACTTCCTGTCCTCTTGACCCTATACCGACGCCACTTTTCATAGAGTATCTTGATGAACTACTCCCTACTCTCACCCATATTGTCAACAACTCTCTAACATCTGGCTCCTTTCCATCTGTGTTCAAAACTGCCATTGTCAAACCACTTCTAAAGAAATCATCCCTTGACCCAAACACTCTCAAGAACTATAGGCCTATATCCAACCTCTCTTTCATATCAAAAATCATTGAGAAATTAGTTCTTCATCAACTCCTAGGCTATCTCAATGAACATCAACTCATCAGTTGTTCACAATCAGCGTACAGGCCATTTCACAGCACTGAAACGGCACTGTTGAAAGTAACTAATGACATTCTCTTAGCTCTTGACTCTGGTGACGCATCTATATTAACTCTTTTGGATCTTTCAGCTGCTTTTGATACTATTGACCACCATATACTCCTTAAGAGGCTTCAAATCACCTATGGAATATCAAGCACTGCTCTGTCATGGTTCTCGTCTTACCTTTCTGGTCGAACTCAGTCTGTCTCCATCAATGACTCATCTTCTGCAATGGTTGGCCTCACATGTGGGGTTCCTCAAGGCTCAGTACTTGGACCAGTCCTCTTCATCATGTACACTAAACCCCTGTCCGAGTTGATCACTTCTCATTCAGTTGATTCTCAGTCTTTTGCTGATGATACACAACTCCACAAGCCTGTATCCCCATCTACCATTCTTCCTTCTATATCTTCACTTGAATTCTGCATTCGCAACATCAAATCATGGATGCTACAAAACAAACTGAAGCTGAATGACGACAAAACGGAGGCCTTGTTCATCCACTCTCCATCTAGAAAACTTTCGTACCCAAAGCCTGATTCCATCTCTGTCTGTGACACTCAAATACCTTTTTCTCCTTCTGCTAGAAATCTTGGCTTCCACATCTCTCAAGATATGAGTGTTGACTCACAAGTTCAAACTATCTGTCGGTCAGCATACTGTGAGCTGCGTCGCATTGGTACGATTCGCCATCTCCTGTCTATAGATACTACTAAAATACTAGTCTGCGCTTTTGTTCTCTCTAAACTAGATTATTGTAATTCACTCTTGTATGGCTGCCCCCAACACCTCATTGACAAGCTTCAAAAAGTCCAGAACTCTGCTGCCAGACTTGTCCTCAAGGTCTCTAAGTATCATCATGTTCAACCACTCCTGATATCCCTTCATTGGCTTTCCATCAAAGCACGTATTGACTACAAAATTTCCACTCTATGTCATTCTTATTTCTCTGGAAATGCCCCTAGCTACATTTCTGACATGCTTTCTGTCTATGCTCCATCAAGGCAATTGCGGTCATCTTCAGATTCCAAAATTCTCTGTGTTCCTAGTACACGAACAAAAATGTTTGGTGAGCGCTCCTTTTCCTTTTCGGCCCCATCAGTTTGGAACTCCTTACCACGCGAAATCCGCCATATCCAGTCCTTGCAATGTTTCAAATCAGCTCTCAAGACCCACCTGTTCAAGCTACATCACAACCTTTAGGCCACATTACTTCTGGACTCTATTCTCACACACACACTCCCCTCCCCCCATATTAGTTTCACTGTGTGTTGACTGCAATGTGTACGTCAGCTTTGTTGCGAGAGAGAGAGAGAGAGAGAGAGAGAGAGAGAGAGAGAGAGAGAGAGAGAGAGAGAGAGAGAGAGAGAGAGAGAGATAGTGTGTGTGTGTGTGTGTGTGTGTGTTGATGCTTTGTTCAACTGATTGTATTTTGTATTGTGTTTTTTGGGTGGGGTGAGTGGTGGTGATGGTAACGGTGTGTGTGTGTGTGTGTGTGTGTGTGTGTGTGTGTGTGTGTGTGTGTGTGTGTGTGTGTGTGTGTGTGTGTGTATGTGCCGGTACGTGCGTGTATGTGTGGGTGGGGTGTGTATGTGTATGCCTATTTGCATGTGCGTGAGCGATTATTTCGTGTTGTTGTTGAATTTGTTGCTTCTTAATTTTTGTTGTTGTTAAGCGCATAGAGCTCCACATTGGTGGAGGAATGCGCTATATAAATGATTCACTATTATTATTATTATTATTATTGTATTGGCAAATTTGGCCTTATGGTTAAGAACTTAACTGTGAACAAGCTATTCTACACATAGAAGGCCCATTCAGTGGCCAGGTAGCGCTGACAACGGGCCTTTTAGGGGTGGACACCATACTGTTTTTGTGCTCTCTTGACCAATCAAAACATCCCACACATTTGAAACTTTGTATGAATAATGATCTTTAGTAGTTGTTTGAAAGTAGTAAACTTTTGACTTGGGCAGAAGAAGTCCCTAGGTGAAAATTTTAATTATGTAGGTAGCGCTGACAACACATTTTGTGGACACGACAATGACCAAAGATTTTTAAAAAATTGTAAAAAATCTATTTAACAATTATATTTACTGTTCATGCACATACATTGTCAACAATATGTTTTTTGATAACTAAATAAGAAAAAAATGGGTCTTAGAGATTGTTGAGGCAAAGAAAATCTGCATTATTTTTTATTATATTTGAGGACACCACATGTTGTCAGCGCTACCTGGTATTTAAAATGTTATTTTAAAACACACTTTTTGGTAAAATCCACAAAATTGTTACTATAAAGGAAGGACTACTACTCATCTTGAGTGTGCATGCATATGTGTGCAGAATCTTTTGTGGTTTTTGAAAAAATAGAAACTTTATGCAAGACTGTTGGGCATGTCACAAAACTAAGCACTGAAAATGCCCATTTTTTAAGACAAAATTGTTTTTTAAACACATTTTGGTACATGCACAGCTAAAAGAAACATTTTATCTGATTCTTACAACTATTTAGAGCTGAAATACACAAATGAATGATATCTCATTGTTTGATTTGATTTTTTATTGTTTAATAAATAGGATAGGTCACAATGACCCAGTTTTCAGGAGAGTTACCCACATGACCATTAAATATCTTATACGCTTCTATAAGATCTCTTATTCTCCTGCCTTTCAAAGAGTGCAAATTTAGATAAACCAGTCTATTTTCATAACTCATATTTTGGCACTCTTTAACAAGCTTAGTCAGTTAGTGGCTCTGCGCTGAACTTTTTCAATGGCTTTAGATTGGTATTTGAACATTGGAGAACATAGTACTACTGTACTACTAGTCTACCTTGATCAACAATTCAATCTCAATTCTCACTGCTCAGAGACAGTCATTTCATTCTACCCACACAAAGTGAGACACCATCACGTGTAGTCGGTCAGTATCACTGGGTTGGAGTTCATTGTTTGGTCAACAGCAAAGTCCCCTGTCAGCTGTGATGCCTTTTTTTTTTTACCCTCCCATAATTTTCATCAATCCTTTTTAAACGGGTGAAATCCACTGTAACCACACTGGACAATACAACCACAGTCACATAAAATAAAGATACAGACCTATGTTGATCTTAATATTGAATCGCCACACAGATATTCTGTACGCCTCCTTTCACAAAATTTTGTTGTAGGCTACTTGCGATCACTCTAGTGTTTTCCTCTCTCTCTCCCTCAATATGGCGAGCAGTCCCTCGTGATCAGTGACGTCAGCTTCCCGTCATGCCGTTTGTAAACTTCCGGAACATCAGCAATGGAAAAAGCAGACGAAACATGTGATTTGGGGCCATCAGAACTTGGAACAAAGCTATAGTAAGGGCGATATCTGTGACTGTAGATCATCTACCCGTTTTAGACCGAAAAAATATTGGGACCTTTGCCAAAAAGTCTTATTTTTGTCAAATAATATGTGTGTGTCACTGGGGGAGGGTGTGTGTGTCATGTGTGTGCGCGCGTGTGTGTGTATGTGTGTGTGTGAACTGTTTAGGAGAAGGTGAGAATTTTAAGAAGGGTTTTCACTTTTTGGAAGGAGAGGTGTGTGTGGGTGTCTTGTCTGCATGTCATGGGTGATACTATGTTATCATACTGATAGATTAGATTTACTAAGAAAATTCAGGGGACAAACAACATGAGTTATGAGGAAAGGGTGGAAAGACTACAGTACTCAAAATTACTGAGTTTGAAGAATAGAAGATTAAGAGGTGATATCATTGAAGTGTCTAAAACTACATGGCCTTTATGATTATACTACCACAACAAATTTACTAACTCTGTGTGAGGAGGATAGAACATGCAGACATAACTATAAACTTCTAAAGAAAACTACTAACACTAAATTGGCACACACTTTCTTTGCTAACAGGGTAATTAATGCATGGAATGATCTAACTAACAAGTCAGTAAATGCAAAATCAGTAAATGCTTTTATCATAATTATTCATATCATATCATATATTTTTATTTATTATGGCATATAGCACTGTTTCGAAATGAAAACGGAAGTAACAGACGGGTTGTGTGTGTCGCATGAAAATAGGTAGCTCATAAAAATAAGTAGCTCGCTACCTATGACAGTGTGTATTTACGACATTGAGCATGAACCACAAATTTCACTTTTTTTTAGGGTTTGGGATAGGGTTAGGGTTAGTTAAATGGTTAAAGTACAGAAAAAGTGAAATTTGTGGTTGTCGCAAATGAAGACTATCATAGTAGCGAGCTACTTATTTTTACGAGCTACCTATTTTCATGCGACAGTGTGCCCGTTAGGACACTTTGTTCCGGTTAGGTGAAAATGATGTTTTACGTCCTCTCGGTCATAGACACATATGGGACATTTGTAAATTTATACAAAGATGGTGGGAACAATACTGGCTGCAATGCCCAGAGGCAGTGCAACACCAGTAAAGTCCTGAGTTTTTAACAATATAGATAGGTGTAGCGGTAACCATGCCTCGGTTAAACCTCATCGGCTATGGTACCGCCACATGATCAACTTAGTTCGGGTTAGGAAATGCTGTAAACACGGCATGGCTGCTCCGTAGTTGAAATAGAGGGGTGTACCATGTTTAATTGCTCAGTTATCAGTTTGTAGATTTAATAATATTAAGTCCTGTTTCATGTTTCTTTCTTAAAGTGTTTATATTCGTTGACTATAAACAGTTATGTTCTTATTTGTTTACTTGATACGACCACATTAATACCCTAAGACTTGAACTTAGTTGAAGACAAGAACAAAATATAGTTTTTTAATTCTAATTTTGAACCGGAACTACCCCAAACCGACTTCAAGACGAGACAGTTGGGAAAGATAACCCCAAAAGACCGAATTATGAGACAGTGCTATAGGCTTTTAAATAACCTTTAGCCTGCTATTTCCTTTTAGTTTGTAAGGAAACGCAATTTAAAACTTTTTTTTTTTTTTTTTTTGGTAGAGTACAACATACAGTGAAAAACAAGCAAACTGATCTGCATACTAATTATTACTGAATACTTATGTTAGTTTGGAAGCAATAATTAGGTAGGTCAGGTCAGGTAGATTAAGATGACTGGGCCTCGCGTCTTTTCTCTTTTTTTTTTGAGTTGGCACAGCTGTGACGGTTTTGGTAGACTATTACTATTAGTCATACTGGTAGTTTAATTTACTAAGGTTTGGTCTTTGTCCAGGAGGTTTTTGAATTTGTTAGTATCAGGTGCAAGTTTTGTCTGAGCAGGAAGTGCGTTCCAATAGTTAGTCACTCTGTTACTGAAAAAGTGTCTCCTGATGTTAGTTCTACTATACTGTGTTAGTATTTTTAATTCATGATTTCTAGTCTTTGAAAAAATTGAAATCTGGAACAAACTTTTGTTAGTATTGTCAGGACAGGACCATTCAAAATTGTATATGCATTAATTAGGTCACCACGAAGTCTTCTGTATTTCAAGGATGGTAAATCAAGTTTGTGTAGCCTTTCACTATAATCAAAATTTGTAAGAACTTTTATTAATTTCGTAGCTCTCCTCTGTACACGCTCAATTGAAACTGATTGTCGTTTAAGATATGGATTCCAAATTTGGTTCCCATACTCCAGATGTGGTCTAACCAAACTTTTATATAAGTTAATAAACACATTATTATTTAGTCCTGTAAAAGTTCTCCTAATTAACCCTAACATTCTATTACCTTTGTTTACAGCTGTTGTAATATGTCTATCAAATTTCAATTTAGAATCAAATATAACTCCCAAGTCTTCCCAAAAATTATGTAATTTGTTTTTAAAACTATTGAGTGTTCCTGCGGTTGCAGTATCATTTGGTAGTGAATTCCAATTGTTAATAACCCTGTTTAAAATTGTAATAGATATAAGCACTTTCAAAATATTACGTATGCAATAAATATTACAAAATTAGATCAGTAGTATAACACAACTGCTAAGTACATAAAGTAGCCATTGGTTTTTACACCGGTTATCAAAAACAAAATGAAGTCAATATGTAGAGGGCAAAAGGCTATTTTAAAAAAAGCATACAGAGCCTTATTTCATATCATAGGTGTGTGTTCAACCTGACAGACGAGTCTGATTCGGATTAACCCTTTCGCCGCCAAAGTCGCATTTTAGCACCACAGTGATTTGACACCAATGCCACTAAAGGGCATCGGCTTGGGGTCTATTATCTAAAGACCCTATTGTCTTAGTTTTGGGAAGTAAGGATAGACCTTATTGTATATATATCACAGAAGAATCACCAATGCTGCAGATGGATATTGTTCTCTACCCAGGTAAATTGAATGGACATTTTTTGCTGAAATGTGGCTGGCGGTGAAAGGGTTAAGAGGAAGAAAGAAAAAAAATTATGTTCATGGGTGCTCCTAAGTTCTTGCAGGATGCCCATCCCCTTCTCAACTACCACCCACCCCCTCCCCCCTACCAATCTCATTGAGCTGATCATCTGGGTAGCAAGTCTTCCAAGCAAGTCAACTGTTTAGTTGGAACCCCCGATCATAATAATCAAATTGTTGATGGAGGACGCTATATCAGTATATAGTTAACGGCTTCTCTTCTCACTCAGCCCGTCTGGAGTATGGAGTTCCCCAGGGTTCGGTTCTGGGCCCCATTCTCTTTGTTCTTTACACACAACCTATTTCTAACATTGCTACTCACCATGGCATCTCCCACCACTGCTTTTCTGATGACAACCAGGTTTACAGGTCTGACGATATCTCTCAGCTTCCTTCTATCATTGATCGAACTCAGTCATGCATTTCTGACATCAAGGCTTGGATGACTGACAGCAAACTCCAACTTCACAACGACAAGATTTAAATTATTTCCATCGTCCCCAAGAGACTTTTGTCTACAAACTCGCTCCCTACTTCTATCCAACTAGAGAACTCTCTCATTCAGACTTCTGCAAGTGTTTGCAATCTTGGCTTCACACTGGCCCAAACACTTTCTTTTCAAACTCAAATTTCCTCTGTCTGTGGTGCTTGCTATCTGGAACTCCGTCGCATTGCTTCTGTTCGTCATCTTCTCTCTGAAGACGCCACCAAAACTCTTATCTTTGCCTTTGTGCTCTCTCGCTTAGACTACTGCAATTCCCTTCTTGGTGGTTGCCCACAAAATCTTCTCACTAAATTGCAGAAAATTCAGAACAATGCTGCTCGCCTTGTACTGAGGTGTTCCAAATTCTCTCACTCTACCCCAATGCTTGAATCTCTTCACTGGCTTCCTGTCGGAAGGCCTATCGAATACAAGCTCTCTCTGCTCTGTTATAAATCCCTGAATGATCTGGCTCCTTCTTATCTCGCTGATCTTCTGAACCTTTACACACCTCTTAGACAGTTACGCTCCTCTTCTGACACTTCTCTCCTCCAGATCCCTCGTTACCGCACCAAGACCCTTAGTGAACGCTCCTTCTCTTTCCAGGCCCCCTCCGTCTCCGTTCTGCCAACTCCCTTTCTTCATTTAAGTCTTCTCTCAAAACTACTCTTTTCAAATCATAGCCTGCTATATTTCTTTTCAAAGTACTGTGTCCCTTCCATCCGCGTGTGTTTGTGTGCATGCGTGTTGTTTGTGCGTGTGTGTTGCGTGTGCGTGTGTGTGTGCGCGTGTGGTGTGTTTGTGTGTGTGTGTCTGTTTAGTGCGTGCGTGTGTCTGTTTAGTGCGTGCGTGTGTCTGTTTAGTGCGTGCGTGTGTCTGTTTAGTGCGTGCGCTGGCGCATGTGTATAATATATTTTTGTCGTTTCTTTATTTATATTGCTTGCTGGTTTATTCATTTATTATTGTAAGCGCTTAGGGCTTTTTTAAGATTAGGCGCTACAAATGCTAATTATTATTATTATATATATGCAAGAAGAAGAAGAAGAAGAATTGCAGGATTTTTAAATTGCCTCTAGAGAGCTGGTGTCGCTGGATTATGAGAATTTGAGAAGCTACGATTTTCTTGCACACACACACTTGTACAATAAAAAGGGCTTATGATAAGCCTTTGCTATATAATATAGGAATGTAGCACAAGTTTGTACTAGTCTAGAGGGGTAAAAAAAAAGAGCAGTAAAATTAATGTGTGTGTGCGCTTCCCCTGCACTCCGCCGGGGCCGCCCCGTTGCGGTTGAAATTTCCCAGGACCACCCATGTAAGTTCAATGTGTGTGTGTGTGTGCGCGCGCACGCTTACAAGTAAGTGTGTGTGTATATGTGTGTCTCTTTTCCAGTTGGGAGAATGCCTACAAAAGAGAACTGAACACATTCAAAGAGATTGGTGATGTGGGTGAAATATGGTATGTCAAAAATATGACATTGATTAATTTTTCTTTGTTGTGCTCACTCACTCTCTCTCTCTCTCTCTCTCTCTCTCTCTCTCTCTCTCTCTCTCTCTCTCTCTCTCTCTCTCTCTCTCTCTCTCTCTCTCACTCACTCTCTCTCTCACTTTCTCTCTCTCTCTCTCACACACACACACACACACTCTCACTTCTTTCTCTCTCTTTCAGTTTCAGTCTCTCTCTCTCTCTCTCTCTCTCTCTCTCTCTCTCTCTCTCTCTCTCTCTCTCTCTCTCTCTCTCTCTCTCTCTCTCTCTCTCTCTCTCTCTCTCTCTCTCTCTCTCTCTCTCTCTCTCTCTCTCTCTCTCTCTCTCTCTCTCAGACCCCTGATGATTTTGAGCACTGTGTCATTTTGTTTTTACATTGAGTGTATGATGATATGTTATTGTTAACAATGATCAATGATGACAATATTGATATGGTACCTTTTCATAGATCGCTTGGTGAGCAC
Organism: Phymorhynchus buccinoides; assembly: GCA_017654935.2. NCBI lineage: Eukaryota > Metazoa > Mollusca > Gastropoda > Neogastropoda > Raphitomidae > Phymorhynchus > Phymorhynchus buccinoides. Next base: position 10,730,350 of record CM065696.1, on the reverse strand, counting down.
TACCATTTTATTTTGTTAGTTGATTTGATACCATCGATTTCATTGGTTGTTGGCTTGTGTGTTGCTTTAAAGAGTACTGACAATAAAGTGATAATATTGCTGATGATAAAGTGATGATATTGCTGATGATAAAGTGATAATATTGCTGATGATAAAGTGATAATATTGCTGATGATAAAGTGATAATATTGCTGATGATAAAGTGATAATATTGCTGATGATACAGTGATAATATTGCTGATGATAAAGTGATGATATTGCTGATGATAAAGTGATAATATTGCTGATGATAAAGTGATAATATTGCTGATGATAAAGTGATAATATTGCTGATGATAAAGTGATAATATTGCTGATGATAAAGTGATGATATTGCTGATGATAAAGTTATAATATTGCTGATGATACAGTGATAATATTGCTGATGATAAAGTTACAATATTGCTGATGATAAAGTGAATATTGCTGATGATACAGTGATAATATTGCTGATGATAAAGTGATGATATTGCTGATGATAAAGTGATAATATTGCTGATGATACAGTGATAATATTGCTGATGATAAAGTGATGATATTGCTGATGATAAAGTGATAATATTGCTGATGATACAGTGATAATATTGCTGATGATAAAGTGATAATATTGCTGATGATAAAGTGATGATATTGCTAACAATAAAGTTACAATATTGCTGACGATGATGACAGGTTTGGTGAGGACAGCCAGGAGCGCATTGTGGACTGGCTCGATGTTGACGATGATGATGATGATAATGATGTGAAAAAAGATGACGCTATTCTGGACCTGGGCTGCGGAAACGGGGCTCTTCTTCTGGAGCTGGTACGTACTACAGTTCATGTCATTGGTTGCTTGATATGGTACCATTCATTTCATTGGTTGTTGGTACCATTCATTTCATTGGTTGTTGGTACCATTCATTTCATTGGTTGCTTAATATGGCACCACGCATTTCATTGGTTGTTTGATGGTACCATGCATTTCATTGGTTGCTTAATATGGCACCACGCATTTCATTGGTTGTTTGATGGTACCATGCATTTCATTGGCTGCTTAATATGGTACCATGCATTTTATTGGTTGTTGGTACCATTAATTTGATTGGTTGCTTGATACGGTACCATTCATTTCATTGGTTGTTTGACAGTACCAATAAACTACCATGCATTTCATTGGCTGTTGGTACCATTCATTTCATTGGTTGCTTAATACGGTACCATTCATTTCATTGGTGGTTTGATAGTACCATGCATTTGATTGGTTGTTGGTACCATTCATTTGATTGGCTGCTTGATATGGTACCATTCATTTCATTGGTTGTTGGTTCCATGCATTCTGTCGGGTGTCTCGTGCTCACAGTACCCTGCATTTCATTGGTTGTTGGTGAGGTACTTTTCATTTTATTGTTTAATTCCATTCTTCTACTTCTGCGTTCCCAGGCCACATGGCCATAATGGTGAGGTAAGTATCTGTCCGGTTTTCAGTTTTCACTGGTCTCCCTGCTGCATTCAGCCAATGCATTCTGGTTTCAGAGGAGCTCAAAGGAGACATTATTTAGAAGATTTTGTTTTTAAAGGCAGAAGAATGGGGCAATAAGTCAGAAAAATAAGAAAGCGAACCAAAAGGCAGTCAAAGAGAGCACTTGACAGATTAGAGGAAATTGCAAGCACAGAACTTCCAGAAGGTGGGGGACTATTTATATTTTGAAATTATAATGCAAAAGACCCCCCGGTATCCCCACAGGGAGAGACTCATGTAGGGCGGGAGTGTCCAGTTCCCCGAATGGAGGCATGAGGCATCCACCCATTGCCGGGGTACCATTCATTTCATTGGTTGTTGATGTGGTGCAATACATTTTCGTATTGTATGTGTGTGTGTGTTTGTGTATGTGTGACTGTGCGTATGCATGTGTGTGTGTTATATGTCCACCCATGTGTTGGTGTGTAGGTGCATATGGGTGTGTGTGTGCTGTGTGTGTTCATTTATGTTTGTAATATATGTGTGTATATCTATTATTCATGTGTGTAAGTGTGAGTGTCTACAAAATGAATTTTTAAAAAAAAATGCAGTAATACCATTCAAAACACATGGATGTCAGACAGCTTACTAACAACTGGAGGACAAAATCAGCAAAGATGTACTCTAGTCATCCCCCTCATGTTTACGACCCTCAATCTCAAAGTCTGCTTTTTTCAGTTGTGTTAAAATAATCTGAGGCTGGTCCTAACCCTATCCCTTTCCCAAAAATGGCAGAATGTTGCTTCTCAGTAAAAATTATTTATGCGGAAATTTGAGAGGAGAGGACTAAAATACATGATAGCGGAAAAATCTAAATACCAGTTAATGTTATGCATCACGTGATTAAGATTAAGATTAAAATTATAGCCCCGTCGACAGCAAAGGCCATTTCAGGGCTGTCACCACGTTACAATGTTATGCATCACTGCTGGATTGCAAACAAAATATAAGGGTTTAGTTGAACTTCGGTTTTGATAGATGGTAAACAACCATACATATATTTTTAACATAAGCATCTCAAATGTGAGTTCATGTCTATCTGTATGTTTGTGTTGTGGGGGAGTGGGGGTGGTTGTGGGGGGTGGGAGGGGAAAAGAAATCAAGTTTATTTTAATTGATGTATGAGTCAGTGTCAAGCTGTTTGGCAGAGAAAGAGGGAGAGAGTGAGTGTGTGAGTGTGTGTATGTGTTTGTGTGTGTATGAACGAGTGAGCATGCATCCCCGTGTCTGTGTGTGTGTGTGTATGTCTTTAAGAGTGAGTGTGTGTGTGTGTGTGTGCGAACGAGTGAGTGTGTTTATGTGTGTGTGTGTGTGTGTGTGTGCCTATGCCTGTGTGTATGTATGACTGTGTTTTGTGTTCATACACCTCAATACATAATGGATTGCCTTTTATCACAGTGCAATCCCCGTGTCTGTGTGTGTGTGTCTTTAAGAGTGAGTGAGTGAGTGTGTGTGTGTGTGTGCGAACGAGTGAGTGTGTTTATGTGTGTGTGTGTGTGCCTATGCCTGTGTGTATGTATGACTGTGTTTTGTGTTCATACACCTCAATACATAATGGATTGCCTTTTATCACAGTGCAATCCCCGTGTCTGTGTGTGTGTATGTCTTTAAGAGTGAGTGTGTGTGTGTGTGCGAACGAGTGAGTGTGTGTGTGTGTGTGTGTGTGTGTGTGTGTGTGCCTATGCCTGTGTGTATGTATGACTGTGTTTTGTGTTCATACACCTCAATACATAATGGATTGCCTTTTATCACAGTGCAATCCCCGTGTCTGTGTGTGTGTATGTCTTTAAGAGTGAGTGTGTGTGTGTGTGCGAACGAGTGAGTGTGTGTGTGTGTGTGTGTGTGTGTGTGTGTGTGTGTGCCTATGCCTGTGTGTATGTGTGACTGTTTTGTGTTCATACACCTCAATACGTAATGGATTGCCTTTTATCACAGTGCAATCATGTACATTGCTATGCATGCATGCATACATGTGTACACATACACACACACACATATATACACATGAGTGCGTGCACACACACACACACACACACACACACACACACACACACACACACACACACACACACACTCACATAATCTACTAGTGTGATCTCATAGTTGGTTTGTTTACCTCACCCATTTAGTTTAACTTTCAAAATTTTTGTCTTGTCATCAAGTAGAACTTTCGTGGTAGGAGTTCAGGTTATAATTCAATAATGTGGTTATAGCAACAAACAACGGAAATCTGTGGAACAGTAATATTTGCTTTGAAGATAGTGTACTTGTGATACTGATAGTGAGTTGTTTGTGGGTCATGTGTGACTACTGCGACTGTGACATCCAAATGGTGGAGGAGGCAACTGCTATTCTGGGAACTGGGGCTAAAATTTGCTTGTAGTCAAGATGCTTTAACCAAGATACTTCCTCCCCCCCCCCCCCCCCTCTCTCTCTCTCTCTCTCTCTCTCTCTCTCTCTCTCTCTCTCTCTCTCTCTCTCTCTCTCTCTCCCCTCCTCTCTCTCTCTCCCTCCCTCCCTCCCTCTCTCTCCTCTCTCTCTCTCTCTCTCTCTCTCTCTCTCTCTCTCTCTCTCTCTCTCTCTCTCTCTCTCTCTCTCTCTCTCTCTCTCTCTCTCTCTCTCTCTCTCTCTCTCTCTCTCTCTCTCTCTCTCTCTCTCTCTCTCTCTCTCTCTCTCTCTCTCTCTCTCTCTCTCTCTCTCTCTCTCTCTCTCTCTCTCTCTCTCTCTCTCTCTCTCTCTCTCTCTCTCTCTCTCTCTCTCTCTCTCTCTCTCTCTCTCTCTCTCTCTCTCTCTCTCTCTCTCTCTCTCTCTCTCTCTCTCTCTCTCTCTCTCTCTCTCTCTCTCTCTCTCTCTCTCTCTCTCTCTCTCTCTCTCTCTCTCTCTCTCTCTCTCTCTCTCTCTCTCTCTCTCTCTCTCTCTCTCTCTCTCTCTCTCTCTCTCTCTCTCTCTCTCTCTCTCTCTCTCTCTCTCTCTCTCTCTCTCTCTCTCTCTCTCTCTCTCTCTCTCTCTCTCTCTCTCTCATTGGCCTTTGGGGATGGGTGGTTCTCAGAGGTTTAGATGATTTAGATGATTATTTTTTTGTCAGATTAAGTTTAATATGTTATAATTATTCAGAAAAAGATAATCTCTCAATTTATCTTCGGCAGTGAAGGGGTTAAGGCTAGAGTCAACATAGAGTAGCACAGAGGTAACGCGTTCACTTTGTGTCAAGTAAACCCGAGTTCGAACCTGGGTACAGGGGATTTTTCCTCTCACTTTGCACTAGGCCTTGCTGTCTGAACGTGGAGTCTTTCGGATGAGATGATAAACCGAGGTCCTGTGTGCCCATGCACTTAGCACACGTTAATCCCAGTGGCAACGAAAAAGTTGTCATTTGGTCCAAATTCACACACACACACACCCTTTCCTTCATCATCAGTCACACAAAAATCACATGCCAAAAAAAAAAGGGGGTGGTGCGACTCTGGCTGTGACTATGAAGTACCTAATACCTAATACAGTGGAACCTCCCTTATAAGACCTTCAAAAATCATCCAAAATGAGGTCTTGTAAGGGAGGGTCTTATAAGGGAGGTAATTTTAATACTTACAAAGAAGGGCAATGTCACAGAGAAGTAGGTCTTATATGGGAGGGAGTCTTATAAGGGAGGTTCCACTGTACCCAATACTGATATAAAAAACAATAGCCACACACACACACGCACGCACGCACGCACGCACACACACACACACACACACACACACACACACACACACACACACACCCTTGCAGTCAATGGGATGGGTAAAAAGTCAGCCTAAAACCAGGATGAGCTGTATCGTTGTCCTTTGGGTTATCGGAATGGTCAGTCAGGTTGGTTACTTGCTGGTCAATCTATGTTTTTTACCTCTTGTGCGTGGTCAAGGGGTCGGCTGACGTGTCCACCTGATCAATGATGGTGATGGAATAATATCAGAGAAGTGGACACGTGCCTTGACACCTGATAGTCTGACCGCCCTGGTCAATTATAGATAGATTAGGGGTCTGATGTGTGTAAGCCTGATGCAAAGGAGGTGCCTGCTATGTCACGGGCCTGCTTTGCCACAGCCTTGCATCTTTGATGTAAAAATGTGTGTACGTGCACGTGCAGATTGTGTGTGTGTGTGTGTATAGGGTTTGGGTTAGAGAGAGAGTGAGAGAGGGTTAGGGAGAGAGTGAGAGAGCAAGTTAGCAACTCGAACCCGAATCCACATGCACACGCACACACACACAGAGCGGTCCAAACAAAATGTTTACATCAAAGAGGCCAGGCTGTAGCATAGCGGGCCTGTGGCATAGCGGGCCTGTGGCATAGCGGGCATGTGGCATAGCGGTGTGGACCCTGATGCAATGGAAAAGGCTTAAGATGCATATGATTATACTGGAAATTTGATGTGGCTGACATAAACTTCTTCTTCTGCGTTCCCAGGTCATATGGCCATAATGGGGAATGTACGTATGTGTCCAGTTTTCAGTTTTCACTGGTCTCCCTGCTGCGTACAGCCGACACATTCCGATTTCGGAGGTGCTTTAGAGAGAAAACTTATTTGGAAGATTTTTTTTTTAAGGCAGGAGAATGGGCCAAAAAGTCAGAAAAATAGTAGATGATAGAAAGCAAACGGAAAAGGCAGAGTCAAAGAGAGTGGCAGATTAGAGGAAGTTAAAAGCACAGAACTTCCAGAAGCTGGGGGAACTATTTTTACGAAAGACCCCCCCCCCCCCCCCCCATTATCCCCACGGGAGGCTGACATAAACAAATGCGGGTTTATGGGTTTTTCCAGAAATCCTGTATGTCTGAGATAATCAGTTCCATTAGTATGCTAGTTCAGTAATCATAACAATTGCCTTGGCCATTTGTGAGCATGCGAGCTGATTCTGTGTACTTACTTGTCATTTCAAGCTACTGAAAACAAGTCAATCATAATGAAAGAATCAATATAAAATAATAATAATTGTTTTTTTAAATGCTCTTAAGATCCTTTCGGAAAATAATACTTTTAGTAAATGTGTATGTCCTTGTGCAGATTTCCTCACTTTGAATGAGAACAACCAACTGCTGGATGGATGATTGGATGGATGGATAGGTTGAATGATTGAATCAGAATTTGTTGTCAGCAGGATTGATGAATGTAATGAAGGATCGATTGTTGATTGATTGATTCATTCATTCATTCATTGATAAAATCAAAACGTTTTGTCAAAAGGATTGATGGATGTAATGAAGGATCGATTGTTGATTGATTGATTCATTCATTCATTCATTGATAAAATCAAAACGTTTTGTCAAAAGGATTGATGAATGTAATGAAGGATCGATTGTTGATTGATTGATTCATTCATTCATTCATTGATAAAATCAAAACGTTTTGTCAAAAGGATTGATGGATGTAATGAAGGATCGATTGTGGATTGATTGATTGATTCATTCATTCATTTGATAAAATCAAAACGTTTTGTCAAAAGGATTGATGGATGTAATGAAGGATCGATTGTTGATTGATTGATTCATTCATTCATTCATTGATAAAATCAAAACGTTTTGTCAAAAGGATTGATGGATGCATAAATGGTTGAATACATAGATAGATAAAATGAAAATCAGAACTGGGTTGATTTTTGTTGTTTGTCATTGAACATAGTGACAAGTCATAAAAGACAAAGTCCACACAATCGGTAGTCAGGCTTTTCTTTTGAAGCCATTATATTAAGTTACTCAACGGCAATACGTGCTATGGTAATATCTAATCACTCACAAATTACTGTACGTACCTGACCATGTGACTCTTCTCATTTAAAAAGAAAAAGATTCCCTGTGTGTCGGAGTTTAGTAGAGCTGTCGGTCATGTGTGTCAGATTGTTATCTGATCCAGGTTACGTGCTGATTAATGAATACTGATGAGGGAACCCTGGATCATGTGGCTCCCATATGACTAATTACAAACGTTCGAGTCATAGGCACCTGTCGGTCTGTGTGGAATATTGTGTCAACTAGTGGGTCATTTAGGACATTACTTTAAGTGGGCGTTTTGGTTTTTAGTACGTTGTGTCACTGATTTGATCCAATAGTGGAAACCCTATTATCTTTTATAAGATTATGTACCATATCGCTATCTATGTGCTCTAGTTGTGTGTTTGTAGTTGTGTGAATGAGCTGGAGAGAGTGACTCTCTCTCTCTCTCTCTCTCTCTCTCTCTCTCTCTCTCTCTCTCTCTCTCTCATTACGGCAGTTTTGCTACTAGCATTAAAAAAGACATTCTCTCTCTCTCTCTCTCTCTCTCTCTCTCTCTCTCTCTCTCTCTCTCTCTCTCTCTCTCTCTCTCTCTCTCTCTCTCTCTCTCTCTCTCTCTCTCTCTCTCTGTCTGGAACAAATGGCCAGTACACCAATTTTTTTTTAATGGATCTGTAGAGACAGTCAGGAAACTCTCTTTGTATTTGTTTTATGCTATTCGCAAAAGAAAAAATAATGATGAGAACGCTAAATGTTCAAATGCTTAACCCTTTCACCGCCAGCCATATTTCTTTCAATTAAATTTACCTGGGTCAAAATCCTCTGCTCTCTCTCTTCTGTGACTCTAAGGTCTATCCTTACTTCCCAAATCTAAGACAACAGGGTCTTTGGATAATAGACCCCAATCTGATGCCTTTTACTGACATCTGTCACTGTGGTGCTAAAATGCGACTTTGGCGGTGAAAGGGTTAAGAACATCAAGCTCCATTTAAAAATGTATCTGTGGTACCATTTATGCTTAAATAGGTCATTGTCAGTACAGTCAAACCTCTATTTTAAGACTTCCAAAAAGTCAGAAAAAATGGGTCTTAAATTGGAGGAGTCTTATAACAGAGGTCAGTTTTATACATGAAATATAGTAAGCTACATTAATCCGTTCAAAAATGAGAGGAGAGTCTTATAGTAGAGGTTTGACTGTACTTTATGCATATGAGTATTCATCTATGACTTTGGCCTTTCTAAGGGCCAGTGGCCTATAGATATTAAAAATATTTTCTCTCTCCCTCCCCTCCCTATTGAGTATTCTTAATCTGTGTGTGAGTCTGTGTGTATGTGAATGATTTATTTAAAAGAATTTGGTTTGAATATTATTATGATAATGTTCAGGAAAAGTGCTGTATAAATGCCAACATTATTACTGTCACTAAGATGAGGATGATTACATGATGATTATATAAGTATAATGTTGATCATAATGATGATGATGGTGACAACGATAATGATCACGACGACAATAATTTGTTATGCAGAGGAAGCAGGGTTTCACCAATTTCTCAGGGGTGGACTACGTTCAGGGAGCCATTGACCTTGATGATGATGATGATGATGATAACAATGATAATTTGTTATGACAAATTGTTTCTTCACCAATCTCTCAGAGGTGGACTACATTCAGGGAGCCATTGACCTTGATGATGATGATGATGATGGTGATGAATGATGATGATGGTGATGACATGATGATGATGATGATGATGATAATTTGTCACACAGAGGAAGCGGGGCTTCACCAATCTCTCAGGGGTGGACTACGCACAGGGAGCCATCGATCTTGCCAAAGCCGTTCTCCTCGAAGAGGGGTTCACCGATGTTAGACTACAGGTAAAAATCATGACACAGTTTACCGTGCCTTGCGGGGCATTGTGTGTTTGTTTGAGAATGAGATTGTGTGTGTTCGTTCGTTCGTTCCTTAATTTAACGTCTATCCACCTTACAGTGATCTGTGTGTGTGTGTGTGTTTGCATGTGTTTACTTTTCACTGGGGATGGGGTGGGAGAGGGAAAGGCAGGGGACCGAAGAGTTGTATTTTTTTGGTATTTTTTAATTTGCACAAATGTGTGTGCGCATGGTGGTGGTGAAGTGTGCGCATTAATTTGCATGCTTTTATAAGAACATATGTCAAGCACTTTGAGTTCATGCACCTTTTTTCTTCCCCCAACAGACAGGAGATCTAACAGGGGAACTAACCAGCCTCTCACCCGACGATGTGCTGCGCGTTCAGTACCGGGTGTGCGTGGACAAAGGGACGTACGACGCCATCAGCCTGATGCCCGATGGCGCCGAAATCGGGCGATCGATGTACCGACGGAACGTGAAATCCGTGCTGCGCCCTGGGGGGTTCTTCTTCATCACTTCCTGTAACTGGACCAAGGAAGAGCTGGTCAGCTACTTCACTCCTGGTCAGTACAACCAGGTTTTTAAAAACTTTTTCACTACGTAGCACGCACACATATACATGGATGCAACCTTGCCTCAGATACAAGGCGGCGCCTGTTTTTCAAAATTTTGACCAAAAACAAAAAAATTTGATTCAAAGTTCAAGGGGAAAAAAGTGTTGAATTCTCACTTTACAAGCCTGGAATAAGCTTCAAATTGAGTATGATTTTGCTTTTTCTTCAGCTTCCCCCTGAAACTGTTGCCCCCCTGACCGCCCAGCAAGGGCCTGGGCGGCCCCTGGACCCCTGCCTTGCCTGTTTTTGGATTTTCTCCAGTTGCATCAATGCATATGTGTGGTAGAAGCTTCCTCCGTTCAGTATGCAGCACGCATATATGTGTGGTGACTTTGACTGTGAACAGTGCACGTCTAAGTATGGTCTAAGAGGGAAAAAATTCTTTAACTATATTCAGCAATCAGTTATCTGTCTTTTGAGTGCTTTCCCTTGAGCAAAACTGGTCTAAATTTGTCACAAGCGGCTTTTAAAAAGACTAATCAAAAGTGCGGCCAATAGTAGCAAAGAGGACAAAAAACACTATCGGAACAAGATGGGTATGTTTGTATTCATGTATTTTTGGTGTGAAAATGGAAAAAATAGTCGAAGAAACTTGATGTAGGTATAGCCAGGGACTTGTTCTGTCCAACAATACCAAACACTCACACTTGGTATGCAAACAAAAACAAAAGTAGAGATAAAAATTGCCGATTTTACCCCAACTAAATCTAAAGTAATGTCTCATATGACTTAGGTCGAGAAGACGTAAACCTTTACCTTGTTTTTCACCCCGCCGATTTGACTACGTCTGTGGTGAAAAGCTACTGGGAATTAGTTACGGGGCTTATAAAAAGAACAAATCGTTCATTGAGTGTTGCATTGAAACACTCGCACTGGTTATACAAAGTAAGCGACAAGTAGAGATGAAAATTGTGAGACCCCGATTTAGGACTACGTCTGTGGTGAAAAGCTACTGGGAATTAGTACGGGGCGAAAGAGTTCATCGTTCATTGAGTGTTGCATTGAAACACTCGCACTGGTTATACAAAGTAAGCGACAAGTGATACAAACACAACCATAATTGATACAGTATTTTTCACACTACAAGGCGATACCTTGTTCCCCACAGTGAGAACCTTAAGTAGGACTACTTATAAAGTAAGAACAAATGACAAGTGATACAAACACAACCATAGATTGATACAGTATTTTTCACACTACGTCTGTGGTGAAAAAGACAAGTGATACATAGATTGATACAGGGATACCTTGTTCCCCACAGTGAGTGCACCTTAAGTAGGGGGACAAGTGACCAAGAGTATTTTTCACACTACAAGGCGATACCGTTCCCCACAGTGAGACCCCTGTTGACATATAAAGAGAACAAATGACTCACAACCTGGTTATACAAGGCGAACCTTGTTCCCCACAGTGAGACCCCTGCACCTTAAGTAGGACTACTTATAAAGTAGAACAAATGACAAGTGATACAAACACAACCATAGATTGAACAGTACTTTTCACACTACAAGGCGATACTTGTTCCCCACAGTAGTAGGACTACTTATAAAGTAAGAACAAATGACAAGTGATACAAACACAACCATAAATTTACAGTATTTTTCACACTACAAGGCGATACCTTGTTCCCCACAGTACTTAAGTAGGTACTTATAAAGTAAGTGGTGAAAGAGATACAGTATTTTTACTGGGAATCCCCACAGTAGTACGGGAACAAATGCAAGTGATACAAACACAACCAAATTGATACAGTACTTTTCACACTACAAGGCGATCTTGTTCCCCACAGTGAGACCCCTGCACCTTAAGTAGGACTACAAATGAACAAATGCAAGTGATACAAACACAACCATAAATTGATACAGTACTTTTCACACTACAAGGCGATACCTTGTTCCCCACAGTGAGACCCCTGCACCTTAAGTAGGACTACTTATAAAGTAAGAACAAATGACAAGTGATACAAACACAACCATAAATTGATACAGTATTTTTCACACTATAAGGCGATACTTGTTCCCCACAGTGAGACCCCTGCACCTTAAGTAGGACTACTTATAAAGTAAGAACAAATGGCAAGTGATACAAACACAACCATAGATTGATACAGTACTTTTCACACTATAAGGCGATACTTGTTCCCCACAGTGAGACCCCTGCACCTTAAGTAGGACTACTTATAAAGTAAGAACAAATCTGAATATTGTGTGAAATTTGGGGTGTGTGGCTTATAGGCCTCTGCAACTAGGGTTATTAACGCCCTTGACAGTGAGAGTGATGCCCTTGCTGGTCAGTACTGACAAGGGCATTCACTCTTGAGAAAGGCAGCCATTTAGTAGCATCAAATAGGGTTATTGGCGAGAGTTATCCCCCTGTTTGGTCAGTACTGAACCATCTTCCCCCACCCACCAAGGGCATTCACTCTTGCAAAAGGTGTTCGTTGCAGACCCCAATAATTAGGTGCGCTTATAGTCTGAAAAGTACGGTAATTTCTAATAGTATGCTTATATATTTTGCCGTCTTCTGTTAAAGACCCCGCACGTCACGTGTCAAAATCACGGTTTTCACGCGTTTTCCCTCTTATAGCTAGTAAAGAATCTTAAGAAATCTTCCTAGTATAAGAGGGAATGTGACACGTGACGTGCAGGGTCTTTAACGTTTAATGTAGCTTTCTCTAAGACACCTTCAGTATTATAGTACCTGTTTGATAAGAATAGGTGTTCTTTGCAACTGCATGGTTGTGCGTTACACGATGTTTACCCCATTTTCAATCTTTCCTGTGTTGACATTATCTTCCATGCTCAGTTGTTTATCGTTATCTTCCATGTCATCGGTGAAATTCAAAAACCTTGTATCTCAATTTTGGTAGTTTTAAGAAAAATGAAAAAAAATGTTTTAAAAATTAACCGCGTTGACCACAATTAACTATGATGAATATGTTGTTCAAGATATTGCGAGTTTAATCCTGCATTTTGTTAAAATTACTTTTTATAATTTTAAATTTAGACTTGAAAAGAATGACGATACAAGGTTTTTGTACTTAAGTAGATCTGAAGTTGGGACTTACAAGTTTTTCGTCTTATTTTCACGACCTCATTTATCCCAGATAGAAAGTTGTTATGAGATACGAGCTTTTGTTGGAATGTGGTGTGAAAAATTAGAGAGCTGACTAATCTAAGTAAAAATAATAATTTTAAATCGAGATACGAGGTTTTTGAATTTCACAGTCGATGTGCTGTTTGTTGTTGCAGACTTCAAGCTGCATCACCAACTCCCCACTCCGTCGTTTCAGTTTGGAGGGAAAGTGGGACGATCAGTAACCTCCCTTGTCTTTGTGCCATCCTGACCCTGTGCCATTTATCCAAAGGAAAAACTTGCCGTATTTTTTTGTTACTATATTACCCAGGGCCTGTATTCACGTTGAGATAGCATGAGACTTAGCATGATGCTAACTTAGAAGCTTTTCCAAAAGTCCTATTAAATCCTATAGGACATTGGAAGAGCTTCTAAGTTAGCATGATGCTAAGTCTCATGCTATCTCAACGTGAATACAGGCCCAGATTGCTACCCCTGAGCCTTATAGCAAGACTAATGATATAGTATACATTGATAATATAGTAACAAAATCTGGATCTTGTTTAAAATTTGGAAGGTGCAGCTTATAATAATCAGGCATGAAAGTGGATGAAGATCAAAAAAGAGATTTTTCAGCTGAGAAATCCTTCCACCCGGATTTTCACCTAACGTCAGAAGTTTTGTCGGGTTCAGAACGTTCCCCAAAAAAATGTTCCAGCCGAGTTTTCAGCTAACTAACGTCAGAAATTGTGTTCAGCGGGGAGGGCTATTCTATTCCAAAAATGTGGTCAGCACAAATATCCTTCCACCCACATTTTTGGGCGGGAGGTACTCATTTCGCCTTCCTTCGCACAAATGAAGCGAGTGAGCTAAAGCGACTTCCGGTTAACCAGTTTGAGAATCACCAAATAGAGACTTGTAGATATAAGAATACGGCAAGATCGGTCCTTTACTTCTATACAAACTTTTTTTTTTAAGAAAAAAAATTATGCGGAATTTTTTTCTTTCGGCGGAAGTTTGAAAAACATTCCACGGATTTTCCGCAAAAAGTGGAATATCTTTCATGCCTGAATAATGTGCGGCATATGGTCCGTAAAATACAGTATAAGGTTGATTGTTCAGAAAAGAGAAAACGGTTTTGTTTGTTTTTTAAATGAAAGTGTTGATGCATACAGTGGAACCTCCCTTATAAGACCTTAAAAAATCATCCAAAATGAGGTCTTACAAGGGAGGGGTCTTATAAGGGAGGTAATTTTAATACTTACAAAGAAGGGCAATGTCTAAATGAAGTAGGTTTTGTATGGGAGGGAGTCTTATAAGGGAGGTTGCACTGTACTATGATAATTATTGCTATTTTGAATTTGTGAGAACTGAGGAAGAAGAAAATCTCATTTGGATTTCTAAAGATTTGTTTTTGAATGGTTTGAAAATCTCCATGTAAAATTGAATGTATTGTTGATCTTTTTGACTTTATGTATTTCTTGTTGTACATTATTCATTAGGGACAACAGTTGTGGCGATGATCGGATATGAATGTTCTTTGGCATTACAAACTTTCTACAGTTTATGCAAATCTGTTGTTCATGTAGCATGCAACGTGATGAAAAAGTGCTTGTCGCTTCTGTTTTATCATCCATGTAAAAGGGTATTCAGGGCTTGATTTTTAAACAATCACAAAGACGAGAGAGAGAGAGAGAGAGAGAGAGAGAGAGAGAGAGAGAGACTAAAAATGCATAATAAAGTACAGAATTGAAATTGAAATGTTGTGTGGTGATATTAAGGCATTGTGAGTTCTGAGGCAATGTTAATATTGTATGAGAAAACGCTCCTCCGAAATCGGAATGTGTCGGCTGAATGCAGCGAGGACACCAGTGAAAACTGGAAAACAGACACATACGTACCCATTGTGGCCTTATGGCCCGGGAACACAGAAAAACAAAAAGAAGTAAGAGCAAACACAACAGCTAAATCAAATAAACTTTCTTACTTAACTCGCTCGCATGGGTGCTACTCTTTCATTTTTACACTGATTTTAGTATTTTTAATTTTACCAGAAACCGAACTTGTCGTTTTTTAATTCGTCACAAAAACAAAAAAATGACCACAAGCGATTTGGGGCGTTTTGATTTTAGTTGTTTTATCTTGGAAGATTACAAAGGCAATGTAATCATTTTACAAGGCTTATCAGACTGTCTCTGTCTATCATTTTAACTGTCTGTCTGTCTTGTTATATATATATCTCTTAAGTTGCCCCCCTGAATCGTCCGACGGGGCTCTGCCCCTGTACCCTTGCCTTTTAAGTTTTTTTCACTTTGGGGAGTTGCACCCATGCAGTCAGCACAGGCTGGTTGCAACCGTTTCGGACGGGTCATTTGATTAGGTTTGAAAACAAGTCGCTAAATGTACGTTATGAAGAGTTAGGGACCAGTATTTTCAGAAAAGATTAGTAACACCAAGCACTAACAGATCGTAAAACATCAGATTCCAAACCTTTGTCTCTTATTGAAGGAAACAGCAAGTAACATAAAATGAAGGAATTCTGAACAGCTCGAACTTTATCTCTTTTGACAACAACAATGTGTTGATTCTTTTAAAATGTCGGGACGTTCTTGGTATTGCAGTACCTCCAGGATCGTCCCACTATCTTTATAGTTATTAATATCCCATATGTGCCTGTTCCAAGTCGGAGGACGTTAAACAAACTTTCATTCAGCTCGAACTTTCAAGTCACACCAGTCAACAACGCAGATGTAAAGTCTGCAATGATTGATTTGAAGAAAGGAAAGGTCAAAAGCAAACTAAAAATAGATTATAACGTGGCTCTTGAGAGCTGGTTACACACCAGAAATCAAAACTTCTTTACAAAAAACTCATGAGCCGCATCCGTCTCATTTGTCCTAAGCAGTTGTGCAGGCCATGAGCCCAATCCGGCTCATTCATCCCAAGCGAGTTAACCCTTTCACCGCCAATGTCGCATTTCTGCACCACAATGGTTTAACACCCATATCACAGAGGAATTTGCAATATTGCAGATTTTTTTTTCTCTCTGTGACTTAGGTAAATTTAATAATTTTTGGCTGAAAAATGGCTGGTTGGCAGTGAAAGGTTTAAAGAAAGATTTATCACACCCATCCTTCACAGTAGAAAGACAAAAAGCCATCCTCTTTTTCCACACAACATTTATTTCCAATCCTCCTCCTCCCCATTCATAATTACTGCAGCCTGTTCGAAGTGACACACAATGTATTTCACCCCACTGCTCTATTCAGCCTGCACCGCTTTCGATGGCAGGTGCCTTTCTTTACCTGACATCACTAGCTTTTAATTCAAAAACACACCCAAAGAAAAGTAACAAAGAAGAGAACGCAGTGATTGTTAACCCTTTTGTTACCAACTGTTCGCAATTGTTAACCCCTTTGTTACCAACTGTTCACAATTGTTAACCCCTTGATTACCAACCGCTCAATTCATTGTTAACCTCTTGGTTACAAAATGTTTGATACTGTACCACTTTCAATAGCAGGTGCCTTTGTTTTGCTGACATCAATGACTTTCAAGAACACACAAAAAATGTAACCCCAACTCACAAAGAAGAGAACGTAGTGATTGTTAACCCTTTTGTTACCAACTGTTCACAATTGTTAACCCCTTTGTTACCAACTGTTCACAATTGTTAACCCCTTTGTTACCAACTGTTCACAATTGTTAACCCCTTTGTTACCAACTGCTCACAATTGTTAACCCCTTTGTTACCAACCGCTCAAGTCATTGTTAACCTCTTGGTTACCAACTGTTCGATACTGCACCACTTTCGACAGCAGGTGCGTTTCTTTACCTGACATCAATGACTTTTAATCAAGAACACACCCAAAAAATGTAACCCCAACTCACAAAGAGAACGTAGTGATTGCTAACCCTTTTGTTACCAACTGCACACATGTTTAACCCCTTGGTTACCAACTGCTTGATACTGCACCGCTTTTGATAGCAGGTGCACATCTTGCCGACATCAGTGAACTTTAGATCAAGAACACACAAAATAATGACACCACAACTCACAAAGAATAAAAAAACAACTACATGTAGCAATTGTCAACCCCTTTGTTACCAATAGGAATTGTTAGGAAATAATTAAGGGGAGTAATTTCATGGTGTGTGGGAGTGATCTTGCCTAATTCAATCGGTCAAACGGGGGAAGTAGTTACTCTACCATCAGGTAGATCCACAGCTCTCGCCTCGTG
The DNA here is from genome assembly GCA_017654935.2 of Phymorhynchus buccinoides. Taxonomy (NCBI): domain Eukaryota; kingdom Metazoa; phylum Mollusca; class Gastropoda; order Neogastropoda; family Raphitomidae; genus Phymorhynchus; species Phymorhynchus buccinoides. The sequence continues at coordinate 10,713,238 of CM065696.1, read as the reverse complement.
TGTTTGAGCAGACATACAGCACTTGGAACACCGTGCATCATTCTAAAATTGTAGTTTCTCCCTCAGATCGCATTATTTTTGGTCATTTTTTAAAAATTATCCCCATCTGCTAAAGAGTCAACAACAGATAGTAACTTCTCTGACACACACAAATTATCCCCATCTGCTAAAGTGTCAACAACTGGTGATAGTAACTTTTCTGACACACACAAATTATCCCCATCTGCTAAAGAGTCAACAACAGATAGTAACTTCTCTGACACACAAAAATTATCCCCATCTGCTAAAGTGTCAACAACTGGTGATAGTAACTTTGATACACAAACACAAAAAAAGAATAAAACCCCAAACTCACAGAGTAACAAGTAGTGATGATGAACCACTTTGTTGTGGTAAATACTCATTTCAACGTGTCATGCAGAAAATTAAAACTGATTGACACTGTTACTAGTTTCTTCCTGGTTTTCTCTACTGATCAAGGAAAAACAAAAACAACAACAGAATAATTGACTGTTTAGCTTTGGGTACAAATGATGCATATTATGTTAGAAGAAAATGAAGCAAAATGCTCTAGGTCCTTACAAAACTTTTATATGATGATTTAGCGTTAAACTACATGGTCATTACACTCACTACTGACTACAAAGTCCATTAATATTTAAATGCCAAACAAAAACGGTGATAAAATACAAAACATGAAGACTTTTTTTAAAAACTACATGGGAATATAATATGTTCACTTTTAATATATTCAAAACCCAACATCTTGAAAAAAAGACAGAACAAAAAGTGGAGGGGAAATTTCTTAACTTTGCCAGTACAGACCAGCGAGTAAGCCTGGGACGGTATTCATGTCGAGATAGCATGAGACTTAGCATCATGCTAACTTAGAAGCTCTTCCAAAAGTCCTATTAAATCCTATAGGACATTGGAAGAGCTTCTAAGTTAGCATCATGCTAAGTCTCATGCTATCTCGACATGAATACTGTCCCTGGTGTATCTATTGTACTTCAATTCTTTACAAAGTTGATCAAAGTTGTCAGGCTTCTTTCTTACTAAAAATGAAAAACCTGTGCATAAATTCAGAAATCCTAGATTTCAGCGTTTGTTTCAAGAAATTTTCCAACTGTGAATTCATAAACAGTAGATTTCGATGTCCTTTTAACCAGGAAAGTAAAAATTCATAATGAATTCATATATCATAAATTTGCTATGTTTGAAAAGCATATCTCTTCCTTTCTCTTGAACTAACCATAAATAAATAAATAGTTTTCATTTTACTTTTGTGTTCTCAAGTCAAGTCTGAACTCATACGTAACTTCTTTTTAATATACGTCCATTACCGTGACAACAGATCCAGAATATGCAAAATGATCGGCAATGAACGCTTGGTTAGAAAACAGAATATCATAATGGCCATAACAAATGAGAACAAATCATCATTTGACCGTGACAATTTCACTTACAAAAGTTCAAAACAAGCACAATTATTCAAGCAGCATTTTTAACAAACATAAAAAAAGGGGATGAAATTATACATGCTTTTTAAAAAATACAACTTCAACAAGATTTTAATTAAACACGCCATCCATGCAAATAAAGTAAAGAGTTGAATTTTTTTTTTTCTTCTTCTTTAACAACAAATATATTTAAACAGACACTTCAAACAAACAAAGAACACTGAACATAAAATCAGTTCAACTTTGTCATCACTGCCTCTAACAAATGTTTCTCCCCCTCCTATCATTCAACCCCGAAGGGACCAGGGCAGACCTGTTTACCCCATACACAAGTCTTGAGTAGTCTGGATAGCTGAAATGAGTAGTTTTGGTGCAAAATGTGGTTTTATTCATTAAACCATCAAATAATGTTCACTGAAAATGAGTAGTAATCAAGAATTAAAGAGCTTTATTTTCAGTTTAGAATAGTAGTACACATCCAAATTGAGTAGAATACTACTCGGAAAGAGTAGAGTAAACAGGTCTGATACTACTCGAAAAGAGTAGATTAAACAGGTCTGATACTACTCGAAGAGTAAACAGGTCTGATACTACTTGAAAAGAGTAGAGTAAACAGGTCTGATACTACTCGAAAAGAGTAGAGTAAACAGGTCTGATACTACTCGAAAAGTCGAGTAAACAGGTCTGATACTACTCGAAAAGAGTAGAGTAAACAGGTCTGATACTACTCGAAAAGAGTAGAGTAAACAGGTCTGATACTACTTGAAAAGAGTAAACAGGTCTGATACTACTCGAAAAGAGTAGAGTAAACAGGTCTGATACTACTCGAAAAGAGTAAACAGGTCTGATACTACTCGAAAAGAGTAGAGTAAACAGGTCTGATACTACTCGAAAAGAGTAGAGTAAACAGGTCCGCCAGGGTCTAGCTTCAAATCAGTAAAAATGTGCTGTTCTCATGGAAAAGTCTACCATAAAGACCAACAAAGTCCCACCTTGAAGATCATTCAATTTGGGCCTGTGCACATTGCATCCACAATCCATCCGGAACTTGAGGGTTGCGGATCCAATGTGCACATACCCTGTACTCATCAATCCTTCTTTTTCGTTCGCTCAGACAGTTTCCTGTCATATGAGCGTAGATGCGTCATGCTGCCATTATGCGCCTAAGAAATAGTTAGGCCCAGCATGTCCGACTTCAGCTGAAGAAATCTTTGGAAGAATTTATAGAAAAAAGGCAGGAGAATGGACCAAGAGGAAGTTACAAGCACAGAACTTCCAGAAGGTGGCGGAACTACTTGTACGAAAGACCCCCCGGTATCCCCACGGGGGGAATCCTTCAATTGAAATTGTATGTGAAATAAACAACAAAAAAAGAGAGAGCACGATATCAACAATCAGCAAAGTGTACAATTAACAAGTGCCCGAATGACAAAGACTCCACAGACAAAGGACGTTTATTCATCTTCGTAGATCATCATGGGTGCAACTCCCCCAAATGAAAATAACTGAAAGGCAGGGACCCATGGCCCCGGCAAGGTACAGGGGCAGAGCCACGTCGAACAATTAAGGGGGGCAAGTTAAGAGAGAGAGATAATGAAATAGACAGACAGTTTTAGTCTGATAAGCCTTGTAAAATTATTACATTGCCTTTGTAAACTTCCAAGATAGAACCACCAAGTCCAAAACGCCCCAAATCGCTTGTGGTCATTTAAAAAAAAAAAATTGATGAATTAAAAAAAATTAAGTTGTTTCTAGTAAAATTAAAAATACTAAAATCAGTGTAAAAATGAAAGAGTAGCACCCATGGATCATTGTTCTTAATTTTTGGGGGTCAATTTAACAATCGGCAAGGATTCCAGTGACAAACAAATATTAGTCCAAGAGTACTGGCTCCAATCCAGACGGAACAAACGACCCAAACTTCAACCCACATAAAATGACCACTCAGTTCCCATCTCTCTCTGTTTGGCCGAGTGTTCAGAGATGGTTACGGTGATCCAATTCTGAATCCCTTCTAGCAGCAGAGGCAATTTCAGCACTACAAAAACATGTCCACTTATCTCAGCCTCACTGACATAATTGCGAATGCTCGGTTTTTTTTAATGAAAGCATGGATGCAACTGGAGAAAAAAACAAAAACAGGCAAGGCAGGGGTCCTGGGGCCGATCAATTCCCTGGGGGGTCAGGGGGGCAACGCCCCGCCCGAAGCTGAAGAAAAAGCAAAATCATACTCAATTTGAAGCTTATTCCAAGCTTGTAAAGTGAGAATTCAACACTTTTTTCCCCCTTGAACTTTGAATCAAAATTTTTTGTTTGTGGTCAAAATTTTGAAAAACAGGCCCCGCCTTGTATCCGAGGCAAGGTTGCATCCATGTGAAAGCAAGAACAGCACGGGTACATGTGTATGTGCTTTCCTCTACAATCTTTAACCTGGGTTAATTTCCGCCTCCCCTCCACAATCTTATGTTAAATAGAAAGATATGAACACCAAACGATAATCATAACGCATAACACTAATGCATTCATTTGCACAGGGCAAAGCATTACAGATACGTAGAAGTAACCAACCATACCCATACAGTTTTCTTTTCCCAATAAAGGTATCTGTATACGTCAACATTTTTCACTCTTTCCCCAAGGCAACACAGTGATATGCAAGTAAGCTTATGAGTGGTTCTCACTGTTGCCATGAGGAAAGAGTGAAAAACATTAGTGTATTAAGACCTTAAGGCTATAATCTGTTGACTTTAAAACAAAGTTAACAGCTTAGCTCTTTCCAGTCAAAAAATAAGTCAGGGGAAAATGTAGCTGTAACCATAAAAAATGTTTACAATAATAAAAAACAAAAAAAGAAGGCGTCAACTTGTATGAGGAGCTATGTGGAAAATTATGTCATGCAATTAATCTCAGTGTGAGAACAGTCTGTTCTCTTCCATACATACAAACACGGGAGAAACTCTTCACTCCTCCCAAAACTTATACCCCTCTCCTACGTGTTTTATTGTGTTGTGTGTCCGTCTGTCTCTGTAAGTGTGTGTGTGCGTCCATTCATGTGTGTGTGTGTGAGTGAGCGCTCGCACATGCAGATGTGCTACTGCATTGTATTCACAAAGAAACAAAATCCACATCCTTTCTTCTTTTTTAAAATTTTCTTCAGAAACCAAACCAGAATTTCAATATTATTTTTATTTAAGACGATTTCACAATAACAAAGAAAAAAAATCAATTGGTTACGATTTAAAAACAACAAAACTCCAGTAATGTTCATACAGAAACTACAAAAGAAAGCCAACAGCACGGTAGAAAGATTAAAAAAAAGTTGTCACAGTGACTAAACAGCACGCTTGCCTTGATCGTAGTCTCAAATTGTATTTCAATGCACAAGACATAACATACAAGTTATAGCCTTGACCGTAGTTTCAAATTTTATTTCAACGCACAAGACATAATATACAAGTTATTTTGTATCAAATTAACACAAACACAAACTGCTGTCAAGTTGACAACACAAACAATGAAAATGTAAGTCTGTGCTGGTTATTTACGCCTCTAGCATTTGGCCTCAAAACGTACCATCCTGTGCTAATCTGGCACCGCACCACTGCTATCCTTCGCCAACTGAATGAACCTGTCTTTTGCTCGAACCAGCAGTTTTGAATCAAAACTTTTATTTTCGCAACATTAACAAAATATCATAGAGCCAAGCAATTCGCCGACAACAAACCATCAGAGCAAAACATACGGAATGGTTCCTTCATCTTGTTTCCATCATAGTTAAATGTGCCTTTGAATATTATTTCCATTATCTCTCGACATATTTAAACCCTTATACCAACATCAAATAAACCAATCCCTGAACATCCCTTAGAATTTCTTAAGCACCCTTCTTCAACTTACACAAGAGACCCACATTTTCAACACCTTATGAATTCATCTCCTACAAAAAAACAATGACATTACTACTGAGAAATGTTCACAGATTTTTTTTTAAATTTTTATGATTTTTAAAAATTCTTGAAAACCATGACAAAAATGAACGTTCACGCTCCCCCGAAGACGGAGTGTGGCTGTCACATGGCGGGGTAATCAAAAACGGCCACACACGTAATGTTCTCATCCCTAGCTGATGTATTTGTACCATAGTGTTCAAGTGCTTCGGCTGTTAGGATGATCCCTGGAGTCTTTTAGCCAGGGTACGTCAACAACAATAACAAAATGTTCAATCAGCTCAAAGAATATTGTAAGTACTTTCAAAAAGCAAACTACAATATTATCCAATATTATCCCTCATTATGAAATCAAAACAAATAGAGAAACAGAATCAGCAATTCGTAGGAGAGGGGGGAAAAAAGGCAAAAAGAAAACTAAACATTACAACACAACAAGAAACAAACAAACGACAGTCTCATAACCGTTACATTTACCGAGAAACAAAGAAAACATGTTCAGTAGTTTAATAACACTGAAAAAACTCTTGTGTGAAAAATAGTCTCTGAAAAAATAGCCAAAAGTGACGACGTTTTGTCTTGGAAACAATATACATGATTAAAATCAGCATCGCCACACAGCTTTTCAGTCATATTAACGCCCCACCTCCCTTCAGGCTCGCTGGCAATAGCAATTCATAACATCATGGGTGCAACTCCCCAAAATGGAAAAAACCTGAAAGGCAGGGGTCCAGGGACCCATGACCCTGGCAGGGTACAGGGGCAGAGCCCCGTTGGACGATTCAGGGGGGCAAGTTAAGAGAGAGAGATAACGAGACAGACAGACAGTTAAAATGAGAGACAGAGACAGTTTCAGTCTGATAAGCCTTGTGAAATTATTACACTGCCTTTGTAAACTTCCAAGATAAAACAACCAAGTTCAAAAGGCCCCAAATCGCATGTGGTCAATTTTTTGATAAATTTAAAAAAACACCTGAAGTTCAGTTTCTGGTAAAATTAAAAATACTGAAATCAGTGTACAAATGAAAGAGTAGCACCCATGTAGCATTCATTTGAGAACTTGTTCCGAAGATCACTGATTACAGTTTCTGCTGTTCCAGTTAAGGACTAGTTTGCATGGTAGATTAGTAGTTTTTCCCCCCTTACAGAAACGAAAATGTGTTCTAATCTATGGAAATAAAGTCTCTTTCAGAAACAAAAAATTGTTTTACGGAAATAAAGTTTGTTTCGGATCGAACCGTACAGAAACGAAATTTTTGTTTAATAAAAATAAAGTTTGTGTCCCAATATCTAACCTTGCGGAAACAAAAATTTATTTTATGAAAATAAAGTTTGTTTCGGGTCTAACCTTATGGAGATGAAAATTTATTCTATGGAAATAAAATAGGTTTCCCAAATCTACCCTTATATAGAAACAAACGTTTGTTTTATGGAAATTACGTTTGTTTCCACTGAAAACAGCTAGATGGGCCGAGAGCTTTCCAGCCTGTAAAGATAGCTAAAGCAACTTGTGTTTCTCGATGTGTCATCGTTCAATGATGCGTCATCATTCAATACGATGAACGTATTCCACATGACCAGTCAATGACACATCATTCGACATGACACACGCATTCCACATCTTCATGACAAATGTACGACACATTATCCAAGATGATCACTCAACATGACACATGCATAGATGCAACTGGAGAAAATCGAAAAACAGGCAAGGCAGGGGTTCAGGGGCCGCAGGGTACAGGGCCCCTGTTGGGGGGTCAGCCTGAAGCTGAAGAAAAAACAAAATCATACTCAATTTGAAGCTTATTCCAGGCTTGTCAAGTGAGAATTCAACACTTTTTTCCCCTTGAACTTTGAATCCAATTTTTTTGGGGTGGTCAAAATTTTGAAAAACAGGCCCCGCCTTGTATCCGAGGCAAGGTTGCAACCATGCATATGCATTCTTCCATCATCATGACAAATCTACTCCATATCAGCCAAAACAACACGTGTATCCTTCATCAGCCCAAATTATGTAAACATTATACACGACACATCCGACACCTGGCATTGTTGGGTTCCGAGGGGGTAGCACTGGTTTTTTTATCTGCAAGGCTTCAGCCAAGGAATTAACATTGGTCCACTGTTACTCCATCATAAAAGAAAACGAAAAATACAATTAAAGGTTGAAGTACGTGTTCTTAGTTGTCACCCTTTCCCCATGGTGACAAAGTGATACTCTAGTATAACTATAATGACATTTACTTGCCTGCCTATCACTGTGTTGCCATGGGGAAAGAGAGGAAACTACAGGCAAACCCATTTAGTACGAGTACGGTTTAAACGAGAGCCCGTGTGTAACGAGTGGTTTCAAAATTCCCGACCACAAGCCTTCTTTTTCCTTGTTAAATAATTCTGCATAAAACGAGCAACTTGCATATAACGTACAATTTATTGACTCCCGAAGTCAAGCTTTTATGCAAAAACTACATGGTTAGAACGAGAACACACTTACAACCACACCGCCATCCCAAAGTCAAGCTTTCTTGCACAACTACCTGGCTAGAACGAGAACACACTGACAACAACATCGCCATCTTGACTGACCCCTCGATATGTAAGCGGCATTCTGATTGGCCGATATATTCTGTTTGACTCTTGACCTCAGCTAGGGAAGAGAAGCTGCCGAAACACTGAAGATGTTTCTTCAAAGCCATCAGTGTGACCCATTGGGCCATGAAGAAGTCAACAAGGCCATCGATATGGTCACCAGTGTCGGACAGTTGATTACCAAGAAACAACTTGGGTGTCTGCAGCGCAAGCAGACAACACTGGACTCACTCTTTGCGCACTGATCTTGTGACTTCCGGGAAATTTTAACTTTCTCTTAAAGCGCGTGTGTGGATTTTATGTTTTTGATGTTATCGTGTGTTAAACTGTTTTAAAGTGTTTGTAATCGGCATTAAAAACCCTATGGATACAGGATACTGGGCTTACAACCATGCTTTGTTGGGTAAGTGTGTTTCCGTTTTTCTGTCTTTTTCACACTTTACCAGCACGCACATCACAGTAGATGTGAGGAGCGATTGATAGGTTCGTCAGGGTTGCCAAAATCGATAAAATGGTTTGAACGAGCAATGCTTACGAGTAAATTGGCCCTCTCCCCTGGAATTCATACTAAACGGGTTTCACTGTAACAATATGCATTTCGACCTTAACTGGTAAATCGTGCAACAACAGAAGAAGCATCAGAGAAAATGAACAATATGTAAAAAACACAAAACAATCATTCATTGTGGGAAAAAATGATAGAAAATAAGCAAAACATTATAAAACAACGTGTACATTATTCATGCAAAAATTAACCACCAATTCACAAAATATTTTAAAAAAATCAGTCATGATGTTCAACTAACAATTCATTCGAAAAATAACAAAACAAACAGAAATCAAGTTAAAATCTTCAAAGATTTTTTTTCTGCTTCAAGAAGTGTCATGTTGAGCATTCAGTAACCGCATGATTTGTTGTTGGCGAGGAGAACAAAAAACAAAAACAAACAAACAAAAAAGTAAAAACCTCATCCCACAAACAGTGCAGGATGGATAAATAAACCCATCAGCTTACTGGAATGGCTGTGTGTGCAGTTACAACCCTAGGTTCCTTCTGTGTGCAGTTACAGCCCTAGGTTCCTTCTGTGTGCAGTTACAGCCCTAGGTTCCTTCTGTGAGCACTTACAACCCTAGGTTCCTGCTTAACTCGCACCAATCAACACTCATAACCAGCTTTAGCTAGGGTGGGATCACGAACAATTGACTGTAAGTTAAAAAAAGATATCATTGCGGAAATTGTAACTATTAGTGGGGTAACTTCAAAACTAGAAACATTACCATTAACGCTTCAATATTTAAAAGAAAAAAGTCAACAGGTTTAACTGAACAAAAAGATGAAAGTTATAGAAGGAACAATCTTTGCTTTATACCTTCAGGGAGCTTTTTGGTGGTTCTTTTTCTTAATTACAACTCTGAAGAAGAGAAAACAAAACAAGAACAAGCTTACTTGTTCATCAAAGTGGAGATAATGATGAAACATCAATGCGGTAGGCTGCACATTCAACTTCATAACACACAACAACATGACCAAAGAGGTGGAAACGATTCACTGAAATTCTGTCCACCAAACATCCATTTGAACAGTTAATCTGTGGGAGTTGTCGGTGCCCAAGCATAGAGCATTGTCGCCGGGAAAGATTAGAGTGTCATCATTTTGTTTTTCTGGGACGGTATTCATGTCGAGATAGCATGAGACTTAGCATGATGCTAACTTAGAAGCTCTTCCAAAAGTCCTATTAAATCCTATAGGACATTGGAAGAGCTTCTAAGTTAGCATCATGCTAAGTCTCATGCTATCTCAACGTGAATACCGTCCCTGATTTTTACCCGATAACCTCCACCCACCCATCCATCCCCTATCTTTCAACTCCTCCCCTTGCTGTCCTCTTCAGCAATGGATTATTCCTACTTCCCATGGCACAAGCTTACCACCAACTGGGACAGAATATTAGAGGCTTTGTTCACACTGGCACCATGGCTCTACCCCTTACTAGCGACGCTGTGTTTGAATCTGCTTGGCTCTAAAAAAAACCTGCTGGAACCCTTTGTTGAATGTTGCGTTCAAATTTTGCCAGCTCTACCAAACACAACCCATGGTTAATGATCCTTTGTTCAAAGTTTGCCAGCTCTACCAAACTGTTGGAGCCTATTGTTATCGATGCTGCATTCGCAGCAGTCGTTTGATTCAACACGCCTGAGCGAATGTCTCAGCTAGATCCTCTAAATCAGAATTACTGACACATCATTCTTCCTGATGTGGCCAAAACAAAAAACGAGTCACTCAACCACCCCTCCCTTCCCTAAACCCCCAAAAAGACTGACCCAAAAAAGCGAACAGAGCTGCTTGCTGCCAATGTTCTCTCTCTTTCTCTCTCTCACACACGCACGTGTGGGCACATGCACAGACAGACTCACTCAGACACACACACGCACAGGGAGCAGCGGAGTAATCTAGTTGACGTCATCAATGTCGGCGTTATTGTCGTCGGCGTTATTGTCGTCGCCGTCATCGGCATCAGCGTAGTCGTCCTCGGCATCCTCATACACCTCCTCCTCCTCCTGCTCCTCCTCCCCCTTCCTCCCCTCCAGGTCTCCATCCCCGCTGCTCACTCTGTCAACACACAGCAGACACCCACCCCCCAGTCAATCTAATGTTAGCATTAATGTAAGACTGACATACAAAATCATGTTGCATTTTTAACCCTTTCATCGCCACTGTCGCCTCTTGGCACCACAATGATTTAACACCCATTTCACTGAAAGACATCCAACGAGGATCTGGTATCCAGTGACCTTATGTTCTTAATTTTGGGAGGTAAGGACATGCCCTGTTTTATGCATGTCACAGAGGAATCCTCAATATTGCAGACAGAATCTTTTCCATACCCAGGTAAGTGTAATGGAAAGTTTTAGCTGAAAAATGGCTGGCGTTGAAAGGGTTAATTGAAAATTATCAGTATGTGTGTGCGCACGTACACCAGTTGTGTCCAATTACCGTATTTTTCGGACTATAAGGCGCACCACCAAACGTTAACACAAAACTCAGATTTTGTCGTTATATTTTCTTACTATATTAGCAGTCACATTATAAGGCGCAGAGGTCTAAGTCTGGGGGAAAACAGTAGTGCCCTATAGTCCGAAATATACGGTATTTGGTATTTTGGTACTTTATAATCACTGTGAAATATGGGTTGCTCCCACCTGGAAAGTGCGTTGCAGCCAGAGAAGCACCACTCATTTTTTTTTAATTTGCAAGCAAAATTTGAGTGACCGATGAGGAACGAAGGGGAGGGGGTGGTGTAAATGTTGACCAAATGACAACTTTTTCGTTGCCACTAGGTTTAACGAGTGCACGGGCACACGGGACCTCGGTTTATCGTCTCATCCGAATGACTCCACGTTCAGACCGTAAGGCCTAGTGTAGAGTGAGAGGGAAAATCCCCTATACCCAGATAGCAGAAGAGACAACTGCAATTCTGAAAGGATGGGCTGGATTTTTTTTTTTAAATTAAAAATCAAGGCACTTGCATTGCAGACACGTCGACAGTGATGCCCCTTCCCTTGGAGGTGGGTTTGCTGCCCCCTTCCCCCCTCTTCCAGGCCCGACGGTCACTCTCACTGGTCTGCAAGGCCCTCTTCCCCCCTCCCTTCTTGCTTACCACCACCCCACCCTACCCCCTGCTCCACGCACACACTTGTTGCGTAAACGTCGACAGTGATGCCCCTTCCCTTGGAGGTTTGCTAAAGCTCCCCCCTCTTCCTGATCAGTGCGCCTCTCCCCCCTCACTTACCACCCCACCCCCCATCCTCCACACACACACTCACATTGCGGAGACGTCAACAGTGATGCCCCTTCCCTTGGAGGTTTGCTAAAGCTCCCCCCTCTTCCTGATCAGTGCGCCTCTCTCCCCCCTCACTTACCACCCCACCCCCCATCCTCCACACACACACTCACATTGCGGAGACGTCAACAGTGATGCCCCTTCCCTTGGAGGTTTGCTAAAGCTCCCCCCTCTTCCTGATCAGTGCGCCTCTCTCCCCCCTCACTTACCACCCCACCCCCCATCCTCCACACACACACTCACATTGCGGAGACGTCAACAGTGATGCCCCTTCCCTTGGAGGTTTGCTAAAGCTCCCCCCTCTTCCTGATCAGTGCGCCTCTCTCCCCCCTCACTTACCACCCCACCCCCCATCCTCCACACACACACTCACATTGCGGAGACGTCAACAGTGATGCCCCTTCCCTTGGAGGTTTGCTAAAGCTCCCCCCTCTTCCTGATCAGTGCGCCTCTCTCCCCCCTCACTTACCACCCCACCCCCCATCCTCCACACACACACTCACATTGCGGAGACGTCAACAGTGATGCCCCTTCCCTTGGAGGTTTGCTAAAGCTCCCCCCTCTTCCTGATCAGTGCGCCTCTCTCCCCCCTCACTTACCACCCCACCCCCCATCCTCCACACACACACTCACATTGCGGAGACGTCAACAGTGATGCCCCTTCCCTTGGAGGTTTGCTAAAGCTCCCCCCTCTTCCTGATCAGTGCGCCTCTCTCCCCCCTCACTTACCACCCCACCCCCCATCCTCCACACACACACTCACATTGCGGAGACGTCAACAGTGATGCCCCTTCCCTTGGAGGTTTGCTAAAGCTCCCCCCTCTTCCTGATCAGTGCGCCTCTCTCCCCCCTCACTTACCACCCCACCCCCCATCCTCCACACACACACTCACATTGCGGAGACGTCAACAGTGATGCCCCTTCCCTTGGAGGTTTGCTAAAGCTCCCCCCTCTTCCTGATCAGTGCGCCTCTCTCCCCCCTCACTTACCACCCCACCCCCCATCCTCCACACACACACTCACATTGCGGAGACGTCAACAGTGATGCCCCTTCCCTTGGAGGTTTGCTAAAGCTCCCCCCTCTTCCTGATCAGTGCGCCTCTCTCCCCCCTCACTTACCACCCCACCCCCCATCCTCCACACACACACTCACATTGCGGAGACGTCAACAGTGATGCCCCTTCCCTTGGAGGTTTGCTAAAGCTCCCCCCTCTTCCTGATCAGTGCGCCTCTCTCCCCCCTCACTTACCACCCCACCCCCCATCCTCCACACACACACTCACATTGCGGAGACGTCAACAGTGATGCCCCTTCCCTTGGAGGTTTGCTAAAGCTCCCCCCTCTTCCTGATCAGTGCGCCTCTCTCCCCCCTCACTTACCACCCCACCCCCCATCCTCCACACACACACTCACATTGCGGAGACGTCAACAGTGATGCCCCTTCCCTTGGAGGTTTGCTAAAGCTCCCCCCTCCCCCTCGTCCAGGGCGGACGGTCACCCTCACTGGTCTGCGCTGCCCCCTGGGCATGCCCCCCCGCATCCCCCCGTACATGCCACGCATCGGGGGCGGCTGTAATTGTAATGATTCAACATCAACACAATCACAACAACGTAATAATAACTAACAACATAATACATAATGTCAAAATAGTCGCAACATACTAATTCTTTTTCCTCTTTTTATTTTTTATTTTTCACTTACCGTATTTTACGGACTGTAAGGCGTTCTTCTCTTCTTCTTTTTTCTTACCCCTTTTACTGTCTGCCCCATGTCTACTACAAGGTGTGTGATGTCATTGATTATGTCATAACTTTTGATGTCATAGTCATGGACTGCTCGTTTTTGGCTTAGACAAGTCAGGAAAGATATATCTCTAGACCATTTTCTCAGATTGAATCCAACAGCCTAAACCCGTCTCTTTCAAATGTTATAAGAATATCGATAGTCTGGTTTTTCTCTGGAGGCACGACCGGAGCATAAAAGAAGGGTAGGCTTGACGCGCGCTCAGTATTCGAATCGCTGCAGCCACAGAAGCGGGTTTTCCCTTCTTTTCCCCCTATTGTGTGAGACAACAGGCTTCGCGCGCCGCGTCAGATGTGTCGGACCAGCGTTATCCGATCATAGGGATCGGTTGATAGACCTTTAAACCCAGAGCCGCCATATATAAAGCGTTCACGCGAGGCAAGAGGCATCAGTCTTATCGCGGCAGGCGAGAGAGACGGTTCAACCGTTCTTTTTTTTTCTCTGTTGCTTCAGCCACTGTGAGTCAGAACTTTGCAGCGACTAGGCTACCCGATCCCTAGGAACGGTAGTTGTCCCTTTAAAGAATGAGGGGTTCAAAGTTGACATGCATGCACTCACTTGCTTATTACCATTTCCAAGGCACTTTTCCATAATACCTCTCTCTCTCCTCTCAAACTTAGCATGTGCTCTCTCCCTCTCACACACACACACACACACACTCACACACACGCACATGCATACACACACCAACAAACACACACACACTCACAGGGTATCTTCCTCGTCCTGGGTACATCGCAGCAGGATGTCCCCGAGCAGGATGTCCCCGGTGGGGAGGTCCTAGTTGGGGACTGGCTCCCATGAGTCCTCTGAAATCATCACACCAACCAATTATATTAAATGTTCATACTTCCATGTCGCCAGGATCTCAAACAATCACTCCCACCACACAGAGTTTCCTGTGATAAAAAAAATGATAAAATATCGTCTTCTTCTTCGTTGGTTGCTCAGTTTCGTGTCATATGAGTGGAGATGATTCATGCTGCCGTTATGCGCCTAACTCAGAAATAGTTAGGCCGAGCATGTGACAGTCCATCTTCGGCTAAAGAGAATCTTTGAAAGAGATTCTAGGACAAAAGGAGGACAAGCGAAAATCTTATATTTAGAAAGGGGGAAAAAATGTTAATTTTAAAAAAATGTATAGAGGGTAATGACACAGTCTTTTTTTGGTTCCATCTTCTATGCCGTAGAAAATCGTTATAAATTGTTACTTGATGTCGCTAATTCACAGCCACACCCACAATGCTGCTTCGTTCAGAAGAATACAACAATCCTGCTTCGTTCAAAAGAATACAACAATCCTGCTTTGTTCAGAAGAATACAACAATCCTGCTTCGTTCAAAAGAATACAACAATCCTGCTTTGTTCAAAAGAATACAACAATCCTGCTTTGTTCAGAAGAATACAACAATCCTGCTTCGTTCAGAAGAATACAACAATCCTGCTTCATTCAGAAGAATACAACAATCCTGCTTCGTTTTGAAGAATACAACAATCCTGCTTCGTTTTGAAGAATACAACAATCCTGCTTCGTTCAGAAGAATACAACAATCCTGCTTCGTTCAGAAGAATACAACAATCCTGCTTCGTTTTGAAGAATACAACAATCCTGCTTCGTTCAGAAGAATACAACAATCCTGCTTTGTTCAGAAGAATACAACAATCCTGCTTTGTTCAGAAGAATACAACAATCCTGCTTCGTTCAGAAGAATACAACAATCCTGCTTCGTTCTGAAGAATACAACAATCCTGCTTCGTTCAGAAGAATACAACAATCCTGAATTCCTGCTTCGTTCAGAAGAATACAACAATCCTGCTTCGTTCAGAAGAATACAACAATCCTTGCAGAAGAATACAACAATCCTGTTCAGAAGAATACAACAATCCTGCTTCGTTCAGAAGAATACAACAATCCTGCTTCGTTTTGAAGAATACAACAATCCTGCTTCGTTCAAAAGCATGAAAAAAATCCAGAAGATGGTGTCACTGACCTTCCCCGTGAAGGCAGACTGTCCCTGCCTCTCCAACTGCCCACCACAGTGCCGGCCACCTCCAGGTGACCGCCGCGATTGTCCAGAGGGCAGCTGCCTGCACACAGCACACCATAATGCACTGAATAACACACTAACAACACACTAAATAACGCATCACACATAATGTCCACTCTCCCACTGACCACCACAGTGCCGGCCACCTCCAGGTGACCGCCGCGATTGTCCAGAGGGCAGCTGCCTGCACACAGCACACCATAATGCACTGAATAACACACTAACAACACACTAAATAACGCATCACACATAATGTCCACTCTCCAACTGCCCACCACATATGACTGCCGCGATTGTCCAGAGGGCAGCTGCCTGCACACAGCACACCATAATGCACTGAATAACACACCAACAACACGCTAAATAACGCATCACACATAATGTCCACTCTCCCACCACAGTGCCGGCCATCTCCAGATGACCGCCGCGATTGTCCAGAGGGCAGCTGCCTGCACATAATACACCATAATGCACTAGGCAACACACACAACACACAACCCCCCCCCCCCCCCCACTCCCAACCCCCCACCCCTTTCCTACCCCTCCCCCCTTCCCCAGGAAGCGCATGTATGCATTTACACTTGTAAAATAGGCAATTCAGGCATCAGAATACTCCAGAGTCCAATCCGCGGACGAACAACACTCCCCATGACTCGGAGTCAACATCGAGTCGGACCCCACAAAACTCTAGTCCGTAGGCCCTAGTCGGCATCATTGCGATCATTCGCTACCCGATTTCTCGCGGAAAAGTTCAAAGTTCTCACATCATCAAAGTCTCCCGTGATCATATCCTCTAAATCGACTCATTTAAAACCCAAATCACAATCACTGTCATCAAATCAAACTCTGAAACAGTGAAAGTAAGAGTCTAGAGAGCTCTAAACTCGGAAGAAAAAACAAACATGGCCACGATTTTTCGTTTCCAAAGGCGCAGCATGAAAACAAACCGTTCAAGAATACCATTTGAGAATAAGATCGCGCTGCCTCATGAAGTACAAACCGCGGCCGGCAGTGCCAAAACCGCGGCCAGTGGCTACCAAAACCGCGGAAATCCGCGGGCCGTTCTGATGCCTGGCAATTACGCCAAGCTCCTCCATCCCTGAAAATGCCTTCTTCTTCTTCGTTCGCTCAGTTTCCTGTCACATGAGCGTAGATGAGTCATGCTGCCGTTATGTGCCTAACTAAGAAATAGTTAGGCCCAGTATGCCCGACTTCGGCTGAAGAAATCTTTGTAAGAATTTATAGAAAAAAGGCAGGAGAATGGACCAGTAAGATAGAAGGATAGCAGGATGACAGTAAGCAAAGGGGAAAAGGCAGAGTCAAAGAGAGCGACAGATTAGAGGAAGTTACAAGCACAGAACTTCCAGAAGGTGGGGGGAACTATTTGTACAAAAGACCCTCCAGTATCCCCACGGGATGGTAAAGTGAGAGCAAAGGGAAGCGACCCCAGGACGTAGCAGCAGGTACATTAAAATACATGGTGGGGGAACTATTTGTACTAAAGACCCCCGGTAACCACGTGGGGGGGGGGGGGGGGATGTGTTCAATTTCTCACCTAGGATTCCCCTGCCCCTGCCGCCGGGTCTGGGCCCCCCAGGAAGCAGGGCCTGGCCCATGGGGGGGCCCCCCATGTCCCCCCGGCCCTCCCGGTACAGGGGGGCAGAGGGCGGGGGGTAGGGCCCGCTGTAGTAGGAGGGGAGGGGAGGGCGTGCAAAGTCCACGTTGAGGTTCTCCATCACCGCCTGCCGCAGACGCTCCAGACGCATCACCTGCTCCATCTGAAACCATTGGAAAGATAAGACTCATAATAATAATAATAATAATAATAGTTAGCGCTTTACCTCAAATGAGCCCAAAACCTCATTAATAAGAAAACTATTTGTAATTACACAATTATATGCAAGCAATAGTGCACTGGGAGACATTTAAAAACATTTTTTAAACCATGTATTTGCCTTTTCTTTGGTGTCTTTCCATCAGATGTTGGATCATCTGACCTAGAACTCTCACCACGAAGTCGCTTTGACGCCATCTTGAAACAGAATGAAAAGAAATTGACGCGCGTTGCATTCTGGGAACCGTAATAACTTTTCACCGCATTGCTTCAAAAGCATCGCTTGCCGACGCAACTGTAGAAAACATTTTTTTTTTTTAATGAAATGGGGCAGTTTTTTTCCAGGGGCCGTAAGACTTTTGTACTATTTGACTTTTGTTTCGTAAAAATTACGGCAAAATCGTAAAGGTAAACAGGTCTGCATCTGTGATGTAGAAGAAGAGCCCACCTGGCCGTCACACAGGTCCAGCAGGTTGCAGTGGGAGTTGGCGCGGAGCAGCTTGTTGTGGAAGAGCTTTCCGTCGAAGAACGCCCAGGGCACGCACATGGCCGAGGGCACCGGGGCACCGCACACATCGTTGGCCAGGAGGGCCGTCTCCACGCCCGACATGAACAGGGAGGCTAGCTGCACGCCGCGAGCCAGGATGGTGGGTAGCTGTGGGTGATAAAGACAATAATAAAGCATTAGATTCAACATGAAAATAGAGACAAAATATCATGACAATAGCGTACATGTCATTGGCCAACTGAGCCGTCTCCACCCCTGACATGAACAGGGAGTATAATCATAATAACAGCACAAGTCATTGTGATAAAGCCAAAGTCGTACCTTGAGGTCCTAGTTTCTACTTTATGACTATAGTACTACAGTTGACTATAATCATAATAACAGCACAAGTCATTGTGATAAAGCCAAAGTCGTACCTTGAGGTCCTAGTTTCTACTTTATGACTACAGTACAGTTGACTATAATCATAACAGCACAAGTCATTGTGATGAAGCCAAAGTCGTACCTTGAGGTCCTGCATGGTTTCTACTTTATGACTACAGTACAGTTGACTATAATCATAATAACCGCACAAGTCATTGTGATGAAGCCAAAGTCGTACCTACCTTGAGATCCTACTTTCTACTTTGTGACTATAGTACAGTTGACTATAATCATAACAGCACAAGTCATTGTGATGAAGCCAAAGTCGTACCTTGAGGTCCTGCATGGTTTCTACTTTATGACTACAGTACAGTTGACTATAATCATAGCAACCGCACAAGTCATTGTGATGAAGCCAAAGTCGTACCTACCTTGAGATCCTACTTTCTACTTTGTGACTATAGTACAGTTGACTATAATCATATCCGCACAAGTCATTGTGATGAAGCCAAAGTCGTACCAACTGAGGTCCTGCATGGTTTCTACTTTATGACTACAGTACAGTTGACTATAATCATAATAACAGCACAAGTCATTGTGATGAAGCCAAAGTCGTACCTACCTTGAGATCCTAGTTTCTACTTTGTGACTACAGTACAGTTGACTATAATCATAACAGCACAAGTCATTGTGATGAAGCCAAAGTCGTACCTACCTTGAGATCCTACTTTCTACTTTGTGACTACAGTACAGTTGACTATAATCATAATAACCGCACAAGTCATTGTGATGAAGCCAAAGTCGTACCTACCTTGAGATCCTAGTTTCTACTTTATGACTACAGTACAGTTGACTATAATCATAACAGCACAAGTCATTGTGATGAAGCCAAAGTCGTACCTACCTTGAGATCCTACTTTCTACTTTGTGACTATAGTACAGTTGACTATAATCATAACAGCACAAGTCATTGTGATGAAGCCAAAGTCGTACCTACCTTGAGATCCTACTTTCTACTTTGTGACTACAGTACAGTTGACTATAATCATAACAGCACAAGTCATTGTGATGAAGCCAAAGTCGTACCTTGAGATCCTGCATGGTCTCCTCGTCGTGCAGGAGTGAGGATACAGCCATGGCCAGGAAGGCATCCAGCTCCTGCCGCTGCAGCACCTGGCCGTACTGCATCATGTACCTGTAGAGAGAGAAAATATGCACAGCTTAATCTAGGATTTCTGAAAAAGGGGGGCAGTCCCCCCCTCATATCAAAAAAAGGGGGGCACTCCCCCTTATCCAACCCCACATCACATACATAAGAACCAGTACCTCCCCCACCCTCGTACACAGACTTTAACACCTCGGCCACTTTTTCAACCAGTCATTTTGGAACCGATGTTCCTTTGCACTGCCACTGTTGTCATTCTTTTCCGACGCTTTAGATGTAGAAGCCTTTTCTTCGAGGTCTTCACACTCGCTTGGAACAGGATTTTTTGTTTTCACTTTGCCTCCGCGAAAATCAAAATCAAACAGGGTCCCTGCCCGCTTCATTTTGAAGAACATTCAAGATGGCGGCCGAAAGTCTCGCAACTTCCTGTCGGTAGAACGAGAAGAACGCGATTGGTTGATTAACACTAACATTTTGTCAAGAACCAATGAAATGTCGAGAAATCCTTCACTCCTGCTAGATACTTTCAGTTTGTCCAGACGACGGGTTTAGCAGACGACGAAGGTCTTCCCGCATCGATCGGTAAAAACTGCGGGCCGTTCTGCAAATGTGCGGGACTCGGCCCGCTCCCCGCGCCGATTATCGCAGGAAGGAACAAAATTTCGGGGGATTTTACCAATCCTGCGCTCCAGATTAAGCTCTGAATATGTACCTGTTACAATACCTGTAACATTACAGCATCTTAGAACTTCACATACAACAAAGCACCTGGCCATACTGCATCATGTACCTGTAGAGAGAGAAAATATGTACCTGTTACATCACCTGTAACATTACAGCACCTTAGAACTTCACATACAGCAAAACACCTGGCCATACTGCATCATGTACCTGTAGAGAGAGAAAAGATGTACCTGTTACATCACCTGTAACATTACAGCACCTTAGAACTTCACATACAGCAAAACACCTGGCCATACTGCATCATGTACCTGTAGAGAGAGAAAAGATGTACCTGTTACATCACCTGTAACATTACAGCACCTTAGAACTTCACATACAGCAAAACACCTGAACATACGGCATCATGTATCTGTAGAGAGAGAAAAGATGTACCTGTTACATCACCTGTAACATTACAGCACCTTAGAACTTCACATACAGCAAAACACCTGAACATACGGCATCATGTATCTGTAGAGAGAGAAAAGATGTACCTGTTACATCACCTGTAACATTACAGCACCTTAGAACTTCACATACAACAAAACACCTGAACATACGGCATCATGTACCTGTAGAGAGAGAAAACATGTACCTGTTACATCACCTGTAACATTACAGCACCTTAGAACTTCACATACAGCAAAACACCTGAACATACGGCATCATGTACCTGTAGAGAGAGAAAACATGTACCTGTTACAGTCACCTGTAACATTACAGCACCTTAGAACTTCACATACAACAAAACACCTGAACATACGGCATCATGTATCTGTAGAGAGAGAAAAGATGTACCTGTTACATCACCTGTAACATTACAGCACCTTAGAACTTCACATACAGCAAAACACCTGAACATACGGCATCATGTACCTGTAGAGAGAGAAAACATGTACCTGTTACATCACCTGTAACATTACAGCACCTTAGAACTTCACATACAGCAAAACACCTGAACATACGGCATCATGTACCTGTAGAGAGAGAAAATATGTACCTGTTACATCACCTGTAACATTACAGCACCTTAGAACTTCACATACAACAAAACACCTAGCCATACTGCATCATGTAACTGTAGTGAGAAAGAAAAAAACAATGACCGCATTATAAAAGCACCTGTTGTATAACCATGTTACTTGCATGTTCTTAAGTGTGTTGATTTTCTTTTTCTTTTTTTTGTATGCCGGTCGGTCGTTTCCGACCATGACTGTCTGACAGTAGAGTGGGCAGGTGCTGTTCTAGTGGGGCTGGGCTATAATGTGTTTATAGTGGTGATACAACCTAAAATAATACAAATAAATGCCTGTTAATTTACAAGAAGTATCCATGGGTGCATGCGGTGACCAAACCTTTCGCCTGAACTTTTCATCACCTGTGATATATTCGTCCATTTAAGATCAAAACGAGCGTAAGAGGAGCCCTAATTTCAGGCAGACCCCTGCCTGAGCCTGCACCAAATTGCCTGAATTCAGACTTCAGGCACACCCACATGCACCCCTGAGTATTATACAGCCTAAAAAAAAGCCTGTTATCCTCACGGGGAAGACTTGCGGGGAAACAAGAAACCAAAAAACAAAGAAAATGGGTCTGGGCTATCATTTGTTAATAGTGGCGATACAACCTAAAATAATATAAATAATGTTCACATGAGTATCATACAGCCTAAAAAAAGCCTGCTATCCTCTCGGGGAAGACTTGCGGAAACAAGAAAAAAACAACCATTTGACGTACCTGAGGACGCAGACCATGACGAGCATGTGCTGAGGAACGTACTGGGAGTTGAGCACCAGGTTGGTGTCGCTGTGCATGATGGTCAGGAAGGCCCGCAGGCGCCGGCTCTTGTCCTCGTCCGTCTTGCCCAGCCACAGGCGCTCGATGCTCGGCACCTTCCAGTCCATGGGCCGCGCCACCACCGTCTTGTACACCGCGCGCCCGTTGGTCTTCTGCGGCATCCACTCCTTGACGGAAACCTCGAAGGATTGCGACGGAGGTGTCTCTCCTGTGAGGACAGAATACAGACTTTTTAAGGGTTAGTAAATGCATGGCTTTCAAGCCACCACCGTCTTGTACACCGCACGCCCATTGGTCTTCTGAGGCATCCACTCCTTGACGCTGACCTCGAAGGATCGGGACGGAGGTCTCTCCTGTGTGGACAGAATACAGAGCTTTAAAGCCACCACCGTCTTGTACACCGCGCGCCCATTGGTCTTCTCAGGCATCCACTCCTTGACGCTGACCTCGAAGGATCGGGACGGAGGTCTCTCCTGTGTGGACAGAATACAGAGCTTTAAAGCCACCACCGTCTTGTACACTGCGCGCCCATTGGTCTTCTGAGGCATCCACTCCTTGACGCTGACCTCGAAGGATCGGGACGGAGGTCTCTCCTGTGTGGACAGAATACAGAGCTTTAAAGCCACCACCGTCTTGTACACTGCGCGCCCATTGGTCTTCTGAGGCATCCACTCCTTGACGCTGACCTCGAAGGATCGGGACGGAGGTCTCTCCTGTGTGGACAGAATACAGAGCTTTAAAGCCACCACCGTCTTGTACACCGCGCGCCCATTGGTCTTCTCAGGCATCCACTCCTTGACGCTGACCTCAAAGGATCGGGACGGAGGTCTCTCCTGTGTGGACAGAATACAGAGCTTTAAAGCCACCACTGTCTTGTACACCGCGCGCCCATTGGTCTTCTGCGGCATCCACTCCTTGATGGAGACCTCGAAGGATCACAACGGAGGGGTCTCTCCTGTAAGGATGAGATAAACAAACTGATTATTTTAGTTAAAAGCCACCACTGTCTTGTACACCGCGCGCCCACTGATCTTCTGCGGCAACCACTCCTTGACGGACACCTCGAAGGATCGTGACGGAGGTGTTTTGCCTGTGTGCAAATGATCTATATTACTACAGATATCGCCTTGACTTAACTCATTCAAGTCGTTCCAGAATTAATAGATAGCTGTCAATTTGATGCATTTGTTTCAAGGGAAGTAAATATGTGTGCACCCCATACCTTGGTCACTTCCAAACTCGCTTTGCTCACTTAGACCACAATTTTGCCTCTGACTTTGCTTTTCTAGTGGTTTGTTGTGGGGAAACCAATCGGTGTAGAGTTTTTCTATATAAAGTCTCTATATATAAAAGTCTGAACTACCACTTCCCTATGTCTAAACCTGAAGTAAAAACCTGTAATCTTTTATTTCTCCTTTTGTCTATGTATGATTTGTTTGTGTGCATGGCCGAGTTAAATTGTGATTTTTGTTTTAATAATTCAAAATCATTGCGATGCAAATGAGTTAAGGCTGTGTCACACCAATTGGCATAGGCTAGAACACCAAGGCTACATCAAAATGATGTTAATGTTATGTTCTATATAGTTATGCGGGGATTGTCTTTAGCCATGGCAAGCTCCTAGCATAGCATCAACAGTCCCAAATCCTCCGAAGTCGGAGTGTGGCTGCACACGTGGCGAGGTAATCGATAACGGTCGCACACGTAATGTTCTCATCCCTAGCTGGTGCATTTGTACCATGGTGTTCAAGTGCTTCGGCTGTTGGGATGATCCCTGGAGTCTTTAAGCTAGGGTAAGACAGCAACAACTCTTGTCACACACATACACACACTCTCTCTCTCATTACTGTTTTCATCGTGTGCTATACCTTACCTTTCTCTTTGTAGGTCTGCTCGTGCACTATCTTCAGTTTGTTGAGGTTGAAGAGTACAGAGTAGATGTTCTGCCTCACCCCGCGGTACAGGTCCGTGTAGGAGGGCAGCTCACGACTGAACTCGTCTTCCAGCGTCACTCCCAGCTTCACTTCATTCTGAAACAATACCCATATCATTGTCATTATCATCATCATCGTCGTCATCAATATCATCATCATTGTCATCATAGTATGCGCTTTATGGATATACATTAGCCCACGGCATTCAAAAGCAGACATGTTTACCCCCTACACAAGCCTTGAGTAGTCTGGATAGCTGAAATGAGTAGTTTTGGTGTGAAATGAGCAGTCCTCTTCATTAAACCATCAAACAATGTTCACAGAAAATTAGTAATTAGAGCATTATTTTCAATTTTGAAGAGTAGTAGAGGCCCAAATTGCGTAGAACACTACTCGAAAAGACACTACTCGAAAAGAGTAGAGTAAACAGGTCTGCAAAAGTCAATAACAGCAGGGACAGTGCCCCTGCCGCGTATGAACAAAATTGATAGTAAGATCGCCCCCACCCCCAATAGGGTGGCGCTGCACTAGCAGCTACAAGTTCCCCATGTGGATGTGGAAACAGCCCAAATATTCAGAGACGAGTCGCTGTTACTATAAAATAATGCCCTACCATACCATGCATTGTGGTGGGAATACAGTCGGACCTCTACTATAAGACCCTCCGTTAAAAGACCTCCTCTCATTAAAGACTGATTTTCTGGGAACGGATGCTGAAATCTTCCTATAAAAATGACCTCCATTATAAGACCCCCTCCAAATTAAGATCAGTTCTTCTGACTTTTTTGAAGTCTTAGAGGTTTGACTGTATGTGATAAGTCAATAAGTGGGTTAGTTGAGTGCACTATTTTTTGGGGTCATAACTACCCCCGTTTTGCACAAAATTACACGTCATTGCTTACAAAACTTGCAATGAAGTTTTCCCCAGTCTCTCATTCCGGGAATTCATACCCGATGTATTTAACCACTCTTAAAGACCCACCACGTCACGTGTCAAAACCTGGGTTTTCACGTGTTTTTCCTCTTATAGCTGGTAAGAAAATTTAAGAAATCTTCCTAGCATAAGAGGGAATGTGACACGTGACATGTGGGGTCTTTAACTCCAAAAGTTGGAAACCATTGAAAACCACAAGTTTAAGCACTCCACAAACCGGATTTCCAGCATATGTTGGAAAATCAGCACCCCTATATCAGGCATCAGAAGAGTCTGACGCCCAATCCTCTGAAAACCGCGGTAAAAGGGTCATCAAAGCCCTAGCCTCAAGACGGACAACACTGAAATCAGTTTTCAATATCACCAAAAAAGGCTTAATAAAGTGAGAAATTACTTTAAATGCTATTCAATAGAAAATGCAACACTGAACAAACAGGCAAAACCTCTGACAAGAGAAACCAATCCTCCGTCAAAAATTCTTAATCCTCTGACAATTCTGATGCCTGCTAGTGCTATATCTGTGTATTAAACCATTTAAAAGCATACATGTGTGCCTGAATGTATGTGCAGACAATACCATGCAGAGGTAAGTGCAACAGAAAAAGCTGGACAAAAGAATACACACACCAACCTGAAGATTCGTCGTTTCCTTTGCCATTAGATTCCTGGAACAACACAAAATATACTTATCATGTCTAATGCACGCAGTGACTACCCACTCAAATTGATAACACCATTCTGTTCAATACATTAACTTTCTACCTTGAACCGATTGCATTCGCTCAAAATGCATGCATGTAAACTAATGGGATCAGTCACAATTTGGAAACACAAATCGCCAATCTGAGTAGAATTATTGCTAAATTTTCTATAAAAAATTGTTTGCAAGTCGCTGACTCGCATCCTGTGGTTTCAAGCTTCGACGCCATTGTTGCAATGGTATTTGACCGAGTAATGGAGGTAAACAACTCTAATTTTCACGTAGTACTCTCCCCTAGTTTATTCTGAAAATCGTCTATTGACTAGTTTTTCTTGTACAGTCAGTGAGTTACCTGTGTAGTTCTGGGGTCATGATCAGGTAACACCGCACCCAACTTGGACAGTCCAGGCGCTAGGAAAAACCAACAACAGTGCTCACAGCTCAGCATTGCAAATCAGCTATTTCAATATTGCAATACACAGTCACTCCCTTCCATCCCTATCTCTCTCTACCCCTTCATCCTAAACACACACACACAAGCACACCACACACACACATGTGCATTGGTGCAACTCCCCCAAATGAAAAAAACCCTGAAAGGCAGGGTACAGGGGCAGAGCCCCGTCGGACGATTCATGGGGGCAAGTTAAGAGAGAGATATAACAAGACAGACAGTTAAAATGATAGACAGAGACAGTTTGAGTCTGATAAGCCATGTAAAATTATTACATTGCTTTTGTAAACTTCCAAGATAGAACAACTAGACTAAGTTCAAAACGCACAAACCGCTTGTGGATATTTTTATTTTGGGGGGATGAATTAAAAAAAATGAAGTTCAGTTTCTGGTCAAATTAAAAATACTGAAATCAGTGTAAAAATGCATGCATGCGTGCGCATTTATATGTGCATATCATCACTCCAGACACGGTCAACCATGACCACAAGCATTGCAGTGAATGAAACAGAACAACATTATGTCATTAATGCCTTACAAAGTTACAAGGGAGTCATGGTCTTTCACCAGACACCCTCACACACTATGCAGCATTGGAATACGAACTGTTCGGAAATAATTCAGGGGAGTAATTTCATGGGGTGTGGGAGTGATCTTGCCTAATTCAATCGGTCAAACAGGGGAAGTTACTCTACCATCAGGTAGATCCCCAGCTCTCACCTCGTGTGCTTGAGCAGACATACAGCACTTACAACACTGTGCGTCATTCTAACAATTATGTCATTTATATTTTTACATCACATTTTGCAAGTTTTATCAGTTTGTGAAAACATTTTGCAAGTTGCTTACTCGCATCCTGCGGTTTCAAGCTTCGACGCCATTGTTGCTATGGTATTTGACCGAGTAATGGAGGTAAACAACTCTAATTTTCACGAAGTGCTCTCCCCTATATTTTTTCCAAAAATCGTCTATTAGACACTAAGAGTCATCAATGACGCATCATTTATCCCCTCTGTCTTAAATTCTTCACCAATACATGCAAGCAAACAAGCTAACAAAAAGGGCTTCATTTCAAGATGTTCATTCTTAGGGTCTTAATAGGGAGGTGACAATCAGTAGTCTGGATGGGAAGGGAAAAAAATCTGAACTTGTTTTTGTCACATCTTGGAGTCTTGACCCCTTGACTGCCACCAATGTATCACATACTGACCTGATGACATCACTCGTCATCAGATGAAGAGGAATAACCCTGATATGCTGGCTTTTGCTCTAACACAGTCAAGAGAGTAATATCCCTAGACCATTTTGCCAGATTGGCTCTATCAGTTATCCTTTTCATGGCATGATTTGCCCAATGATTGTTTTCTTTATAATTTTCTCTGTCAGTCAAGGGGTTAACTCTTTCTATACTAACCTGCGCTCTCGTCGCAGGGCACGCGCACAACCGCCTCGTTACTAAGGTAACGGGATATCGCATGTGAACTTTAAAAATTCATAGTTCATAGGTTAACAGTCATGCGTGCTTCAAACTGGCTCAGAGGGCTACTACTACGTTTCATTCATGGCTCGACACTGACTGGCTGGGTGTAGGATCTATCGTAAATTTGGATTTAACGTCCTCTCGACCTGGGAAGGCACATATGGGACATTTCGGTGTAGGATCTATTTTGGGACCTTAGTATTATATTTTCGCTATTATGAGTATGCCTGGCTTGACAAAACATGCATTTATTTTAAAATATCACAAATCAAAACTAATAAAGTGGATGCTTTGAAACTGTTGCAGGTGTTAGTCCTGTATATTGTGTACATATTGCCAAAAGTTCACGTTTGTATCTGTTACCATTATTTAGAAAATAATTTTTTGGTAACCTATGCAAATCAGCCAGAATAGAACATTTGCAAGGGGAAGCAACTGGCCAGCATGGAATGAGTTAATAGGGAAGGTCTTAACAGGGAGGTTCCATTGTGACTGTACTACTATAACTTCAAAATTCAAGTCGGTACATACTAAGTTCTATAAAACAAATGGATGTGGGCCTTGTATATTCTCGCACATTATAAGACGATGGACTGGTGGAAAAGTAATTCACACAAGCGGTAAGGGGGGTTTAACCCTTTCGCTGCCAGCCATTTTTCAGCCAAAAAATACCGTAACTTATCTGGGTACAGAAACAAAAAATGTGCAATATTGCTAATTCCTCTGTGACATATATAACATTAGGTATATCCTTACCTCCTAAAATTAAGAAAACGGTCTTTGGATAACAGACCCTTGTTTAAATCATTGTGGTGCTAAAATGCGACATTGGTGGTGAAACTGAAAGTGTTATCCAATATACCTGGCTTACTCTTTTTCTTGGGTCGGTACTTGAGGGAGTCGCTTGTTGTACCGCCGCGGTAATACTGAACACACTGCTTGAATTTGTTCACCAGCTCCTTGCTTCCTTTCTTGTAGTCCCTGTGTAACAATTATATTACATAATATTAATTACATAGTCATTGTAAACATAACATTAACTCTTAACTTCCTATAAGAAATTCCCACAGCCCAACTCTCTTTCCCATAAGGATTTGGCAGATAGGAGCATAAATGGGTTTGGCAGTTAGGAGCACAAATGCTTATTTCAAAAAATATTAAAATTATATTTTTGAATAAAAGTTCATGAAACTTTGAAATATTCTTGTTATATTGCTTTCTGCATTAATAACAATGTTATTTTAGCCAACCTGACACTTTGTGCGTGTTTATTTTGTATTGATTATTACGAAATATCAATAATATTAGTGTGTTCAATAAAGATGTAAAAATAATCATGTGTTGTGTGTTTGTTGCTAAAAGTAAAACATTGCAAACAGAAGACTCTAAAACGGTCCAAGAAACACTCCAAGTACAAAAAAAACTTATCACTTGCCTTTTTCTAGCATTCCAATGATGTAATCAACGGGTGAAAAAAATAATTTAAACACACACCTGTCGGTCTCATTACTGATCTTCGGATTTTCTTCAACGATGGAAGTTCCGTCCAAATACATCAACCACCTCTCCAGAATTTCTGTTGAGCGGCAGGAGGGGGGGAGGGGGACCAACGCTCATTTCACGAACTTACTTGCCTTCCAACACTCGAAAACACCTTCTCGCGGGCTGCTACATCCACCATTTTTACTCATACCCGCAAGCGTACACTCGGACGATTTCGGACTGCGCCATTTGAGAATAACAATATTAACATCGCTCCCCGATTATTTCCTAGCTTCCTTTTCATTATATGACTGTACCACTGATTTAAAGTGTTGATTATGTTGTCACTTGTATTCTTGATAGTCTAAGATAAAAAAGATAAAAAAAACTAACAAAAAAAGAAACAATTTAACAACACAATGATTGTTTTTAAAGGTTCCATTCCGGATGTAATGACCCATATTAACTTCCATGTATTCTCTTCTCCAAATGATTATATGATGTAATTTATTGTTTTTGTTTATGTTAGCATGGTACGTGTGGGTGCATGTGTGTGTGTGATTGTGTGTGCGTGTGTTTGTGTTTTTTTATATGTTGTGTGTTAATCTATAATAATTGCTGGCCAGGTATATATTCAGTATTAATCTTTATCTAATTTCCATCTTTACACTTGTTATTCTTCCCTATTTTTGTTAAACCTTAAACTTTTTCCTGGCTTATAGTTATATTAGTTATGTTTTTGTATATTCAATGTTCTGTGTGTTTGTTGAATTCTGTAAAATGAAAAAAACCAATTCAATCAAAAAAATATATATATATTAACTTCGCAATTGCATTTTTGGCGGAGATAATTTTCTTTCAGCAGAGATGCCTTCAATTAAGACAAAATTTGGGCGGAGACGGCGGAAACGTTTTCATGCCTGTACTAGAGAGGTTCCACCGTATTAACCCAAAACCTTGGCAACTCACTTGAAGACGAGCTCTGCCACGTTGTCCAAGTCGTCCACTGACTCCAGGTTACGCACAAAGTTGCACGTCATCTTGATCGTCGACTCATCCAGCTTGCTCCCAGATTTCTGTGGGCAAACAAAAGTAATAAAAACCAAATCATTATCATGCAGAAGATTTGTAACCCTTTCTCTCAACCTTAATGCGTAGCTTTCAAATCATTACGCACAAAAAAAGCTATGTTATACTTTAGTCAACCCCCAACCCCTCCCATCCCTACTCTCCCTTACAACTCCTACATTTTCGCATTGATATTTTTCACTGGGAAGCAACATTCTGCCATTTTTGGGGGAAGCGTTCGGATCAGCCTCTAGAGGTTAAATTTCATAATCAGGCATGAAAGTGGATGAAGATCAAAAAAGAGGAGATTTTTTCAGCCGAGAAATCCTTCCACCCGGATTTTCACCTAACATCAGAAGTTTTGTTCACCGGGGGGGGGGGTGGGGGGGGGGGGGGGGGGGGGGGGGGGGGGGGGGGGGGCTAGAACGTTAAACCATTTTTTTCCCGGCACAAATATCTTTTCAGGCATGAAAGAATGAGATTTTTGCAGCCAAGAAATCCTTCCACCCGGATTTTCAGCTAACATCCGAAGTTTTGTTGAGCGGGAGAGGGGGGGGGGGGGGGGGGGCATTACGTTCCCCAAAAAACATTTTCCAGCCGAGTTTTCAGCTAGTTACGGCAGAACTTTTGTTCAGTGGGGAGGGGAGCTAATCTATTCAAAAAATTTGGTCTGCACAAATATCATTCCACCCACATTTTCAGCTAACATCGCTACTTTTGTTGAGCGGGAGCTACTCATTTCGCCTTCCTTCGCACAAATGAAGCGAGTGAGCTAAAGTGATTTCCAGTTAACCAGTTTGAGAATCGCCAAATAGAGACTTGTAAGAATACGGCAAGATCGGTCCTTTACTTCTATACAAACATTTTTGGGAACAAGGAAGTTTTGAAAAACATTCCGCGGATTTTCCGCTAAAAGCGGAATTCTTTCATGCCTGCATAATACTGAAAAAAGTAGACTGAGATTGAGGGTCACAAACATGATGGGGGTGACTAAACAAAGTACAAGATTGAAAAATAAAATAAAAATTCTTTTCTGCACAGGGATTTTTATAGAGCTCTCTCTATGTCTGTCTGAAAAATCTAGCCTATAAAATGCACAATAAGACTTGGATGAGCAGAAGGGAATAAAAAGAAAAAAATCATGCTAATTTCTTTCAGTTTTGTTGAGAACTGAGTGCTCAAAATAAACTGTACTGTACATAACTTAAGTATGGAACAAAATTATTTACTTTTATGGCATTACACACTCTTGACTCTTGTCTTAGTCTTAACACAAACACAAGCACACACGGGTGTGACATCTAAACGCATGTACAAATATTTTGTAAATCATTTAGAGCTTAAGTCTTAACATAAAAATCTGAATTAAAACTAAAAGTTGCAGTAAAAAACATTAATTACCTGTTTCTTTCCACCCTTTCGATTTCTTTCTCTTGCAGCCATTTCCCTACGAGACTTTTTAAAAGACGGTCAATTTCTTGGTCAGATAACTTTATACACAGTAAAAACATTGCATGCGTGTATGTTACTATCACTACTATGTATTACTATGCCGGTCTGTCATTTCCGACTATGACAGCCAGATAGCAGATGTGGGCAGCTACTATTCCGGCAAGCTGGGTTACCATTTGTTTTTATAGTGGAGAAGCCTTGCCCAGGGTTCATCCTTATTCTCTAGGCCAAAGAAACTTGAGGACAAGTGGCATTAGGGAAGGTCCCCACAGGCAAACCAATCCCTTTGGCTGCAGCACTAGAGCCAGCGCAAATCCCCACTAGTTTGAGAGTAGTCTTTCACAAAAGACTAAGCAGTACCTTGAGACTTATTTCATATGCACTACTATGCACGCACAATGTCTAAGTCTACCACCTTGAAAGTTGGAACAGGCATAGATCTTCTTGCATTCCTGGGCCATAAGGCCACAATGGGTATGTATGTATCCATTTTCCAGTTTTTACTGGTGTCCTCGCTGCATTCAGCCGACACATTACAATTTTGGAGGAGCTCAAAGGAGAAAACTATATGGAAGACTTTTTTGGAGAGAAACAAAAGGCATGAGAATGGGCCAAGAGTCAGAAAGATAGTAGATGACACAAAGCAAGGAAAAAGGCAGAGTAAAAGAGAGAGACAGATCAGAGGAAGCTACAAGCACAGAACTTCCAGAAGGTGGGGGAACTATTTGCACAGAAGACCCCCCGGTATCCCCACTGGGGCAGGGGAAACAGGCATCATTTGATGCCTCAACCACATCTACATTTCAACTTCTACTTAATATTCCAGCAGAAACAATAATAAACAAAGTAAAAAATGTGTAAGACAAATCATCAGCATTTTTTTTTTTTTTTAAATCCATTTAAGTTTTTAACAGAATCAATGTGTGTCTCACACACACAAACTCACACACATCTCACCAGTTACGCTTTCTATAACTACTATGTACATAGCATGGCAACCATCTTTTTTAATTCAAAGTTGTAAATCACAATTACGCTAAAACTGTCAGCAGTTTTTAATAACAAAAACACAGCTTGGTGTCCATTTCCCTCCCAGTCCCAGTCCCACCCAAACTCCTTTCCTTCCAGTCCTAGTCCTAACCCCCCACCCCACCCCAACCACACACATGCCAGTCAAACAGTCCAACCACTAAGGACACAAACATGACAAAGCAGTCATTTTCATTTTTTTTTTAAATGTTTTAATTTTCAAATAGAACATTTGGCCTGAAACAAACACCACTTGTGAGCAAGTCAATAAATTACTTACTTTAGACTTTTTCTTTTGGTCTGGGAACTGGTTCCGAAACTCCTGAAGATCTGCATCAGTGAGAACATGATTGCCTGCAACGATTGAATTTGAAAAATAGCTAAAAACATTAAAGTACAGTGGAGCCTCCCTATTGCTAGTATAAGGACCTTGAAAAATAATCCACAATGAGGTCTTAAAAAAAGTGGGAGTGAGTTATAATTAATAGAAGTCATAAGTCATAAGGTTTTTTTTATTGTCCATTAAAACATTATACAAACACACATGGAAAATCATCTTCCACCATTAAAATATTAATTAAAAAAAACTGAAACAGAAAATTTACATTTAAAACAAATATGTAACTCTCACACCACACCCAATCATTCATCTGCTCTCCACTATCTTGGAGGTAAAAGGGAGGTAACTTTAATACTTACACTACAGAGAACCTGGGGCAATGTCTCAGTGGGAGGGAGTCTTAATTGGGAATGTCTTAATTGTGCATAATCTTTGGCAGAATGGAACGTCATCCAAAATGTCATTATCGTGACCAGTTCAGTAGTTTATGTGGTGTGTGTTTGGAAACATTTGTGGAAACAGACAGACATGTATGAACATATAATGATATAGAAGACAGGTCCTCTTTTCATTCACTACCAGTTCAGTAGTTTATGTGGTGTGTGTTTGGAAACATTTGTGGAAACAGACAGACATGTATGAACATATAATGATATAGAAGACAGGTCCTCTTTTCATTCACTACTCATGTTCTCCGAGAACCGGCATTTTGAGTACAAAAACAAAAATGTGAATTGTAATGTAATACTAATAGGGAAAGGTGGGGCAAAGGGAGGGGGGATATGGTTAATCTTTTCTTTAGAGAATATGTGTATGTGTATGTGTAAATTGCATGCTTTTTCTAGTCATTTGCATGTAATTAATTAGGGGAAGGAATGAAATAACGCACCCAGCAGAGTGGCAAGGATGCTGAAGCGGTTAGGGTTGAGGTTCAGACATTTGGCGATTTCATCCATGATGTACTCCTGGGTCTCCAGGCAGCCTTTGAAGGTCAGCTTGAGGCTGTTGGCGCAGAAGTAACGAGGGGGGTCAAACAGGAGATAAATGGGGTTGTGTGCGACGACCCCGTGCAAGTTGTGCTCGCGGCAAAAGCCGATGACTTCTTGATAGTGATCCTCCATGGAGCAAGCAACGGTCACCCCCATTTGCAACAGTGCCATCCGGAGTGCGCCCTGAACAAAGACCGGGGCGTTCCACCATACTTTGGGAGGAGGGGTGCCTCTGTTTCCAACGTGTCTAAAAACATTTCGCACTTTGTCTTTCTGGTCGAGCTGATTGGAGACCCACTCTCCGATCTTCTCCTTTTCCAAGGCGCCGTTGAACATCACAACCAAATCCATGTTCGCACTTCGACATGCCTGGGTAAGGTTTGTCAGGAATGCTACCATCTTGTTGAACTGTCCGCCGCATACCCAATCAGAAAAGAAACCTCCGTAGAGTCTGTCTAAGCAGCATTCGCCATCAACAACGAGACAAAATTGTCCATTTCCGCCACCCCTCTTCCCCTGCACAAACCCCCTCGAAATTTTTAGCAAGTCGACAGAAACGCATGCACTGCTACAGTCAGTGTCCAAGAATTCTTCCAAATCCACAACCCCCATTTCGCTGTTAATGTTCTTAGATGCTGCACGCAAACACTGTCGTTTTCAAAGCACAACCGATGACGAAGATTCAAAGAACAAAAGATCACGACACCGCGTTGGGTTCTCCTCTGCTCGTGTCATCCATGTGTGCCTGTGTATGTGCCGGTGGAGTCATGTGACCTAAAAGCCCGGATGCAAGTCCCACAAATGAGGACAGTTGGTGAGCAGACTAACAAGATGAGTGAAAGTCTGCTTAACGTCCTCCGGCCTGGAACACTGCAGGCACATAATATGGGGCATTAATAACTATATTAAAAGATAGTGGGACGATCCTGGAAGTACAGCAGGGAATACCAGGAAAGTTCTGATCTTCTTCAATCTTCAAATGTTTTGTTCACGCCGTCTCAGTAGCTCATAATTAACTCAAGTTAATTGTGTGTGTGTGTGATTATGGACCATAGACTTTTTTTCGCAGTATCCAGGCACCAATCCGGCTACCGTCCAGTGGCTGTCCCCGGAGGGCAAGCCCCGACCGGCACAGCTCCTGTCCGATTATCAAGGATGATGATGCCCGGAGGCAGTGCAACACCAAAAAAGTCCCGAATTTTTAACAATACAAATATGAATATTGGCAAAAACCGGAATGGAGCAAAATGTTTTGTCTAGTATCTGGGGCCATAACTATGGCATTCCAAACGTCAAACAATTATTTGCACGATTTTTAGTGGTAAAATGAGGCATTTTCCTCATTCTGTGCACACAATTCATTCTGTGGCACACACAAATCATTCTGTAGGACAGAATTCATTCTGTAGGACAGAATTCATTCTGTGGCACACACAATTCATTCTGTAGGACAGAATTCATTCTGTAGGACAGAATTCATTCTGTGGCAGACACAATTCATTCTGTAGGACAGAATTCATTCTGTGCACAACATTTATTCTGTGGGATACACATTTCATTTTGTGCGCAGAATGAATTATGTGTCCCACAGAATACATTTTGTGCACAGAATGAATTCTGTTATCCCACAGAATGAATTCTGTCCGACAGAATAAATTCTGTCCGACAGAATAAATTCTGTCCTATAGAATGAATTCTGTCCTATAGAATGAGTTCTGTGGGAAACACAATTCATTCTATGGAGAACGAGGCTCATTTGCATATGATGGTGATTGTAGGTACCTAGGTAGTGTTCATTAGTTTAGAAATGTGTTGTTGGAAATGTATGCAACTGTCTTAAAACTTTTTTGTAACCCCCCCCCCCCCCCCCCCCCCCCCCCCCTCCCCCCCCCCCCCCCCCCCCCCCCCCCCCTTTTCTTTTCAAATAAAAGAAAATAATTATATTATACGAAACCTGCTAACAATAGTATAGCTCCTCTTATTTTGGCCTACCAAAGTAACGCCGACATTTCTTGGTGTACGATCGATGACAGGAAGACCAAAAATTGATCTACTGCCGTTGTCAAGAGTAGCGACGCTTTTTGGAGTGAGTTGTCAAACAATCTACAATCGCCTACAAGAAGAAGGTAGGCAGTTTGCCCCCCCCCCCCCCCCTCCTCCACACACACACGCACACACACACACACACACACACACACACACACACACACACACACAGTGACGTCATATGCAAATGAGCCTCATTCTCCATAGAATGAATTGTGTTTCCCACAGAACTCATTCTATAGGACAGAATTCATTCTATAGGACAGAATTTATTCTGTCAGACAGAATTCATTCTGTCGGACAGAATTCATTCTGTCGGACAGAATTCATTCTGTGGGATAACAGAATTCATTCTGTGCACAAAATGTATTCTGTGGGACACATAATTCATTCTGCGCACAAAATGAAATGTGTATCCCACAGAATAAATGTTGTGCCCAGAATGAATTCTGTCCTACAGAATGAATTGTGTGTGCCACATAATGAATTCTGTCCTACAGAATGAATTCTGTCCTACAGAATGAATTGTGTGTGCCACAGAATGAATTCTGTCCTACAGAATGAATTCTGTGCACCACAGAATGAATTATGTGCACAGAATGAGGAAAGTGCCTCATTTTACCACTAAAAATCGTGCAAATAATTGTTTGACGTTTGGAATGCCATACATAACAGGGAAGGGGCGAAAAAAACGCACGCATAGGCTACACACACTAAGGCACGAAGGCAAAGAGAGCAAGACGAGGGGAGGGAGGGGGCGTAGGCGGAGAAGAAACTAATAGACAGACGGAGAGAGACTCGGAGTAGGAGACAGAGATAGATCGAGTAGGCCTAATCGAGAGACTCGGAGTGGGAGACAGAGATAGATCGAGTAGGCCTAGGCTTAAATATCGTATAAAGGAGAGACAGAGACCATGAGCGAGAGCAAAGAGAGTAGCAGTGGTGCGCGGACAAAACCCCACCGGACAAAGGCCGATCTTGTTATCTGGAAAACGGACAAAAGCCCCACTTTCTCTGTGTGTGTCGGTAAATAAGACTCTCTCTCTCCTTATTCCCTGGTGGTGACCAATTACTTCTTTATCTCTATAGCGTCTCTCTCTCTCTCTCTCTCTCTCTCTCTCTCTGCCAGTGTCTCTCTCTCTCTCTCTCTCTCTCTCTCTCTCTCTCTCTCTCTCTCTCTCTCTCTCTCTCTCTCTCTCTCTCTCTCTCTCTCTCTCTCTCTCTCCAATCGCCAGCAGACGTATAAACTATAACTGGTCACCACTGAGACTCATTCAATAAACACTTTATAAACTTAGCAGTCTCTAAGTCCAACAGATACATCACAACCTGCTGAAGGATACAACCCACCACCTTATCTTCAAACCTTTTGTAATACTAATGGCAATTTATTTAACGTACCTTCTTTGGCTTTTCACGAAGTTGGCTCCCTTATCTCAAGTCTAAAAAACCCAAAATCAATGGGACCTGATAAAATAAATAGCTCTCTCTTAAAACTCTCACTTCCCTACATAGTAGAACCACTTACTTTCATATACAACGCGTGTCTAACCAGAACATAGTTCCACCTCGTCTCAAATCAGCAAAAGTTATACCATTGCCTAAAAGTAAAGATGTTTCTGATTTGAACAATTTTAGGCCAATTTCTCTTCTTTCAGTTCTATCTAAACCGCTAGAAAAACACATTCATAAACATCTAATGCATTATCTTGAAGTTAATAATCTCTTCCACCCCTTACAATCTGGCTTTCGACGTGACATCACCATTCTTGTCAAACTGCCCTAGTCCATCTCTGTGACACATGGCTTTCAGCTATCAATGAAGGCAAAATGACGGGTTCTGTATTCCTAGACTAAGAAAGCGTTTGATCTTGTGAATCATGAAATCCTACTAAAAAAACTGACACTATATCTACGAGACGAAAATACTGTCTCTTTCTTTGCATCCTACCTTACTAATAGAACACAGTTTGTCCTTAGCAATGGCATTAATTCGTGCACTGAGGTCATAAAGACAGGTGTGCCCCAAGGATCTGTCTTAGGGCCTCTTCTATTCTGCCTATTCATTAATGATCTACCTTTATCAATATCAACTGACTCTGTCTCATGTGATCTCTTTGCTGATGACACTTCTCTCCATTCTAGTGCAACTAACCTACCTTGGATTCAAATCTCTCTTCAGTCAGCTTTACATTATGTCTCTGATTGGTGTAGCCAAAACCGTATGATCCTCCATCCAAACAAAACCAAACTCATGGTAATTACTTCAAGACAAAAGCATCAGAAAGAACCTCTAGTTTTAACTGTTTATAAGACCAAGTACGCGAGCACCGAGTCCTAGGAGTGATAATAGACAACGAACTAAAATGGCAATCCCATATTGAAAAAATGACACATAAACTTGCACGCAGCCTATTCCTACTAAAAAAACCTTACACCCTTCATAGATATAGATGCACGCAAAATGTTTTTTCATGCCCACTGTCTCTCGCACATTAATTACGCATCTGTAGTTTGGGACTCTGCAGCTAATTGTCACCTATTGAAACTCAATTCTATGTACAAAAGGGCAGCCAAAATAATTCTTCCTGATCCTGAACTCAGTACATTTGAAAAACAAGCCCAGTTAAATATACTTCCACTGCAATCACAGCTTAGCTACAATAAAGCCATTCTCATGTACAAAGTACACTACTTCTTAGCTCCACAATATCTGAAAAATCTAGTTACACAAACCTCAAGTAATTATATTTTACCACAAACAAGAATTGATAAATCAGTTTAAGTCGAGCTTTAGCCTACCTTCTCGGGTTCTTTCATATGGAACATATGAAAGTGTGACATTAAACCGTGTGACATTAAACTATGCTTCTCTATCTCAGCCTTCAAAACGAGTCTTCGAAAGACACTAACATTCGACCCTCCTTTAAGCTCATTTCCCCCCCACCCCCCCCCCCCCCCCCCCCCCCCCCAGGGTCATATCTCCTGATATGCTAGATGCTTATGCCGATGTTAGTATGTATTAGTTTCATTTTATTAATTTCATTCTATTTGTTAACTATTCGCCTATAATGTGCCTAATTGTGTTAGAAATATTGTCCTCAATTTAATGCAAATTGTTGCCTGTTACATACCCTATATGATGAATGTATATATATTGCACTGTTATATAATGTGTGTTTCCTTTATATACATGCGCGCAAGTGTGTAAGTATGGTTGCATGCTTGTATACACGCGCGAGTATTAAAAATTATGCAACTGTTATAATCCCATATTTCAGCCTATCTATGTTTCATAATATCAACTGCTTTGCTACCTTTGTATTCAGCTCTGTATGCGTAATAGTATGCCTTGCCATGTTTGTCTTTTGTGTTAAGTATATATGTATCAAGGACAGATTGGAAGAATAGGCGTTGCCTAAAATCTATATCCTTGGAAAATAAAGTTCAAGTTTTCAAGTTCTCTATCTCTCTCTCTCTCTCCTCTTCTCTCTCTCTCTCTCTCTCTCTCTCTCTCTCTCTCTCTCTCTCTCTCTCTCTCTCTCTCTCTCTCTCTCTCTCTCTCTCTCTCTCTCTCTCTCTCTCTCTCTCTCTCTCTCTCCCTCCACATGTTTGTGAGTGTGTCTGTCATTTAGTGGGTGCACCAGTCTCTATGTCTCTGTCCATCTCTCTCTCTCTCTCTCTCTCTCTCTCTCTCTCTCTCTCTCTCTCTCTCTCTCTCTCTCTCCTCCCTCTCTCTCTCTCTCTCCCCCCCCCCCCCTCTCTCTCCGTTCTTTCTCAGTCTGTGTGTCTCTGCCACTTCTATATGACCATGTCTCTCTGTCTTTGTCTGTCTGTGTTTCTGTTCCCATTACGGACTCTCTCTCTGTCTCTGTGTTGGCTTCACTCTCCCTGTCTCTCTCTCTAGCTCTCTCTCTCTCTCTCTCTCTCTCTCTCTCTCTCTCTCTCTCTCTCTCTCTCTCTCTCTCTCTCTCTCTCTCTCTCTC
The DNA here is from genome assembly GCA_017654935.2 of Phymorhynchus buccinoides. Lineage (NCBI taxonomy): Eukaryota > Metazoa > Mollusca > Gastropoda > Neogastropoda > Raphitomidae > Phymorhynchus > Phymorhynchus buccinoides. The sequence continues at coordinate 10,673,264 of CM065696.1, read as the reverse complement.
TCTCTCTCTCTCTCTGTGTGAGTGTGTGTGTGTGTGTGTGTGTGTGTGTGTGTGTGTATGTGTGTGTGCGCGCGCGCGCGCGCGTGTATGTGTGTATGTGTGCGTGCGCGTGAGTGTTTCCCCGTCTCTCTGTTTCTCTCTCTGTTTGTCTTTCTCTCTGTGTGTCTCAGTCTCTCTCAGTCTCTCTCTGTCTCTATTTTTGTCTCTGTCTCTCTCTGTTTGTCTGTCTTTCTTTGTGTCTCTCTGTATCTGTCTCTGTCTTTGTCTCTCTCTGTGTCTGTCTGTCTGTCTGTCTGTCTCTCTCTCTCTCTCTCTCTCTCTCTCTCTCTCTCTCTCTCTCTCTCTCTCTCTCTCTCTCTCTCTCTCTCTCTCTCTCTCTCTCTGTCTGCATAGGTGTACAGCTGTAGGAGAAAAAAACCAAAGAGGGTCAAATAGACAGAGAGAGAGAGAGAGAGAGGTACAAATAAAGAGAGTCCAAAATGGAGGCAGAGAAAGATAGAGAGTGAGAGACAGAGAGGCAATATCGACATAGAGAAAGAGACAGAGGCACGCAGTGAAAGAAAGAGAGAGAGAGAGAGAGAGAGAGAGAGAGAGAGAGAGAGAGAGAGAGAGAGAGAGAAAGAAGGAAAGACACGCACACACAAAATGAGACAAAGGCAGAGAGAGAGATAAATAAATATATACAGAAACACACACGCAGAGAAAGAGGAGAGAGAGAGAGAGAGAGAGAGAGAAGGGGCAGAGACACACGGTGAGAGAGAGGGGGGAAAATAAAGTCATTTAGAGCGACAATGAGAGAGACAGGGAGAGTGAGACGTAGAGAGACAGAAGGGGAGGCAGAGAAAGAGAGAGAGGGGGGGGGGGGTGCATAGAGAGAAAGAGGAGAGACAGAAACACCAATAGAAAGAGACACAGAGAGACAGAGAGAGCCAAAGATAGAGAGAAACAAAGGGGAACATAGGCAGAGAGAGAGAGAGAGAGAGAGAGAGAGAGAGAGAGAGAGAACGACAACTGAATAGATAAAGACAAAGAGAGAGTGTGTGAGGGAAAATAGCCTGAATTCTATTGTCTCTCATGAGGGAGAATATAGCCACTGCCTAACGAGTAAATAGATCTAGTTCTTGCATTGTCATATTTGTTGTTATTTACAAGCGATCTGTTGTTATAAAGTGTAACATTATTCTCAAAACTAAGCATAAAACCTCGTAAGTGATTGATTTTGATCAAGTCTTAAGAACTGAAACCACGTAACAAACAAATTTAGCAAAATATCTCATTCATTTTGATCTGCTTTTGTTCAAAACGACTTACAGCGTCATTACTAGAACATAGCCTACCATCTGTAAAAAAAGAAAGAAAAGAAGAAGTGTATCCACAAATGTAATTTGAGTTTATGAGAATGTTTTTCACGTTTATCTCAAAGCAGCAAAAATTGAGATACGAGGTTATGATAGAACACTGACGAATTTCAGTTTATCTAGGCTTTGTGGGCCTTTCGTCAAAGATACTGTACAGTCTTTGCTTTCGTATGACCAAATAGTTTGGGATTGATACAATATCATCAGTTGTTGTTGTTGTTGTCGAACCCTGGCTTAAAGACTCCAGGGATCATCCCAATAGCCGAAGCACTTGAACACTATGGCACAAACGCACCAGCTAGGGATGAGAACATTACGTGTGTGACCGTGTTTGAGTACCCCGCCACATGATGGGCAGCCATACTCCGACTTCGGAGGATATATCATCAGTAATGTGAGAACATAGCCGTGTTTTACTAATACAAAAAAAACATGGAAATTATTAGAATTAGTAAACACATTGACATCTGTAACTTTGTTGAAAAAGTGATAATCGTTTAAATGACCTAGGGCATTTGCCACGTGAGGACGACCTTGAAATTCACTGAGTGGAATTTAGAGAGCTGAATTAGAAAGGTCAGCGTAACTCGAGCTGAACGAGTGCGGGCAAATTAGTAGTCTAGTATAGAGAACGAACACTCGTGGCAAATGCCCTATTCAATGAATATAGACAGAAAAACAATGGAAGTCCAAAAAACTTGTATATGAGCACAGACAAAACAAGAGGCAAAGCCTTCAAGGCTCACTTGGGAGGTGTGGGGGGGGGGGGGGGTGTTTAAGAGTACAAGTTTGCCCAGACATATTGACTTTGAGATCATGAGGATCGTAAACATGATGGTGGTGTTTAAAGTACAAGCTGCCAACAAATAATGACTTTGAGATTGAGGGTAGTAAATGTGAGGGGCTGTTTAGGTACAAGATTGCCCAAAAAATAATGACTTTGAGATGGAGGGTCGTAAACATGAGACTATATAGTCAATGGATACAACTTTTTAAAAAAAAGTAGGCCTACTTTTGCTGAGAATCGAACCAGGAACCATTCGCATGAGAGACAGATGCTCTACTATGTTGCCAATTGAATACTCTCTAACCCACTAATCTAAAATGTTATCTGTTTGTTTACAGTGTTGTATTAAGTATTTAATTATTCAAATCATTGTTTGAAAGCTTGCATAAACATCTATCTATACGTGTATTGAAAGTTTGAACAATGTACGCCTTCTATTTCCTGAGAAAATGCCAACGTGAAAGTTTGGAGATTAGGGGAAGACGGGGTAAAAAGCGCATGGGCGGGTAAGAAGCCCACCCCAATTATCTCATGAAATGAAGCAAATTTCAGTTTCATTTTGCCCATGAGACGAGCGTTAATGTCTAGCATTCGTCTCATGGGCAAATTTGACTGAAATTTTCTTTATTTCATGAAATAATTGGGGTGGGCTTCTTACCCGCCCATGCGCTTTTTACCCCGTCTTCCCCTAGACCACGGACGCAACACACACACACACACACACACACACACAACTGAACAACTATCATACTGTTAACACGAATGAGCCAAAAAGGTGGAGGGGGATATGGGTTATTGAACATAAATTATAATAGAGACAATGTATGACCTAGTTTTTCCAATGCAAATTCAAGACACAGTCATCCACAGCAACAATTTTAATAGCATTATTTAGCATTTCACTCAAGTTAATGGTCGTAAATGCAAATAAAAACAAACCCAAGTAGCAAGGGGGGGGGGGGGGGGGGGGGGGGGGGGGGGGGGGGGGGCTATGACATGGTCTAAGTGGTCGAAAGAAAATGGGGGGAAAACAGGGGGTGTGTGTGTGAAGTACTGAAGGGCAGAGAGAGAGAGAGAGAGAGAGAGGGGGAGGGGGGGGGGGGAATCTTCAACGTCATGAAGTAGGCTGCCTAAGGCGAAGAAGAAGGGAGGAGAGAGAGACGACACACAGACTGACAGACAGACTGACTGACTAACAGACAGGCACAGAGACATAGCCAAGAACAAGAATAAACAGACACACACCTTTATTTTGGGACTAAAAGGCAGTTTTAGGCTTCTTTCTTTGAACAACCACCATCATCTTTTTTTTGGTTCTGTTGGCTAGAGTACAGAAGCCAACTTTGAATGACGATGACCGCTGAGGCGGTTGGGTTGGTCACAGGCTAAATATCCAGGCTACAAGGATTATGTAGGCAGGCAGCCCAACAATCATAGGCATGCGAACAACGCGGTTGGCTTGCTGTAGACTCGAAAGTTAGGCTAGGCCACAACGTTTAGGCTTAGGCATTGGCCCGACTGGTGGGTGCACTGGTGCGCATAGGCAAGATGGCAGAAATGGCTGTCTTTCAACCAGGCACTGGAGCAGCGGCTCCCGCAACTGTTGTGGAGTTGTCCGTGTCATGTCGGTATGTTTAAACTCATAGTTCTACGTCTGTTGTTGTAGGCTATAATCTTGAGTCGATGTTTAGCCTAAATCCTCAAATCCCGAGTATGCGAAGTACACTTGTGCAAGATAATCATCATAATGCTAGCATTAGTAGGCAAAGCAAACGTTTTAGTCTGCAAATGGAGCCATGTATTTGGAGAACACATGGGCTTTTCTGACATATATACACTATGCCTACATTGTTTGTTTCGATTTACATATACTTGTTTATTTGTTGTTGGGGAAATATTTTAGTTGTGAAACTAGTAGTGTTTTTGGTGAAGAAGAATTAATTAGATCATACTTCCGGTTTGTGTCGTCCATTTTGTTTGTCTTCTAGTTCTACTTTCAGTTTTAGTAAGTATATTCGTTTGGGGTGTGTGTGTGTAAGAGAGAGAGAGAGAGAGAGAGAGAGAGAGAGAGAGAGAGAGAGAGAGAGAGAGAGAGAGAGAGAGAGAGAGAGACTCTCAGAGAGAGAGAGAGAGACTCAGAGAGAGAGAGAGAATATGAGAGACCTGATAAAAATTTTAACAATACTGACTTTACTAACAAAAGATTGTTTCAGCTCTCGAACTATTCGAAAACTAGAAGCTGTGAATTAAAAATACTAATACAATACAGCAGAACTAACATTAGAAAACATTTTTTTTGCTAACAGAGTTGCCAAGTATTGGAATAACCTCTCTGCACAAATCAAGCTTGCACCAAACCTTAACCAGTTTAAAAACCTCCTGGACAAAGACCCTAAATTGACAGAATTGAGATACCAACATGACTGATTGTGTCATCAAAAACCGTCACAGCTGTGCTCAATACTACAAAAACTATATTGATAGGGCACTTCAGAGGCCGCGAGGCCTAGTTGCCCTCATTACCTGACCTGACCTGACCTGATAGTGACTGTGTATAGAGGGGAGATAAGTGACAGGAGGGGGAGATAGGTTAACAGGTAGACAGACAGACCTATTGACAGACAGAGAATGAGAAAGAGGGAGAGATGGGGGGGGGGGGGAGGGGGGGGGGGGGGGGGGGAGAGAGAGAGAGAAAGAGAAAAGAAGGGAGAGAGACAGACAGACAGAGATCGAGAGGGAGAGAGGGAGAATTTAACAGACGGATGGACAGACAGTTACAGACAAACAGGTGGACTGACAAGCCGAATAAAACAAAGATAAAGTTAGGAAAGAGTGAGTGAACATACCTTAGAGAGCACGAATTTTTGACTTTAAAAGTCTTCAACCAGGTGCTTAGGAAGTGTGTGTGTGTGTTTTCAATATAAACATTAAATTTGTACTTTTCTTATACAGGAAATTGGTTGATGCAGATACTTTTTCTAAATCCGATCCGAGTAAGTAATCTGTTTTCTTCTAGATGTGTGTGTGTGTGTGTGTGTGTGTGTGTGTGTGTGTGTGTGTGTGTGTGTGTGTGTGTGTGTGTGTGTGTGTGTGTGTGTGTGTGTTTGTTTAATTGGATTTATGTGTGTGTGCCTCTGTGTGTGTGTGTGTGTGTGTGTGTCTCTGTTGTCTGTGTGTAAGCGGACTCACCCGACATGTGAGTGTGCACGCCTCTGTGTGTGTATACTGTATCATGTGTATGTGTGTGTGTGTCACTGTGTGTGTGATGGTGAAGGTGATGGTGGTGGTTTGTGTGTGTGACGAGTGTCCAAGTGTGTGTGTGTGTGTGTGCGCGTCTATGTACGCACTAGAGTGTGTGCATAGGCTTTGATTTTTACCCCTCTGCTGTCAGAGCCATCAATGCTCAGTAGGCTCACTCCCCTAGGGGAAATCTTTATCTTATTTTGCTCAGTTAAACTTGGTATACATGCGTCAATCAGTATGATTGCATTCTCGTGGTCTCATGTGTGTGTGTGTGTGTGTTTTGGCATAAATGTGTATGCACACATGTATGTGTGTATGTGTTGGTGGATGTGTAGGTATGTGTTTGATAGTTAGAGAGAATCTGAGGGAGAGATACATGATTATATAAGATGATTTGTTACCGGGGATGGAAGTTCAGTTTAACGTCGCGTATCGGCTTTCGCCATGTACGACGGGCTGAACAAACCAACCAGGGTATAAATAAAAATTTATGTTCCTGAATCACTGTCTTAGCCAAAAGGCCGAGAAGCGATCAGAATATGAACATGTCGCATGATAAATTTGTTAGCGTATTTTGTTCTCTCTTATATTGGTTGTCCATCCATGTGCATGCTTTCGTTGTTGTTGGATTGTGTGTTGTGCAAAACCAAAATGATTTCCTTTGTACACTGATACATTGGCTAATTAAAGAATATTCAATCTTGATTGGTGAGATGAACATATTCCTTTTGAATTAATTGTCTGTTTACAGTGGTGGTGATGTTTATGCAAGACTCTGGCATCCGAGGATGGAGAGAGGTCAGTGCATTTGTATTAATGGAGATGATAATGTTCGTTTCTTTTATGTAGTTGGACATTTTGTCACACATACACACTCACACTCACACACACACACACACACACACACACACACACACACACACACACACACGCACGCACACGCACACACACACACACACACACACACACACACACACACACAGAGACAGAGACACGCACACACGCACACACACACAGACACACACACACACAGACACACACACACACACACACACACACACACACACACACGGACATAGAAAGAGATACTCTGCATATACACACACACACACATACACACACACACACACACACACACACACACACACACACATGCACAATCAGACATGATATATCTACACAACTTAAACTAAAATGTACAAAAAAAGTTGTACTGCATTGTGATCATGATGATGATAATGATATTGAGAATAATGATAATCTCAATGTTTATGATGCCAATTAAATTAATAATGAAGATGATGATGATGATGACAATGATGTAATGATGATGATAATGAAAAGGATTCTAATGATAATGATAATGGTGATAATGATGATTGCAGTATTAATGATAATGATGATGACAATGATATTCATAATGATAATGATGATCATTGCCGGTCGGGCGCACAGAAGTCATATGGAACAACCTGAAACCTGACTTTGTGAAGAAGTTTGTTCTGCACTATGATGATGATAACAATGAAGATGATAACAATGATGATAACGATGATGGAACAACCTCAATCCAGACTCTGTGAAGAAGTTGATTACAATATAATGATGATGATGATTAGGATTAAGAAATAGGGACAAAATAATATAGCCTTTAGGCTTTCAAAGTCCCATCTTTGTGTTTTGGGTTTTATTTTTACATACTTGATGTATATCGTACCCTCAGGTTTTTGCGATGAATTAATCATCGTATTCATACATTATGTCATTATAAAATTGTAATTGGTCGAGATGATTTTTAAAGCTGTTAGTATTAAGTGCTCTCTTAATGTTAGTTGGTAGTTGATTCCATAAAGGTGCAACTCTGTTATGATGTTATGATGATGATGATGAAAATGGTAATAATTGTTAAGATGATTGCAGGTGGGGTGCACATAAATCAAATTGGACTACATGAACTCTGACTTTGTGAAGAAGTTTGTTCTACACTATGATGATGATGATCACGATGATGATAACGATGATGATGATGATTGCAGGTGGGGTGCACAGACGTCATATGGTACAACCTGAATCCGAGTATTGTGAAGAAGTTTGTTCTACACTATGATGATGATCACAATAATGATGATAATGAAAATGATGATGATGATGTAGAATGCAGGTGGGGTACACAGAAGTCATATGGTACAACATGAATCCAGATGATGTAAAGAAGTTTGTTCTCCATTCTGATAATGACGATAACGATGAATATGATAACGATGATGATGATGATGATAATGATGATGATCGTTGCAGGTGGGGCGCACAGAAGTCATATGGAACAACCTGAATCCTGACTTTGTGAAGAAATGGTTACAATATGATGATGATGTCAGATGATGATGATGATAATGATAATGATGATGATGATTGCAGGTGGGGCGCACAGAAGTCATATGGAACAACCTGAATCCTGACTTTGTGAAGAAGTTGATTACAACATTATGATGATGATAATGATGATGATGTCAGATGATGATGATCATTGCAGGTGGGGCGCACAGAAGTCATATGGAACAACCTGAATCCTGACTTTGTCAAGAAGTTGATTACAATGATGATGATGAGGTGGGGCGCACAGAAGTCATATGGAACAACCTGATCCTGACTTTGTGAGTTGATTACAATATGATGATGATAATGATGATGATGTCAGATGATGATGATGATGATAATGATGATGATTGCAGGTGGGGCGCACAGAAGTCATATGGAACAACCTGAATCCTGACTTTGTCAAGAAGTTTGTCCTACAATACTACTTTGAACAGTCTCAGAAGCTCAAGTTTGAAGTGTAAGTCAGTGCAGGATTTTTCATGTTTATTTGATTTTAAACGAGATCTGTCACACATGTTTTATCTTTATATTAATGTATTCCTGCTCATGTCCAAAGGACTTCTTCTTCTGCGTTCCCAGGCCATATGGCCATAATGGGTAAGGTACATATGTGTCTGTTTTTCAGTTTTCACTGGTCTCCCCGCTGCGTACAGCTGACACATTCCTATTTCGGAGGAGCTCAAAGGATGGGCCAATAAGTCAGAAAGATAGATGCTAGAAAGCAAAGGGAAAAGGCAGAGTCAAAGAGAGTGGCAGATTGGAAGAAGTTACAAGCACAGAACTTCAAGAAGGTGGGGGAACTATTTTTATGAAAGACACCCCCCACCCACCCCTGTATCCTCACGGGGAGAGACTTGTGGAGAGGGCAGGGTCGTCCAGCTCCCCGTATGGAGGCACGAAGCATCCACCCCGTGCCGGCAAAGGACTAATTTAATTAATTTTGTTATGTAATATGCTTTTAAACCAATATGTATTCAATTATTGAGTATGCATTAAAATCAAATCTCTTGAAAGCTCTCTCTTTGAACTGGGCACAATAGACTTCACGCTCACCTTTTCGGCAAATTTAGAATGGGAGAGACCGAAGCATGCCCATGCGGAGCAGACCTCTGCAGACCTGCTTACCCCCTACACAAGTCTTGAGTAGTCGCGATAGCTGAAATGAGTAGTTTTGGTGCAAAATGTGTAGTTTTATTCATTAAACCATCAAACAATGTTCACTGAAAATGAGTATTTATAGAGCATTATTTTCAATTCTGAAGAGTAGTAGAGGTCCAAATTGAGTAGAATACTACTTGAAAAGAGTAGAGTAAACAGGTCTGCCTCATGAATGTAGAGCAGGTTCTTCAACTTTGCCCACTCCACAATAACAAATGTGGCCAGACTCCACACCACTGAGGGAAAAGCTGCACGAAACCTAACTGATCTCCAGGCGACTGCTACGTTTGTGCAGGCCACTGGTGTGTACGTCTGATGTGCTCTTGTTTGTTGTTTTGCCCTGGCTTAGAGACTCCAGGGATGTTCCCAACAGCCGAAGCACTTGCACGCTACACTACAATTGCACCAGCTAGGGATAAGAACATTAGGCGTGTGACCGTTTTTGATTACCCCGCCACTTGGGCAGCCACAACCCGACTTCGGAGGAATTTAGACTGATGGTGTTATGCTAGGAGCTTGTCATGGCTTAAGACAATCCCCGCACAACCATGCAGAACATAATGTTTTGATGTAGCCTTGGTGTTCTAGCTTATGTCAACTGGTCTGACAGCCTCATCCCTTTTTTTTTCCTTTTGCACTTCTTGCAGGCAATTCTTGAATATTTTGTGGTTATAAGATTTGTAAGTTTTTATTATTGAACTTTCATTGATGTTTATAAACACAAGAAAATATGTGTGTGTTTCATGTTTCTGTGTTTGTGTCTATGTGTGTGTGTCTATGTGTGTATGTGTATGTGTGTGTGTGTATGTGCGTGTGTGTGTGTATGTACGCGTGTGTGTGTGTTTCTATGTCTCTGTGTGTGTGTGTACGTGTATGTGTGTTTTCACAGGTATGATGTAGACTCTTCTAGTGCTGACCTGAACAAACACGTAAGTTAGAACATCAAGTACAAACGTTAGAAAAAACTTGCTTGATAAGTACCGGGTAGTTTGCAAACTGTCATGATGAACTTTGTCTTTTCTGAATTGTTGTGGACTACAGAAAAAGGACACTCCTTGTAGACTCACTTGGAAACTAAAGCTTGAAATTATTATGTGATATGACAAATATGTAAAGAAACATAAATTCATGTTTAAAGTACTTGCAGGCATCAGAGTTGTCAGAGGACCTGCTAATTTCAAAGGATTCAGAATTTCTGACAGAGGATTGGCTTCTCTTGTCAGAGGTTTTGCCCTTTTGTTCAGTGTTATATTTTGTTCTGTTGAATACTGTGGAATCTCCCTTATAAGACCTCCCATTATAAGACTCCCTCCCACATAAGACCTGCTTCTCTGAGACATTGCCCTTCAGACCTGCTTCTCTGAGACATTGCCCTTCTTTGTAAGTATTAAAATGACCTCCCTTATAAGACCCCTCCCTTATAAGACCTCATTTTGGATGATTTGTGAAGGTCTTATAAGGGAGGTTCCACTGTAGTATTTTTAAATGATTTATCGAGTGCTTTGTTAAGCCTTTTTCATTGGTGGTGTTGGGAACTGATTTCAGTGTTGTCCCTCTTCAGGCTAGGGCCTTGGTGACCTTTGTACCGCATATTTCAGAGGATTGGACTTCAGATTATTCTGATGCCTGTACTTGTTGTGGTTATTGTTGATATACCTGGCTAAAAGACTCCAGGGATCATCCCAACAGCCGAAGCACTTGAACACTGTGGTACAAATGCACCAGCTATGGGGTGAGAACATTACATGTGTGACCGTTTTTGATTACCCCGCCATGTGAGCAGCCACACTCCATCTTCGGGGGATTTTGGAGACTGATGATGTTATGCTAGGAGCTTGTTAAGGCTAAAGACAATCCCCGCATAACTATGCATAGCCTAACAACATTTTGATGTAGCCTTGGTGTTCTAGCCTACGTCAATTGGTCTGATATAGCCTTAAGCCAAGGCGGTAAAATACTTGAAATGTCAGGATGTTCCTTGTGGAAAGCGTTTTTCTTCTTCTTTTGTGTTCCCAGGCCATATGGCCATAATGGGTAAGGTACATATGTGTCCGGTTTTCAGTTTTCGCTGGTCTCCCCGCTGCGTACAGCTGACACATTCCGATTTCGGAGGAGCTCAAGGTAGAAACATTATTTGGAAGATTTTTTTTAACCCTTTCACCGCCAACCATATTTTAACCAAAACATGTCTATTAAATTTACCTGGGTAGAGAACAAAATCCATCTGCAATATTGGGGATTCTTCTATGACATATATAAAATAAAGTCTATCCTTACTTCCCAAAACTAAGACAATAGGGTCTTTGGATAATAGACCCCAATTTGATGACTTTTAGTGACATGGGTGTTCAATCACTGTGGTGCTAAAATGCGACTTTGGCGGTGAAAGGGTTAAAAAGGGCAGGAGAATGGGCCAATAACTTGAATAAGTCAGAAAGATAGTAGATGATAGAAAGCAAAGGAAAAAGGCAGAGTCAAAGAGAGTGGCAGATTAGAGGAAGTTACAAGCACAGAACTTCCAGAAGGTGAGGGAACTATTTTTACGAAAGACCCCACAGGGAGAGACTCGTGGAAGGGGTGGGGTTGTCCATCTCCCAGTATGGAGGCACGAGGCATCCACCCACTGCCCCAAGTGGAAAGCCAAATGCACTTTGCATACATTATTCATTCTTTCTTTTCTTTCTTTATCGATCGCTCATACAGTTTCATGTCATAGGAATGCAGATGCGTCATGCTGCCGTTATGCGCCTAACTAAAAAAAAAAAGTTCAGTCCAGCCTGTCCGTCTTCAGCTGAAGAAAATCTTTGTAAGAGTTTCTAGAACAAAGGCAGGAGAGTGAACCAGTAAGACAGAAAGATAGTAGATGACAGTAAGCAAATGGAGGGAAAAGGCAGAGTCAAAGAGAGTGACAGATTAGAGGAAGTTACAAGCACAGAACTTCTGGAAAGTGGGGAAACTATTTGTACAAAAGACCCCCCAGTATCTCCACGGGAGGAGGTGGGGGGGGGGGGGGGGGGTAGAATTTTTTACTTAATGATAGAAAACAGACAATTTTTTTTTTAAAAAGCTCTTTGTCCAGAGCTGTTTGGATGTTTTTCTTCATGATTTTCTTTAGAACAAGTACATTTTTGTAGAATAGTTCCTACTTAATTAACCCTTTCGCCGCCAGCCATTTTTCAGCCAAAACATACCATTAAACTGAACTGGGTAGAGAAAAAAAATTATCTGCAATATTGGGAATTCCTCTGTGACATGTCTAACATCAGGCCTATCCTTACCTTCCAAACTTAGAAAATAGGGTCTTCAGATAACAGGCCCTGATTTGATACCTTTTAGTGACATGAGTGTTAAACCATTGTGGTGCATAAAAGCGACATTGGCGGTGAAAGGGTTTTAATATAAAAAAGTCTTATGACAGACTTTGTTATATTATGTCGTCTGTTGTCTCCTTATTCCGACAGGATTTTCTTGGCCGAACAGAATGCACTCTGGGAGAAGTTGTGTCGTCGAACAAGCTGGCAAAAAGGCTGACGTGAGTGTTTACCATTTGTAATTTTGCTAAAGTTAGTATCCTGATAAGAATATAGTGATTTAGCATGATAAATCTTTCCCTAAAACATGATTGTGAATAAAGAGGCCTCCCCGTGGGGGATACCGGGGGGTCTTCCGTACAAATAGTTCCCCCACCTTCTGGAAGTTCTGTGCTTGTAACTTCCTCTAATCTGTCTCTTTGATTCTGCCTTTTCCCTTGCTTTGTGTCATCTACTATCTTTCTGACTTTTTGGTGTATTCTCCTGCCTTTTTTCAAAACAAAATCATCTTCCATGTAGTTTTATTCTTTGAGCTCCTCCGAAAACAGAATGTGTCGGCTGAATGCAGCGAGGAGGCCCGTGAAAACTGGAAAACGGACACGTACCTATCCATTGTAGCCTTACGGCGACGGAACACAGAAGAAGAAGAAGAAGACTAAAGAGGGCTTTTAGCATTAGAAAATGAAATTCCTTGGGAAAAGATTTATTCATTCACTCCCACAGCAGTAGCCTTACTTTCAGGAATGTGCATTGCATGTCTAACGTAAGATTTGACTCCACATGTGGAAGTTTGCTTCGTGTATGTGATGAAATTTCCCCAGCAGAGGGCAGGTGGTTTGGGAAATTGGGAACGCAGGAGGTGATTGTCATCCACTGTACTTTGCAGACTGTAAGGCGATACAGTGGAACCTCCCTTATAAGACCTCCCATTATAAGACTCCCTCCCACATAAGACCTACTTCTCTGAGACACTGCCCTTCTTTGTAAGCATTAAAATGACCTCACCTGATTATAAGGCGCACCCCAAATTCAACACAAACTTCAGATGTTGTTCCTTTATTTTCTTACTTTCTTCTCAGTCACATTATAAGGCGCTGGGAAAAAAGTATTGCCTTATAGTTTATACAGTGGAACCTCCCATTATAAGACTCCCTCCCACATAAGACCTACTTCTCTGAGACACTGCCCTTCTTTGTAAGTATTAAAATTACCTCCCTTTAAGACCCCTCCCTTATAAGACCTCATTTTGGATGATTTTTGAAGGTCTTATAAGGGAGGTGCCACTGTACTTTTCTTTCTCCAAATTGAGACCCCCGCACCTTATGATATAATCAAAACTAGGATAAGAAAGTATGATAACTTCTTCTTTTTCTTCTTCTTATTCTGCATTCCGGGGCCATATGGCCATAATGGGTAAAGTTTGTATGTGTCCGGTTTTCAGTTTTCACTGGTCTCCCCGCTGCGTACAGCCGACACATTCCGATTTTATGTGACCCAGCACCACGAAAGGGACATTAAGTGTCAAACTGACCATTCTGAGAATATTATACATTTGAAAACTTCAGACAATTTTCTTTCTTCTTCTTCTTCTTCGTTTGCTCAGACAGTTTCCTGTCATATAAGCGTAGAAACATCATGCTGCTGTTATGCGCCTAACTAAGAAATAGTTAGGCCCAGCATGTCCGACTTTGGCTGAAGAAATCTTTGTAAAAGTTTATAGAAAAAAAGGCAGGAGAATGAGCCAGTAAGATAGAAAGAAAGCAGATGACAGTAAGCAAAGGGAAAAGGCAGAGCCAGAGAGTGACAGATTAGAGGAAGTTACAAGCACAGAACTTCCAGAAGGTGGGGGAACTGTTGTACAAAAGACCCCCTGGTATCCCCACGGGGGAATTCTCTTTCTAATAATACTAGAACCATTCTTGTATCTTTTTCAGTTCCAGAGGTATGGGCATTTAAACTTAGTAGGGTGAATGTTTTAAAACACTTATAAAGTTATAAGAACATTTAGAGACCACATTGAAGATTATCCTTTATCAATATGAAAGATAAGATGGTAGAGAACACAAAAATACCCATAGCTCAAAATTGACCCCCAAAATGAGATTTTTGACTTTGCAAGCCTGTTGTGAGAAACTAGCCCAGCGACTTAATGTCCCTTTCGTGGTGCTGGGTCAGATATGGTACGTGTTCATGTATGGTGTTTCTGAACCCTTAACTCACTCGGGACTGGCTGAATTATTCCCCTTGTTTTGTGGGGACTGGGCATTTGACTAGGTTCGTAAAACAGTCGCCCAAACCAAGTTATGAAGAGTTAGGCATCAATATTTTCAGAAAAAGATTAGCAACACCAGGCACTAAACGATCGTAAAATATTAGATTCCATACCTTCGTCGTTTGTCTCCTATTGACGAAAACAGCTAACACATAGAAAGAAGGAAAATTTCACATTCCGATCTTTGACCCCCCCTTTACAACCAAAGCTGAATGTAAACTATGCAATGACTGGTTGTTTTCAAGAGAGGCAAGGTCAAAGCAAACTGAAAGTAGGTTATGACGTCGCACTGGAAAGCTGGTTACACGCCAGAAATTATAACCTCTTGAAAACTCTTATGAGCCAGATCCGGGCCATTCATCCTTAACGGTTGTGTGAGCCATGAGCCGGATCCATGAGCCGGATCCGGCTCATTCATCCCGAATGAGTTAAAGCCTTGAATTTTGTTTGAGGAATTTTTCTATTGAAAATATTTTTTTTTTATTATCGTTAAAGTCACTGATGACTTATTATCATTATGATTTTTTTGTTCTTGCTTTCTACACAGGGGACCCAAGAAACAGAGTGGAACTATCATTGGTAAGTATGAACAACAAACAAAACGACAGAAATATTATCGAAATCCATTTATACTGTTGGAGCAATTCTGGGGGCCATTTCACAAGGGCTAAAGTTACGTTGCGTTTGCTCAAATCGGCGAAAACGGTCTAAGAAACACTTTTCGTTTGCCGATAGTTCGCGTGACGTTTTGTTCTTGTCAAACACAGAGCAAGCGGTGAACTATCTCTCCAGAACTAGTAGGGGGTGAATATGTTTCTTGTTGTTGATTGGTCCATTAAAGTTTGTTTAAAAGTACAAAAAATGTTGACCAATCAGACAAGAGCTTGTAATATTCTTCCGCAAACGTTTCTTAGGCCCCATTTGGCGTAAGTGTTATTCGCGCGGCGACCATTATCTAGAGAAACTCCACCCTGACAAATAAAAAAATAAAAAATGATTACATTCTGAAGAATATCTAAACATTTGCTCCATTCAAATTATTGTTCAGATTAACGAAACTCCAACACAGAAAAACAAATATTCTGTAGGTTATACCCGAACCCACCACAAAATTATTAAATAAAATATTTTGTTAAAGCATCTTGAGTAGTCTTTTAACACATATATATGTGAAAACCAGCCTTCATGGTTGGAGTAAATAAAGAGGGGCACAGAACAGACGATTGAAAAATATGCTTTATGTATCAGAAATATCTAACAAAAGTAATCTATGCACATCATGTACCCCTCAATAGTTTGTGTGTGCTTCTTTGAGTTGACAGATACATATTTTTTGTTGATTTAAAAAAAAAGATATGAAAACGTACTGAATATTTAGGCAAAGGGGAATGCACTGTTGTATGTTTATATCCGTTCTCAAAGAATTAATCTCAAAATGTCGATGAAAACTTCTTCTTCTCCTTTCCCAGGTCATATGGCCATAATGGGTAAAGTATGTATGTGTCCACTTTTCAGTTTTTACCGGTCTCCCCGCTGCTTACAGCCGACACATTCCAATCTCGGAGGACCTCAAAGGAGAACAATTATTGGGAATATTTTTCTGAAAAAAGGCAGGAGAATGAGCCAGTAAGTCAGAAAGATAGTAGATGACAGAAAACAAAGGGAAAAGGCAGAGTCCAATAGAATGGCAGATTAGAGGAAGTTTCAAGCACAGAACGTCTAGAAGGTGGAACTATTTTTTACGAAAGACCCCCCAGTATCCTCACGGGGAGAGACTCGTGGAGGGGGCGGAGTTGTCCAGCTCCCCGTATGGAGGCACGAGGCATCCAGCCACTGCCCCATCTATGAAAACAATTCTAATTTATTTATGGTTTTTTGTGTATGTGTGTGCTCTGTGTGCAGTTGGGGCTGAAGAGATGAGCGGCTGTAAGGTGAGATCACAGAGAGAAATAGAGAAAAGAAGGATGAGAGGAGAGAGAGAGACAGAGAGAGAGAGAGAGAGAGAGAGAGAGAGAGAGAAAAGACAGACAGAGAAAAAGAGAAGACAGAGAGAGAGAGAAGAGGAGAGAGGTAGAGAAAGAAAGACAGAGAGGAGAAAAGAGATTGTTAACCCTTTAAATCCTGACGTTCTGTGCGCTCAGTCACCTATGAAATCCTAGCCCAAGGGACGTAACTGTACAAAAGGGGGGGGGGTAGCATCAGAAAAATAATAAAATATAATATACCCTAGCAGATTTTGTGTTTTTTTTTGTTTTGAATGTGTTGCCGAGATGTCTGTCTGATTTGCAAAATGAATTTCAAGATGTCATGGGGATGCATGGCTCCACAAAAAAAATCAAAATGCCAAAGTGTAGTCGCAAACTGCATTCACTAGTCATTCACTGCCTACTTTTTGCAGACTGGTCACCACTGGTGAAGCCTAAGATGACTGAAATGGAAATGTAGATAAAAATCACTCACTTACCCTTTCACTTCACAATCTTATAATTCCTATCTTTCACAAAAAAAGGAATTTCCATCGCTGTCATCACTCAGTGGATGCAATAACGATTCATCATCCATGATGTAAAAGTCGGGAAAATGCTGATGTCAGTAATTCGACTTCAAAAATTTGTATCGATCGAGCAAAAACAAGCTCGCTGCCGAAATAGGTTAGAATGCACTCCTTACTCATCACTTCGCGATCTCATAAATCCCATCTTTCACAAAAATATGACTATTCATCGCTTTCCTCAGTCAATGGACGCCATAAGTGTTCATCATCCATATTGGAAAAATCGCGAAAATGACGAAGTCGGTCATTAATTTTCAAAGATTCATATCTTCCAGACCAATCGGCCTAGGAGCCATTGCAAGCAACAGGGCGGAAGTGTAATCTATTGCGAAAGCGAGGCTGAAGCGTCCACATGACTGCCATGTGATAGAAACAAAATGGAAGTGCCCAAACTGGCCACGTGGAATCCGTACGTTCCCGAACGTTCTCGGCATTTACGATCCAATTTTTTTCTGAACGTTGCCAAAGATATTCTAAAAGGGTAAGATGGATTACTTAAAAGCTCGGCGAACCGGGCTGATAGAGTTATCGTTAGTGGGGACATGTACACTATTCACAGTGGAGGCTATCCAAAAACTCAGACTGGAACTTGAACGGAGAATTCAACTGGCCTATCGTGTGTAAAGTGTGTCACGTTTCAAAGGGACATAACCAGTGTTTCTGTCCTCACTACTCATATAGGGAAAAGAGACCGGATGTTTATCTTCCCCTGTACAGTCTTTGACGTTACCGAACGTTCACCGAACTAAAGGGTTAAAAATGGAAGAGAAGCAAGGGAGGTGGGGGTGAATGCCAATATGAATGGTTTGATGTTGCTGTATCCTGGCTTAAAGACTCCAGGGATCATCCCAACAGCCGAAGCACTTGAACACTATGGTACAAATGCACCAGCTAGGGATGAGAACATTTACGTGTGTGACCGTTTTTGATTACCCCGCCACGTGGGCAGCCACACTCCGGCTTGGGAGGATTTTGGACTGATGATGTTATGCTAGGAGCTTGCCAGGGCTAAAGACTATCCACGCTTAAATATGCAGAACATACATAATAACATTTTGATGTAGCCTTGGTGTTATAGCTTATGTCAGTTGGTCTGGCACAGCCTTATGCCAAGGCAGGAATTGTTTGATGATTCAGGCTTTGACCCATGTCTGAATCATCAAACCATCTGTATAGGCATTCTGAGAGAGAAAGCGTTGTTTAAAAAAAACACTGTTTGTATTGATTAAGCAATTTTTTGGGCGTGTGTTTTCAGGAGCAAGCTACATTGCAGTTCTGTGCCCACAAACTGGACAAGAAGGATTTCTTCGGCAAGTCCGACCCTTTTCTGACCTTCTCCCGATCCAATGAGGACGGCAGGTGAATCACATATATATGCATGCGCGCACACACACATACGCACATGCACACACACACACACTAAGCAAGAAAAATTGGTTTGGAACGTCTAACCCTTTTCTGACCTTCCGATCTAATCAGGATGACAGGTAAATTATGCACACCCACTTTTTTACACACACATGCACATGCTCGCATGCACAAACGCACGCTCAATGCACCCATGCACACACACTCGCAAACACACACTACTGTGCATGCTTGAGCTCGTAGAAAGTTGGTGTTTTTTGTGCTTTTTTGCATTGTTTTTTGTGTGTGAGATAATTGTTTTGGGTTTATATATGCAACCTCAATGCAGTATGGATCTGATTTACAACTTCATTTGGACAGAGTTTAGCCTTAAATTAGATGCACATACCGTATTTTTTCGGACTATAAGGTGCACCTGATTATAAGGCGCACCCCCCAAATTTTACACAACATTTAGATTCTGTTATTATATTTTCTTACTATTTTAGTAGTCACATTATAAGGCGCAGGGGTCTCAGTCTGGGGAAAAAGTATCGCCTTATAGTCCGGAAAATATGGTAATAATATAGTAAGACAATATAATTACAAAATCTGAATTTTATGCGAAATTTGGGTGGTGCGCCTCATAATAAAATGCGTCTTGTAGTAATAAAAAAAAAGGTAATTTATTTATAGAGTGAAGGGGTCTCAGGCTGAGGGAAAAAAGTTATTGCCTTATAATGTGTAAAATACAGAAAATTGCTGCTGTGTGTATTTTCAGCTTCACGGTGGTCCACAGGACAGAGGTAATCAAGAAGTCCTTGAACCCCACCTGGAAGACCTTCACCTTGTCCGTCAGAGCCCTCTGCAACGGAGACTATGACAGGTGAAGGTCGTTTTTATTTTGGTCATTTTTTCTGACAACATTAAGTATAAATTTGAAATTTGTTTCTGCTGGAGATAGATTCAATTTGGAATGCATGAAAATATGTCAGCTTATTAGTTCATTGAGATACATATATGTCTCAGTTTCGATTACCAATCCAGTCTATGCCCTTGGTGCGTTCCGGTCAAAATCATGGGGATCAGTGTGTTCTGGGGAGCTGTCGGTGGACGGTCGTGGTGGCGCCCTCGGAGGAGGACCTCACTCATGCTGGCTCAGCGACTAAGTCATTATTGTCGTCAGTAGGGGGCTTAGTAGCTGGTGTCCTGAACAGGCTCCACTGAACTCCACCAAAGTGACTCAGCAGCAGTGCAGTGTCTCCTCGGTTGGTTGCCCCCTGACGGACTAACATAGATTCACTACCCTTGGAATGCTGGTTTCGGATTCTGGAACCTGAACAAACCGGGGTGTGGCTGCGTGTTGGGACTCGGAATGAGCGGCGTGGGAGCAACACCACTGCACAGTCTAGAAGATAGGACAGGGAAAGCAAAAAAAAGAGATACATATGTGTTTTGAATGTGTGAAGAAATCTTAGCTTATGTTTCTTAGCGTTGTTTGTGTGCAGGTGTATCAAGGTGGACTGCCATGACTGGGATGCAGATGGATCGTAAGTGACGTCTGTTGTCTATAGATGAACTGTAAATAGATAACCCCAACCCTTCCACCAACCCAGCTCAAGAAGAATGCTTTTAGTTTCACGTTTATGCCCTTGAAGTTAATGTGTCATGTTGTTGCATGTTACACACACACACACACACACACACATACAGATACACACACCTCCCCCCACCCCCACCCCTGCCACCACTCCTTCCACTCAACAACATTTTATAACTGTTAAGTATCAGGTTTGGTTTTTTTCAGAAAGTTACTTCAGGTTTTTTAATCTTCTGGCCCTAGCATCCCTGTGAATGTATTTGGTGATTTTTATCTGTATCTGGATTTGTTATCTATTATTTGTATCAGTTTATGAATGTGGATAAGATGGCAAGTGAGCACACATACACTTAAAACCTAATAAGTTGTTAAGCCATTTTGACGTTCCAACTGAACAGACACGAGTCAATTAAAGGTTGTTAGAGAATTTTGACGACTGATTTTATTTGAATGTTGATGATATCTTTGTTTGTTGACTGTTAGCAAGCATAACTTCATTTGAAAATCGATAGTGTGTTTGATTGATGGTTGACTTTTGACTGACATGATTAAATCAATTTTAATATTGGTAACTTCTTTCAACTCAATTTGAATATTAATATCCCCTGTGGGGATACCGGGCGATCTTTCAGTACAAACAGTTCTTCCACCTTCTGAAAGTTCTGTACTTGCAACTTCCTCTAAACATATTACTCTCTTTGACTCTGCCTTTTCCTTTTCTTGCTATTATCTACTATTTTTCTGACTTAGCCTATTTTCCTGCCTTTTTTCCAAAAAAGTCTTCCAAATAATTTTCTCCTTTGAGCTCCTCCAAAATCAGAATGTGTCAGCTGAATGCAGCGGGGAGACCAGTGAAAACTGAAAATCGGACACATACGTACCTCACCCATTATGGCCATATGGCCTGGGAACGCAGAAGAAGAAAAAGAAGAAATGCTTTTGAAGACTGATAGCTTTTTTCTTTGCTGACTTTTGGCAGACATGACTTCATTGGAGAATTCAGAACCACGCTGAGGGAACTGTCTCAGGGCAGAGGGGAAACCAACACCTACGAGGTTGGTGCCTTTATATTGCACTGTGTTGTGTTGTATTGTATTGCATTGTACAGACAAACCTCTATTTTAAAACTTCCAAAATGTCCGGAAAAATCGGTCGTAAATTGGAGAGGTCGTATGATGGAGGTTTTCACTGGCAGCTGTAGAAAAAAAAAGTTCAGCACAGTTCATACTCTCTTCT
>CM065696.1:10574519-10647019 GCA_017654935.2 Phymorhynchus buccinoides | reverse complement strand
TTCATGTGCAGGCTCAGGCCAGCATAGTGGTTTCACAGTAGCAGTACCAGTCACGATAGTTTAATTGTGCTTAATTTTGCCATCAATATTATCTCAAAGCTCTTTTGCAATCATAACATATGTGACCCAGCACCAGAAACTGAACTTTTTTTTTTTATTCATCCCCAAAAATTGACCACAAGCGATTTCGGGCGTTTTGAACTTCGTTGTTCTATCTTGGGAATTTACAAAGGCAATGTAATAATTTTACAAGGCTTATTAGACTCAAACTGTCTCTGTCTCTCATTTTAATTGTCTGTCTGTCTCGTTATCTCTCTCTCTTAACCCTTTCAACGCTAGCTATTCTTCAGACAAAATTTACCATTAAACTTACCCGGGCAGAGAAAATATTTTGTCTGCAATATTGGGGATTCCTCTGTGACGTGCATAAAATAGGGCCTGTCCTTACCTCCCAAAATTAAGAACATAAGGTCACTGGATACCAGACCCTCATTTGATGCCTTTTAGTTACATGGGTGTTAAATCATTGTGGTGCCAAGAGGCGACAGTGGCGAAGAAAGGGTTAAGTTGCCCCACTGAGTCGTCCGACAGGGCTCTGCCCCTGTACCCTACCGGGGCCATGGGTCTCTGGACCCCTGCCTTTCATTTTTTTTTCATTTTGGGGAGTTGCACCCATACATAATTAACCTGCGGCGAAGCAGTGCTGGTTAATGTTTTCACTGCTGTCTGTCTGTGCGTTCCTATCTGACTATGTGGCTGGCTATGTTAGCACGATAGCATTTGAACGGAGGGACCTAGAAGGCTCAAATTTTGCATGGTCTAAGGTCAAGGTCACTGGAGCCGAAATTATTTTCCCCCGAAGATGGAGTGTGGCTGCCCACGTGACGGGATAATCAAAAATGGTCACACATGCAATGTTCTCATCCCTAGCTGATACATTTGTACCATAGTGTTCAAGCGCATCTTCGGCTGTTGGGATGATCCCTGGAGTCTTTTAGCCAGGGTACGTCAACAACAACTGGAGCCGAAAATGCTGCAGCCCAGCTGGTTGATCTAGCGTTTTCACTCTTTAGTTGTTATAACTATTTATGGTTTTAATGTTGTTATAATTGTTATTACAGTGGAACCTCCCTTATAAGACCCTTCCTTTATAAGACCTCATTTTGGATGAGTTTTGAAGGTCTTATAAGGGAGGTTCCACTGTAATTTTAATACTTACAAAGAAGGGCAATGTCTTGGAGAAGTAGGTCTTATGTGGGAGTGAGTCTTATAATGGGAGGTCTTATAAGGGAGGTTCCACTGTAATTTTAATACTTACAAAGAAGGGCAATGTCTTGGAGAAGTAGGTCTTATGTGGGAGTGAGTCTTATAATGGGAGGTCTTATAAGGGAGGTTCCACTGTAATTTTAATACTTACAAAGAAGGGCAATGTCTTGGAGAAGTAGGTCTTATGTGGGAGTGAGTCTTATAAGGGAGGTTCCACTGTACTATTATTTACCTTTTTGTTTTTGTTTTACCGGTATTCATATATTTTTTTATTATTTTTTTCGTCCAGGACTCGGATTCACTGCACCTTTGCAGTGGACTTCACGGCGTCAAATGGTGACCCCAAAAACCCCACCTCCCTCCACTACCTCAACCCCTTCCGCCCCAACCCCTACGGCACCGCCATCCAGTCTGTGGGATACATTGTACAGGACTACGACTCGTGAGTCTCTGTGTGTGTGAGAGAGAGGGAGAGAGAAATAATAATAATAATAGTGAATCATTTATATAGTGCACTCCTCCACCAAATGTGGAGCTCTATGCGCTTAGCAACAACAAAAATTAAAAACAAGAAATTAAACAAAAAACCAACAAATCATCGCTCACACACATGCAAATAGGCATACACGTACACACACACACCCCACCCACACATACATGCAGGCACACACGTACGCACACATACACACGCACACACTCACACACTCTTCTTCTTCTTCGCTCTCTCTCTCTCTCTCTCTCTCTCTCTCTCTCTCTCTCTCTCTCTCTCTCTCTCTCTCTCTCTCTCTCTCTCTCTCTCTCTCTCTCTCTCTCTCTCTCTCTCTCTCTCTCTCTCTCTCTCTCTCTCTCTCTCTCTCTCTCTCTCTCTCTCTCTCTCTCTCTCTCTCTCTATCATACACACTCTATCAGGCTCATTTTTCATTTTTCTCTTCTTTACGGTGTCTCTATCAGCGTCTATGTCTCAATCTTTTTTTCTTGTCCCACCTGTTGCTCTCTCCCTTTCAAAGTATGATTGCATTTGTATTTATATTTTGTACATAATGTATTTGCTAGTCATGATTTATGTATGATTTGTTTTTGATATTTGTTCATTGTGCTTTGGTTCTGTACGCCAATTTTCATTGTTGATCTTTACATTTTATTGATTCAGTATGTGTTTTCTTTTCATGACGGCAGGATGAAAAAAAGCTTGTAGCTTACTCTTTTATCGTCATTAAAGATAATTTTGACTTGACTTGACACACCATTACCATCACCACCACTCACCCCACCCAAGAACAGAAAGAGAGAGAGAGATGCTAAGATATTATATTTTCTTCTTCTTTTTCTTCGATCGCTCAGACAGTTTCCTGTCAATTATGAGCGCAGATGCGTCATGCTGCCATTATGCGCCTAACTAACTAAGAGATAGTTAGGCCCAGAAGTCCGACTTCGGCTAGAGGAAATGTTTTTGAAAGTGTTTCGTGAAAAAAGGGCAGGAGAATGGGCCGGAAAGGCAGATAGTAGATGACAGTAAGCAAAGGGAAAAGGCAGAGTCAAAGAGAGTGACAGAGAAAGTTACAAGCACAGAACTTCCAGAAGGTGGGGTTACTATTTATACAAAAGGACTCCCCCGGTATCCCCACAGGGGGAGATGTGATATTAGGATACAGTGTTTATATTTTTGTTGTTCATAGAATACCTGTGCTTGAGTGCGCATGTTTGTAGATATTTTATGGCAGCTAATGTATCAACCTTCTTTCAGAGATTTTGTTTTGCCCTTGAGATCTTCGTCCTGATTCAAGCTCATAAATGACCAACATTTTAGTGTGAAAAAGGTTTTAGAATACACTGAAAACTTGCTAGTCATTACTTCAGTGTTGCAGTCGTTTTTGTGTTTTTTGTTGTTTTCAGTTTTAATGGTTTATGTTCTTCCGTTTTCAGCTTCAAACAGTTCCCCGCCTTGGGATTCGGCGCTCGTCTTCCACCCAATGGGGTTGTCTCCCATGAATTTGCCCTGGTAGGCACTCTGTGTGTTGTGTGTTTTATTATGCATCTTCTTCTTTCTTTGAACAACCACCTTCATCTTTTTTATGGTTCTGTTGTTGTACTAAAGGGGGACTTCTGTCAGGCAGAAAGAATATAGGGCAGAAATGTAGCTGCCTGGATGGTCGACCTCGATGTAATGGGGGGGGGGGGGGGGGGGGAGAAGGGATGCAAGGAGGTGGGTCGGGGGTTGGAAAGGGTAGGCAGGGTTGTGGAGGGAGGGATTGGGGGAATGGGTGTGAATTGGGGAGGGGGAGGGGGGCGCTGCTTATTTAAATCTGGGACTTGAAGCCTTCCACTGAGGCTGATGTTACTGCCTCAGATGGAAGGGAGTTCCAATCTCTGATGGTCCGAGGAAAGAAAGAGAACTTTCTGTAGCTCGTTTTGCAGGAGGGAAGAAGGTAGGTTGACTGGTGTGACTGACTCGTCTGTCTGTCTGGCCGATTGAGGGATGGGCTGTACGGGGTATTGATGGAAATGTCCCCATTGTGAAGTTTGAAGAAGGCAGTCAGTCTGGAAGCGCGTCTTCTGTCGGCAAGTGGAGTCCAGATGTGGTGTGCGCATGTCTTTTGTGGGCGCTCAAAGCATATTATGTCCATTTGTGTCCACTTCTATGTGGTTGTTGCAATTATTTTTCTGCAATATTCTTCTTCTTCTGCGATCCCTGGCAATATGGCCATAATGGGTGAGGTACATATGTGTCCAGTTTTCAGTTTTCACTGGTCTCCCCGCTGTGTACTGGCGACACATTCCAATTTCGGGGGAGCCCAAAGGAGTAAATAATTTGGAAGATTTTGTTGGAAAAAAGGCAGGAGAATGGGGCCAATAAGTCAAAAAGATAGTAGATGATAGAAAGCAAAGGGAAAAGGAAGAGTCGAAGAGAGTGACAGATTATTACAAGCACAGAAATTCCAGAAGGGGGGGGGGGGAACTATTTATACAAAAGACCCCCCGGGGTGGGGGTGGTAGGAGGTTCCAGTTTTCTCTATGTTCTTTTGGTGTGTGCAGAACGGCAGCCCCCAGAACCCTTACTGTCAGGGCATCGAGGGAGTGCTGCAGGCTTACAACCAGACCCTGAACAGCGTTCAACTCTACGGGCCAACCAACTTCGCTCCATGCATCAACCACGTGGCCAAGTGAGACCCTGCAATGAGTTTGTAGGCGCTGTGTTCTTTTTCTTCTACCACTCTGTGTTCCCAGGCCATATGGCCTGCAGGGCTCCCAATCGTCCCGCAAAACAAAGGGTCCCAGGGACTCCTTCACTTACAGTATAGAAGGTCCTAGAGGCGGGATAGAGGGTCCCAGTGGCATAGCGAATGCTAAAAAGAATTTTTCTAGTGCATCCCTGGGACCCCCTGCACATTCTTTTAGAGGGTTCTGTAGAATTTTAGTGCTTCATAGACCCCCAAATGGGGGTCCCTGGGAGCCCTGGGCCATAATGGGTTAGGTACACGTGTGCCCGTTTTTCAGTTTTCACTGTGTGTCTGTTTGCCAGTTTTCACTAGTGTCCTCGTTGCATTCAACTGACACATTCAGATTTCGGAGGAGCTCAAAGGAGAAAACTATATGGAAGATTTAGTTTTTTTAAAAGGCAGGAGAATGGGGAAAAAAGTCACAAAGATAGTAGGTGGCACAAAGCCAGGAAAAAGGCAGAGTCAAAGAGAGAGACAGATTAGAGGAAGTTACAAGCGCAGAACTTCTAGAAGTGGGGGAACTATTTGTACAGAAGACACACACACACACACACACACACAGACAGAGTATTTCCATGGGGGGTGGACTGGAGTTCAACAGTAACACAACATGCTATGCTAGTAATTTCATAATTTGATACAGATTTGTCAGTTTGGCTGTTGTTGTTGTGCAGGTTTGCCCGTGAGGCCAGTAGTGGCAGTGACTATTTCATCTTGCTGATCATCACTGACGGCATCATCACCGACATGCCACAGACCACCGAGGCTATTGTCAATGTGAGGGATATACTCTGCTTGCATGTGTGCGTGCGTGTGTGCATGCGTGTTGTATGGTGTGTGTGGGTGTACACATGTGTGTATGTTTGTGAATGTGTGTGTTTGCGTGTGTGTGTTCAGATTCTGAAAAAAACCCACCATTTGAAAAAAATTGGATGAATTAATTGTCAATGTGAGGGATATACTCTGTGTGTGTGTGTGTGCGTGTGTGAAATGCATGTGTGCGTGCGTGCTTGTGTGCATGCGTGTGGTGTGTGTGGGTGTACACGTGTTTGTGAATGTGTATATGTGTGTGTGCGCGCGCACGCGCGCGCGCGCGCATGTGTGTGTGTGTGCATGCGTGTTGTATGGTGTGTGTGTGTGTACACATGTGTGTATGTTTGTGAATGTATTTGTGTGTGTGTGTGTGTTCAGATTCTGAAGAAAAAAACCACCATTTGAAAAAAATTGGATGAATTAAAGCCTGGAATATTTATGTACATTTTTTTTTGGGGGGGGAGGGCTTCATATTACTATGGACCACATTTCTTGTTGGATCACCAATCTACATTACAGTGAAACCCGTTTAGTACGAATTCCAGGGGAGAGGGCCAATTTACTCGTTGTAAGCATTGCTCGTTCAAACCATTTTATCGATTTTGGCAACCCTGACGAACCTATCAATCGCTCCTCACATCTACTGTGATGTGCGTGCTGGTAAAGTGTGAAAAAGACAGAAAAACGGAAACAACACACTTACCCAACAAAGCATGGTTGTAAGCCCAGTATCCTGTATCCATAGGGTTTTTAATGCCGATTACAAACACTTTAAAACAGTTTATTAACACACGATAACATCAAAAACATAAAATCCACACACACACACGCTTTAAGAGAAAGTTAAAATTTCCCGGAAGTCACAAGATCAGTGCACAAAGAGTGAGTCCAGTGTCGTCTGCTTGCGCTGCAGACACCCAAGTTGTTATATCGGCCAATCAGAATGCCGCTTACGTATCGAGGGGTCAGTCAAGATGGCGATGCTGTTGTCAGTGTGTTCTCGTTCTAGCCAGGTAGTTGTGCAAGAAAGCTTGACTTTGGGATGGCGGTGTGGTTGTAAGTGCGTTCTCATTCTAACCATGTAGTTTTTGCATAAAAGCTTGACTTTGGGAGTCAATAAATTGTACGTTATATGCAAGTTGCTCGTTGTAGCGAGCTCGTTGTATGCAGAATTATTTAACAAGGAAAAAGAAGGCTTGTGGTCAGGAATTTTGAAACCACTCGTTAAACACGGGCTCTCATTTAAACCGTACTCGTACTAAATGGGTTTCCCTGTAGTTTGCAACTATTGTTGTATCTGTGTTGTTGTTTCTTCAACCTTGCTTGTTTCAACCTAGCTATGAATTTGGCCATACCAGGCAGCAGGATTTCTCCCTGCTCTTACCGACTTTCAACTGCTGTGGGATTTTTACGTGCGTAAAGGGCACAAGTCCCCATCAGAAGGACTCGATGTTCAGTTCGATTTTCCTGTCAAACTAGAAAGAAAGGGCGAGGCCGGGATTCGAACCCGGGTCACTCGCGCTGCAGTCAGCCACCTTTCTCCGTGTATTGCTTGCATGTTTGATGAAATATTGACATTTATCATTTTTTTATGAAGGCCAAATTTCTGTTTAGATTAAAATAAAAACACATGGCCTTTGTTGTCGATGGGGCTATAATTTTAATCTTAACTCACTCGGGACGAATGAGCCGGATCCGGCTTATGGCTCGCACAACCATTTAGGACGAATGGCCCAGCTCCGGCTCATAAGAGTTTTTGATTTCTGGCGTATAACCAGCTTTCCAGTGCGAGATCATAACCTACTTTCAGTTTGCTTTGAAATCAACCAATCATTGCATAGTTTACATTCAGCTTTAGTTGTAGAGGGGGGTTAAAGATCGGAATGTGAAATTTTCCTTTTTTCTATGTGTTAGCTGTTTTCGTCAATAGGAGACAAATGACGAAGGAATGGAATCTAATACTTTACGATCGCTTAGTGCATGGTGTTGCTAATCTTTCTGAAAATATTGATGCCTAATTCTTCATAACTTGGTTTTGGTGATTGTTTTATGAGCCTAGTCAAATGCCCAGTCCCCACAGAACAAGGGGAAATAATTCAGCCAGTCCTGAGTGAGTTAAAGTAAAAACAAGTGCCAATGTGGTTTGTCTGTTTCAGGCCTCCAGCCTACCCTTGTCCATCATCATCATTGGCGTGGGAGATGCAGATTTCGAAGGTCAGAGTTCAGTGTATGCAAATGCTGATTTTCATTGACAGTCACTGTCCCAGAAACCCCTGGATATTAGACTTAATATTTTCGTTTTTATAAATCAGTTTGACAATTTGCGTCTAAGTTCATGACATGCTTGATAATCCATTGGTAACAGGGCTTCTAACTTATCTAAGAATGAGTTCTTCAGCTTTTGGTTTGTATTTGTAACGAGAGTTTGAAAATTTTGATATTCTCTGACCTTTTTCCTTCTTGTTGAAAGCAAAGCAGTCTTTTTCTGCAGACTT
Source organism: Phymorhynchus buccinoides (assembly GCA_017654935.2). Lineage (NCBI taxonomy): Eukaryota > Metazoa > Mollusca > Gastropoda > Neogastropoda > Raphitomidae > Phymorhynchus > Phymorhynchus buccinoides. Next base: position 10,639,227 of record CM065696.1, on the reverse strand, counting down.
TATTAGTTTGTTGCGGAAGAGATCGCAGGTTTAACCTTCTTATATTTAGATTCTTTGAGGCTAACCGTCTCCAAGATTTCACAGTCTTATAGCAATGCTAGCACTTTTTGTTATCTCTCCTTGAATGGAATAGAGCTATCATCTTAAAGGGGCACCCTGAGGGATAAGTTTTTGCAAGAAACTCGTCGAGATCACCAGGAAAACACCCTTTACAGAGATCGCAACACTCACTAAATCGAACCGTCAATTCTTCCTTAGCGGAAGTGCTGGAAGTCAAATTCTTTCAGTGACATGGCTGCCTGAGTTTAGACCAAATCGTTTGCACGAAATGTCCACAATACAAGCCTTTTTATTTATTTTTTAAATTTTATACAGTTTACCTAATGGAGTTTCGCTCACAACAAAGCAAATAGCTCCTTTCTTTTTTTACTGCACTACAAAAAAAAAGCTTCAACCACAATAAGTGGCCTCCCTCCACCCCATCCAAAATGGCTTCTCTCTCCAGCATCTCCGCCAAGGAGGAATCACCGTTTTGAAGGTTTGATTTCTAGGAAACCAGAGCAGTGAGTGTTCCGATCCTTGAAAAGGCTGTCTTTTTGGTGATCTCGACGTGTTTCTTGCAAAAATTCATCTGTCAGGGTGCACCTTTAACAATAGTACTGGGACTTCACTGGTCTATGGAAGGAAACCCAGCTAAGTGTCCAAGCCCTCCACACATGATCATGAGGTCAGTACATGTTGGAAAACTACTAAACAGTACTACTGTTTATTTCCATTTGGGAAACAACACCCTCTCCGGGAACTACCGTTTATTATCATTTTGGAAACAACACCCTCTCCGGGAACTACCGTTTATTCCTATTTTGGAAACAACACCCTCTCCTGGAACTACCGTTTACTCCCATTTTGGAAACAACACCCTCTCCAGGAACTACCGTTTATTATCATTTTGGAAACAACACCCTCTCCAGGAACTACTGTTTATTCCCATTTTGGAAACAACACCCTCTCCAGGAACTACAGTTTATTCCCATTTTGGAAACAACACCCTCTCCAGGAACTACCGTTTATTCCCATTTTGGAAACAACACCCTCTCCAGGAACTACTGTTTATTCCCATTTTGGAAACAACACCCTCTCCAGGAACTACTGTTCCCATTTCGGAAACAACACCCTCTCCAGGAACTACTGTTTATTCCCATTTTGGAAACAACACCCTCTCCAGGAACTACAGTTTATTCCTATTTTGGAAACAACACCCTCTCCAGGAACTACAGTTTATTCCCATTTTGGAAACAACACCCTCTCCAGGAACTACTGTTTATTCCCATTTTGGAAACAATACCTAACCCTCTCCGGGAACTACCGTTTACTCTCGTTATTTAATGAAACTAGAAAAGGAGTATTCAGTGTTTTGTTTATTCTAAGGGTTTGTGTACATTACATTCGGAAACCCATGCACATATCCGCAAATAAGTAAGAAATAAGCGGAAAGGATAAGCGCAGGTGGAATCCCTTGCGCACATTTCGTCCGCTTATTTCTGACTTTCTTTGACTTATTTGAGGATTGCGGTCATGAGTTTCCGTGTGTACTGGTAATGTGCACAAGGCCTAATTGCATAAAAAGAGGGTGATTTTTATCCTTCATTACTGTATTTTATGGACTATAAGGCGATACTTTTTTCCTAGACTAAAACCCCTGCGCCTTATAATGTGACTGTTAATATAGTAAGAAACTATAATAACAGAATCTGAAATTTGTGTAAAATTTGGGGTGGTGCGCCTTATAATCAGGTGCGCCTTGTCCATAAAATACGGTACATTAGGGTTAGAAGTTGGATATTTTAACACAGAACAATGCATCATGTTGCTAATCAGTTCGATCTGAAAATGTAGATCCTTAGCTCTCGGTAATTTAGTTTTTTAGTATTTTTTTTAGCGAGCCATTACAAAAAGCCAGTGTCGGGGGAAAGTAAAGGTGAAAAGCTCCTCATAAGCATGGACTTGTTTTGAATTGATCTTGTGGTGTTAATGTTGTATATTCAGCCATTGAAATGTTGCATCAGTATAGTTGTCTGTCATTATTACTTTGATGATGATAATAATAATAATAGTGATAATAATATTGTAAAAATTGATGATGACGATAATGCTGATGATGACAATCACATGGGTGCTCCTGGGAAATTTCAAAAATCCTGCAAGGGGGCGGCCCCAGTGGAGTGCAGGGGCAGCACACACACACACATTTACTGCTCTTTTTTCACCCCTCTGGACAAGAGCTACATTCTTTTGAATATAACAAATGCTTATATAGGCCCTTTTTATTGTACTAAATTGTGTGTGTGTGTGTAAGAAAATTGTTGTTTCTCAAATTCTTATAATCCGGCGACGCCGGCTCTAGGCAATTTAAAAATCCTGCAATTCAGGACATCTTGAAAGAAGGAGTATCCATGCAATCACAATGATGATGATGATGACAATGGAGATGACGATGTGTGTTCAGCCATGGAGGTGTTGGATGGAGATGAAGTTCGTCTGTCATCCAGAGGGAAATTTGCTGAACGCGACATTGTGCAGGTGCGTGTGTCTATTTGTTTATTCCAGTGTATCATTGTACTTATGTCTCTCTCTGTGTGTGCGTGTGAACACAATCACTATTAACTGTGATAGTCCCCTGTGGGGATACCGCGGGTTCTTTGTTATAAATAGTTCCCCTCCTTCTGGAAGTTCTGTGCTTGTAACTTCCTATTATCTGTCACTCTCTTTGACTCTGCCTTTTCCCTTTGCTTACTGTCATCTACTATTTTTCTGCCTTACCAGTCCATTCTCCTGCCTTTTTTCAAGAAAACACTTTCAAAATGATTTCCTGCAGCCGAAGTTGGACTTGCTGGGCCTAACTCTTTCTTAGTTTCTGGGCGATCGAAGACAAAAATAGGAAAGTTTTATGTGCTATGTTAATGTACAATGCCCTACAGTGATTCTCCATGCTTTTTCATGTTTAAGCATTCTTCTTCATCTTCTTCTCCTCTTCTGTATGCTTTTTCTCTTCTTTCTTATTCTTCCTCTACTCTTTCTTTTTTCTTTTTTTTTCTCCTTCATTTATTTTTGTTTGTTCTTAGTACTACTGCTACTGCTACTAAACTATTCCTAATACACTAGCGAACAAAAGTTAAGGCCCAGAAAGACAATCATCTCCGAAAACTCACAAACTCAATAAAACGCACCCAGCTCATAGCAAAACTGAATTTATTCTTTTAACATTAAGTTCATTCCAAAGAATCATTAATCAGAACGAGTTCAGTCAACAAAATGCCCCTTTCAACAACTTCCCCCTCCTCTTGAAAAGTCACACTCAGAATCAATTAGCGACCAAAAGTTAAGGCCCAGAAAGACAATCATCTCCGAAAACTCAATAAAACGCACCCAGCTCATAACAAAACTGATTTTTTTTTAGTTTGTAAACTCACCCAGCTCATAACAAAACTGAATTTTGTTGAGTTCGTAAACTCACCCAGCTCATAGCAAAACTGATTTTTTTTGAGTTTGTGAGTTTTCGGAGATGATTGTCTTTCTGGGCCTTAACTTTTGGTCGCTAGTGTATTATTGCTACCACTAGTACAACTACTACTGCTACTACCACCACTACTACCACATTTTACACACCTTAAGCCAATATGTTTTTGGTCTAAATTTTGCTTTATAATATGGTTAGAAACTATTATAACAAAGTTAGAATATTGTGTGAAATTAGGGAGGCGTGCCTATAATGAAATTCTTCATAGCCTGTCAAATATGGTAATTATCATCATACTCCTATTATTGTGTTTTCTGTGCGGTTTGTTGCCCTCTTCTTGTTACTACAGACAAACCTCTATTTTAAGACTTCCAAAATGTCCGCAAAAATCGGTCGTAAATTGGAGGGGTCGTATGACGGAGGTTTTCACTGGCAGCCGTAGAAAGAAAAAGTTCAGCACAGTTCATACTCTCTTCTTCATGCACACATACAATGACATATTAAAACTGGATTTGGGTCTTTCCAACTCCATAGGAATGTGCAATCAATACATTACAGTTTTACTTTGCCGACTTCTTTTAATCACCTCCACTCTCGTCCAAAGTCAGTGGTTTTCTTTTTCAAAGTCAGTGGTTTTTGTGCTTTTCCTACGCTCTCCATCATCTTTTCTACAACAAGGGAAGCGACTCCGCTTTCAGGCCCTTGACCGTGGTTGTTTCCCTTTGCTCAAAGTCTATGCAGACGACAGCAACGGTCGTAAAAACCAACAAAATGGCGGTCGTAAGTCGCGTTTTAAAGGAAGTCGTTTAAGAGAGGTCGTTTACATAGTAAAATGCATCTGTGCCAACAAATCCTGTCTCAAATGAGAGGTGGTCGCTTAACAGAGGGTTGTAAAATAGGGGTTTGTCTGTATAACATTTACTAGTTCACTGTAGTACTACTACTTGTTTATTGTCACTTATTTAAAGGGCCAGCCACATGTCGGCTAACATCGCATGACTGTATGATACGATTTGATCATGTGGTCTCGAAGCATCAATCACATTTGTTCTTGGAGACCACGTGATCGAATTATATCATACAGTCGTGCGATTGTAATGGACGTGTGGCTGGCCCTTAATAGTGTCAAATCATATTATCTGTTGTACAGTTTGTTTCCTTTTATATTAAATGGAACCTCCCTTATAAGACCTCCCATTATAAGACCCCCATAAGACCTACTTTTCTGAGACATTGCCCTTCTAAGTTTTAAGATTACCTCCCTTAGAATACCCCTCCCTTATAAGACCTTCAAAAATCATCCCAAATGAGGTCTTATAAGGGAGGGGTCTTCTAAGGGAGGTCATTTTAATACAAAGAAGGGCAATGTCTCGGAAAAGTAGGTCTTATGTGGGGGGGGGGGGGGAGTCTTATAATGGGAGGTCTTAAAAGGGCGGTTCCACTGTAGTACTGTTGATTATCATTATCGTCATTATATCGTGTCATTGGCAGTTTGTGCCCATGAGGGACTTCATGGGCCGGAACGGGGACGACTCGGCCACAGTGCAGGCCCGTCTGGCCCGCGAGGTTCTGGAGGAGATCCCGGCCCAGTTCCTGTCGTTCATGCAGCGCCACAACATCCGGCCCAAACCCCCGCTGCAGCGCACCGACACCATATCGTCAGTGCACGCCCTGCCCATCTCAGAACAGTGCGCAGGGTAAAAAAAACCACCAGAACTTACACTGACACTGTTGAATTTTGTACTGGGGCAGAATTGAAATTCCATAAGTGTGCCAGGACGGAAAAACTCCCAAAAAGCATCAGCAATGCTGTACAACTGGTGGACAAAACTAAATTTGATACCCTGCTCGCAGTCCCTTATCTCGACTGTTCTAAATATCGTCAGTGAAATTCAAAAACCTCGTATCTCGATTTTGGGGGGATTTGAGTTAGATACATAGCTCTCTGATTTTTCCCGCCACCTTCCACCAATAAGCTCGTATCTCTAACGACTTTCTATCTGGGGCAAATGAGGTTGTATAAATAGAAGAAAGTCCTAAATTCAGATCTAGTTAAGCTTAAAGGACAAAAACCTCATATCTTCATTCTTTTCAAGTCTAAATTATTTTTTTAAAAGCAATTTTAACAAAATGCAGGACTAAACTCGCAATGTCATGATATTCATCATAGTTAATCAATTGTGGTCAACACGGTTAATTCTAAAAAAATTTATATCTCAAAACTACCAAAATAGAGATACAAGGTTTTTGAATTGCACCGATGATATGCTAATGAGTTGTGATGCCAGGGTGGGGTACAAAGTGGGAATATTGTTCCGCTATCTCCCGCTACGTTTTTCTCATTGAGCGTTGTGCTAAGAAGCAACATTTTTCTTCAAGGGATAGGGGTTAGCACATGGGTGCTCCACTGTGGGGATACCGGGGGGTCCTTTGTACAAATAGTGCCCCCACCTTCAGGAAGTTCTGTGCTGGTAACTTCCTCTAACCTGTCACTTTCTTTGACCCTGCCTTTTCCCTTTGCTTTCTGTCGTCTTGAGTTTGGTGTAAATGGGACCTATGGCTCCAACCCACCTGCGTGCGCATCTCGACCATTCCAACGGAAGTGTCGCCATCTTAGTCCTTATTTGTGTGTAAACAAAGTGAAAATGTTATCTAAATGTGTAAAGAAAACATCCAGATGTTATAAATACAGTTTAGATAAGTTTCGAATTGGAACAGCCAAATACGCAGCATCGATCTGGCATTTTTCAAAAAAAGGTAAGGACTAAGATGGCGGTCTCCCATAATATGGCGCTCCTTGTGGCCGGATATGACGACACGTGGGTACCAGCCATTTACTACCAGTTGATATTTGACAGAAAAGCGTTTCCTGGCAGGTTTGTGGGTTTCACAGAATGTCATACAATTCTTAGCCAATGGGTGCAATAACGTAATTGTTGGTTGCTACAGACCTGTTTACCCCTATTTTGCAAATTTGTAATTTCTGAAACAAATAATAGTCATTTTGAAAGAAAAAACAACGCGGCCGATTATTTTTCTTCACAAAACCTGATTAACAAGAAAACTATTAGTACTTACACAATTATATGCATGCAATAGTGCACTGGGAGACCTTTAAAAACATTTTTTAACCCCTTGACTGCCAGAGAATATTAAAGAAAAAATCATTGGGCAAATCATGCCATGAAAAAGACAACTGATAGAGCCAATCTGGCAAAATGGTCTGGGGATATAACTCTTGACTGTGTTAGAGCAAAGGCCAGCATGTCAGGGTTATTCCTCTTCATTTGATGACATCATCAGTGATGTCATCAGGTCAGTACGTAATATATTGATGGCAGTCAAGGGGTTAAGCCATGTATTGGCCTTTTCTCTTTCAAACTCCATCAGATTTTGGATCATTTGACCTAGAACTCTCACCACACGGTCGCTTTGACGCCATCTTGAAACAGAATTTTAAAAAATCGACGCACGTTGTATGCTGGGAACCGGAATGACTTTTCACCGCATTGTTTCAAAGGCATCACTTGCTGACGCAAATGTAGTGGTGGGTTTTTTCCGTCGCCGTTCGTAATTTTACTTTTGTTTCATAAAAATTACGGCAAAATCGTAACGGTAAACAGGTCTGTTGCTATGAAACAATATAATCGTGGGTAATTTTTAATGGCATTTCCCTCCCTGTTTTGTTGATAGCTGGGAAATTGTCGTTGCTGCTGATCATTTGGCAAGGCCCTTAAATTGAATATGTGGGCAAAGAAACTCTACGGAGAATTGAACTACAGAGATCCTTTGAAAAGAAGCACCGCCCCCCTCCGGATACTTCTCAAGTGTTGATCATCCAACTTGTAAATCAAGATTGTGTGTCAACTGTCAGGCTTTGTAACTACCATCCAACTTGTAAATCAAGATTGTGTGTCAACTGTCAGGCTTTGTAACTACCATATCATCCAACTTGTAAATCAAGATTGTGTGTCAACTGTCAGGCTTTGTAACTACCATATTTTTTTTATCATTAGGCGCTGCTGTGTATAAGGCAAATAAGGCAATTTTCAAGAAAAATCTGAAAAAATTAAAGTAAAAGGCGCCCTCGTTTATAAGGCGATACACACCTCGCAAAAGAAAGTCATATTTGAAGCCTGTACCGCGTCCTGTAAACGCTTACCGACCGCCATTACTGCTGTCATATTACGAGAGTTGGCTCCCCTCTCAAATAATCGAACTTCCGTTTGAACTACTTCCTGTTGTTGTGTTTGGGCAATTCTTCATAGAATTATGGCATTTTAAGCTCTACAACGATGCTTTTTACATCCAATGAAGGGTTATGGCATCTGTTGGATGATATCTCGGACGATAATAGGGATTTTGAAGCATTTTAACGCGAGTATTCGTCGTATCGGCGACTCGTTACCACTTTCGATGTTGTGACTTACAGTAGACTGTACTGAGTACGGCAATCGTTGCCTCTCTTCTCATGATTTTGTTCACGAATAGGGCGCCCTCGTTTTTTAGGCGCATAGGTCGAAATTGGAGAACAAAATATTGCCTTATAACCCGAAAATTACAGTAACATTTGTGTCCAATGTATTTGTTTAACCCTTTCACCGCCAAAGTCGCATTTCTGCACCCACAATGATTTAACACCAATGTTATTAAAAGCCTTGAATTGAAATCTGAGTCTGTTATCCAATGGTCGTGTGGTTTTTTCATTTTGAGAGGTAAAGTTGGACCTTATTTCATATATCACAGAGGAATCCCCAATACTTCAGACAAAATGTGTTCACTACTCAAGATAGGTTTAATGGAACATTTTGGCTACAAATTGGCTGGCGATGAAAGGGTTAAGCCCACCTCTTTCTTGTTAACTTAACATAGGAAAAAAAAACCCCAGAAATTTGGTTTGTGAAAAAAACAACGGAAAAGAAATGGGCATACTCCTGAAAAATGTGGGCATTTGTTACTGTGCTCAACAAAAGTAAAATGATATAAATAACAAAATGGAAGGGTATATGTGTTCAAACGTTAACATTTTATCAATTTCAAGAAAATGGAAGTGTAAATGTGTTCAAACTATTGTCTTAAAGACCCCCCATGTCACGTGTCACATTCCCTCTTACGCTAGGAAGATTTCTTACCAGCTATAAGAGGGAAAACACGTAAAACCGTGGTTTTGACACGTGATGTGATGGGTCTTTAAGTTAAATAAATAATCATGTTTGAAATTTGTCACAATATGTATTGACTTTTTAACTTGATAAAATGAATGACATACCACATTATTTTAATTTGCATTGGTTATATCTTGTTATCCAATATTGTGAAAAATGCTATTAAAGGGCGACCTATTTTGTTAATTATTAACCTTTTTTGCATGTATGATGTAATCATTATATTATTACTGTTATTTCATAATTTGTTTTGTAAGTACCATTTGATCTGTTTGTAATATGCTGCTTTGTTATCCCTGCTCTGTTCAAGTAAAGTATGAAAAACGTCCAGTCCAGACCAAAACTTTTACCATTGTAACTATAATGTAAGGGGAAAAAATCATTATGATGATCATTATATCACGTGTAAACAAATCTCTTGGTTGTAGTCTGAACATTTGTGACAAGAACCAATTCAATAATTCTCAGGTCAAGTTATGTCCACTTTCTTGCATCATTGTTCCATGTTATGACGATGTATCCACAGCATGCAGAGAGAGAGAAAGAGAGTCTGAGTTTACAAGATAAAGCGAGAAATAAGTGATGTTTGTGAGATTTCTGCTTATACCCCATCAAGGCAACTGTGGTCATCTTCAGATTCCAAAATACACGAACAAAAATGTTTGGTGTTCCTTTTCCTTTTCGGCCCCATCAGTTTGGAATTCCTTACCACGCGAAATTCGCCATATCCAATCCTTACCATCTTTCAAATTGATTAACCTTTTATTACTTCTCGATTCTATTCTCACCCCACCCCCATGTTAGTCGACTGTCTACGTCAGCTTTGTTGCGAGAGAGAGAGATGAGAGAAAGAGTGAGAGAGAGAGAGAGAATGTTGATGCTTTATTCAACACTTTGTATCATGTATTGTGTTTATGGGTGGGGCAAGTGGTTGTGATGTATGTGTATGCTTATTTGTATGTGTCCGAGCGATTAAATGTCCTTGTTGAATTTCTTGCTTTTAATTTTTGTGTTGTTGTTAAGCGCATAGAGCTCCACATTTGGTGGAGGAATGCGCTATATAAATGTTTCACTATTATTATTCTACCTTTTTTATCTTATGTAAAGTTTTAGTTTTCTGTGATGTGACAGCTGCTATGCAGCTACTCTGTTCTGCTGAAGAACTGAATGCATGCTTCTTGATTTATCACTTTTGCCATTTTTTAAATGCAAGTAAATCAGACATGGGTAGCTCAAAATGATTTACAGCAATTTCAAGCAATTTGGGTCCAGAATCTCCAAAACATTGATATTTCTTTCTAAGCATTATCTATCTTCAGTGTGTCATATAGTGATATACACACCAAAAATGTACTAGTTTTCTTTCTCTAATTTTGAGAATGAAAAACTGAACTTTTACGTCCACCTTTTTGCTTTAAAAAGTTTCTGAAGTTAACGCCACCATAAAAATCATGGAAGACATTTTGTTTCTGTATGGAGAGCAAGATCTTATTTTTCTGTATGGGGTTTTCTGCCTTTGAATGCTAACGTGTGTGTGCGCTTTGATTTGATTTCTATCAAGATTCAGCGCCGTATAAATACTGTATGATGTTGTTGTTATTAGACTGTATTCATAATGTTGAAAACCATCTTAGCTGTAGAAAATTAAAAAGAATGAAGGAATGTTCTATACAGTCAAGCCTCTATTAAAGACCCTCCGTTAAAAGACCTTGTCTCATTTAAAGACCCACCACGTCACGTGTCAAAATCACGGCTTTTCCCTCTTATAGCTGGTAAGAAATCTTCCTAGCATAAGAGGGAATGTGACATGTGGGGTCTTTAAGAACGATTTTTTTTTAACGGATTAATGTAGCTTACTATATTTTATGTATAAAAGCTGACCTCTGTTAAGCCTTCATGTGACCGGGGTGTTCTCGACCAAGCTGTGCCCACCCCTTTTTCTTACCTTTCCTATTGTTCTGCCTTCCATGTCTTTTATTATCTTTTTACCCATAAAGTCTCCCGACAAGATCTACAGTTTTCCATTTCGTCTGATTTCTGTCTCCCCGGATCTTCAATCTGTTCTTTCATCTTTCTCTACAAATCTATCTTTTGAATGTTCCTTTTTTCTCTGATCGGACAATTTATGACATGCCATTTTTTTGGTTCACTGGCGTCCACACGTGAGACCTTGCGCACTTGAGTGGGCACCTGTTGTCCATTCTGCAGTGCATATTTGCCTATTTGGCATTTTTTATATATATATTTTTTTTTTACTAGTATGTGTTTGTTATCCTTTTTGGGCTATGACTCGGAGTCGACATCGAGTTGGACCCCACAAAACTCTAGTCCGTAGTCAGCATCATTGTGATCATTCGCTACCCGATTTCTTGCGGAAAAGTTCAAAGTTCTCACATCATCGTAGTCTCCCGTGATCATATCCTCTAAATCGACTCATTTAAAACCCACATCACAATCACTGTCATCAAAACAAACTCTGAAACAGTGAAAGTAAGAGTCTAGACTCTAAACTCGGAAGAAAAAACAAATATGGCCACGATTTTTCGTTTCCTTAGGCGCAGTATGAAAACAAACCGTTTAAGAATACCATTTGAGAATAAGATCGGCTTCCCTTCCTCATGAAGTACAAACCGCGGCCGGTGTCACGATAAATAAGTAGCTGCCATGAAATATCTACCTGTCACATGCGAACTATAACCATCTAACCTTAACCACGGAAAGAACCAAGAAATAGAGCAGGAGGGTGTAAATCTACATATTTGCCGAGAAATCGATGTACAAAGCCATGCACTTAGTTTCGTAAAATTCACAATGGCGGACAAACAAACAATTCTGATTGGCTAGGCGCCGGCTAGGCCTACTTATTTCATGAGGTAGGATATTCTCTTCACACCGGCAGTGCCAAAACCACGGCCAGTGGCTACCAAAACCGCAGATCGTTCTGATGCCTGATAGGATCTTTGATATTACTTTATGTTTAGAGAAACAAACAATTTATAACATGTACACAGGATTTTATTTTTTCAACTAAGTTTAATAGTCATTGATTGAATTTAGCCTCCAGTTTGGGCCAATAATAAAGTGGAAATGAGTCATTTTGTAATTGATTTTCTACTGCAATAGGCCATTTTCTACAGCTTCTAGCAAATAATGATTTCCAGACCGGGAGGCATTTGCTCAGGCTCTAAGTGCCGCAGCTTTTCTAACGCTAACTGTCCTAAAGTCCTCATGGCCGAAAGAGTGGGGATGTCACCCGAGTTATCCCCATTGCCAAGATAAAAACACGCCCAGTTTTCCAGAATAACTAGTCAACAACCCTCAAAATACTAATTTTCTATTTAGGTCTATCTTTATGTATTCTACCATTATACACAACATGAAAGACAATCATTATTTCTTTGTTTTTGTTTTTGTAATCGAGTCAATGGAAACAAAGAGGCAATATTATGTTTTCTATGTCCGATTTTTGCAAACGATCTATCTCAAATGTCAGACTTCAAATGGCCACAGAATCAAAAGTAGACAAGATAAATCAATTCTGTTTATTTTCTTACAATCTTTGCTCTATCTTGTCAAAATAAAATCACAATTTATGCCCATGCACTATCAGTATCACATATTCTTTGACATAGCATGCGTGAATGTCTCAGTCACGACGTGGGGACATTGTACAGAGTGTTGTTACAGTCAGTTTGGTAATTTAGTTGCTATGAAGATAAATTTACACACACACACTCTCTCGCTCACACACACCTTTCTGAGACCAGTTAAAATAAAGTCAACGAAAAGTACAGTATCTCTTCTCAATTTAGTTTACTCAGCATCTTTCTAAGGCAGTCAACATACCATTTCAAATTTTGTATCTGTATCTTTCTGTGTTATAACTAGGGCAGCCAACATACCATTTCAAATTTTATATCTGTATATTTCTGTGTTATAGCTAAGACAGCAAACATAACATTTCAAACTTCATATCAGTATCCTGTAGTATAAGACAGCCAACAAAACATTTCAAACTTTTAAAAAAAATCATAAATCATCCCATAAGGCATAACTGCAAAATTTCAAACTTTTAAAACGCTGTTCTTAATGCATTATTTAAGGCCAAAAATAACAAGCATAATTTTTTTTTTAAATAATCCAAGATAAACCCAAAACTGCAATTATATTTCACTTTTAAAACGTTCGTAATGCATCAAGGGCAAAGATAACTAACATCAAGTTTCATTCATATCATGCCAAACAATGAATATAAAATAAAAGAAACATAAACGAATAACGAGCATGTTTATAATATTTAAAAATATGGCAATTTGTAAAGCAATATTCAGTTAATATCATCAGCATCCATTTACCAAAGAGTTTATATCATCAGCATCCATTTACCAAAGAGTTTATATCATCAACATCCATTTACCAAAGAGTTTATATCATCAACATCCATTTACCAAAGAGTTTATATCATCAACATCCATTTACCAAAGAGTTTATATCATCAACATCCATTTACCAAAGACAGTTTATATCATCAACATCCATTTACCAAAGAGTTTATATCATCAACATCCATTTACCAAAGACAGTTTATATCATCAGACATCCATTTACCAAAGAGTTTATATCATCAACATCCATTTACCAAAGAGTTTATATCATCAACATCCATTTACCAAAGACAGTTTATATCATCAACATCCATTTACCAAAGACAGTTTATATCATCAGCATCCATTTACCAAAGACAGTTTATATCATCAACATCCATTTACCAAAGAGTTTATATCATCAACATCCATTTACCAAAAAGTTTATATCATCAGCATCCATTTACCAAAGACAGTTATATCATCAGCATCCATTTACCAAAGACAGTATATCATCAACATCCATTTACCAGCATCCATTTACCAAAGAGTTTATATCATCAACATCCATTTACCAAAGAGTTTATATCATCAACATCCATTTACCAAAGACAGTTTATATCATCAACATCCATTTACCAAAGAGTTTATATCATCAACATCCATTTACCAAAGAGTTTATATCATCAACATCCATTTACCAAAGACACTTGGTTTATACCATCAGCAGGGGATACCAGGGTTCTTTTGTATAAATAGTTCCCCCATCTTCTGAAAGTTCTGTGCTTGTAACTTCCTATAATCTGTCACTCTCTTTGACGCTGCCTTTTCCCTTTGCTTTCTGTCGTCCAGTCTTTCTGCCTTACCGGTCCATTCTCCTGCCTTTTTTCAAGAAACACTGAAACACTTTCAAAACAATTTCCTCAGCCGAAGTTGGACTTGCTGGGCCTGACTATTCCTTAGTTAGGCGCATAATGGCAGCATGATGCATCTGTGCTCATAATTGACAGGAAACTTGAGCAATTGAAGAAGAAGAATTTATTAAAGACACTCAGTTTATATCATCAGCATCCATTTATTAAAAACACGTAGTTTATAATAATAATAATGGGAATTTATATAGCGCTCTTTCTCAGATGAGCTCAGTGCGCTTTACATTGATAACAAGAACATTAAAGGCAAACAAATAATGAATCACTAGAAAGTAAAATAAACACCATGATTGCACGCCTGCATGCATGCAGGCACACACACACATACATGCATAAACACACATGAATGCACGCACGCACACACAATTATACAAGAGTAAAATAGTTACAATATGAAAATTCTAAGAAGAGACATAGACCACATTTACATTCTCAATCAAGTTTGGATACAATACTGCAACTTGAAATAAAATCATACTACCATCGACACACCAATTACATGACTACTAATACACAAATTTTGCAAGAACAAAAATACCCTTCTACCTCATTTACGAGCATTTAAAGTTTACAGGACGTAGACATTCTACATACAACATACGAATTATAAAATAATTGTAAATACATTTTTTTTTACAAGATTTCTGCAATGAAACAGACCCCCGCCCCCCCTCACACACAAACACTAATCAATCATAATAATATGTCCGAAACAAGTGAGTTTTCAGGGCAGAGCGAAAGGCGGATTAAGATTAAGATTAAAATTATAGCCCCATCGACAACAAAGGCCATGTCAGGGCTCTCACCACGTTACATCTTACCACATGTTAAAAAGGGATAAAAAAACAAGATCAAGAGTCAGATAAGCAGACATGTTGTGGGAGGGAATTCCATAAGTGAGGTGCTAAATAGTAGAAGGATCATTCACTAAAAGATTTCATGTGGACCCGAGGAACCTTGAGTGTGCAGCAGTCAGAGGAAGAACGTAGGGAGCGGGCAGGTGTGTAGACAGTTACTAGTTCAGAGAGATAGACAGGACCAGAAGAGTGAACAGCACCGAACAAAGGCAAGCTATTTTATACTTGATTCTAGTCTCTACTGGAAGCCAGTGCAAGTTACGAATATGAGGTGTTATATGATCAGAGCGTGGAATCTTGAGAGTGAGGCGTGCTGCACTGTTTTGCAGTTTTTGAACACGTTGCAGGAGCTACTGAGGACAGCCACAGAGAAGAGAGCTGC
This sequence comes from Phymorhynchus buccinoides, assembly GCA_017654935.2. NCBI lineage: Eukaryota > Metazoa > Mollusca > Gastropoda > Neogastropoda > Raphitomidae > Phymorhynchus > Phymorhynchus buccinoides. Next base: position 10,624,010 of record CM065696.1, on the reverse strand, counting down.
AACAGTCAATGCGGGAAAGAATAAAGGCAGAAATAAGAGTTATATCATCAGCATCTAAGACACACTGTTGACATCATCAGCATCCATTCATTAAAGACACTGTTGATATCATCAGCATCCATTCATTAAAGACACTGTTGACATCATCAGCATCCATTCATTAAAGACACTGTTGACATCATCAGCATCCATTCATTAAAGACACTGTTGATATCATCAGCATCCATTCATTAAAGACACTGTTGATATCATCAGCATCCATTCATTAAAGACACTGTTGACATCATCAGCATCCATTCATTAAAGACACTGTTGATATCATCAGCATCCATTCATTAAAGACACTGTTGATATCATCAGCATCCATTCATTAAAGACACTGTTGACATCATCAGCATCCATTCATTAAAGACACTGTTGACATCATCAGCATCCATTCATTAAAGACACTGTTGACATCATCAGCATCCATTCATTAAAGACACTGTTGATATCATCAGCATCCATTCATTAAAGACACTGTTGACATCATCAGCATCCATTCATTAAAGACACTGTTGACATCATCAGCATCCATTCATTAAAGACACTGTTGATATCATCAGCATCCATTCATTAAAGACACTGTTGACATCATCAGCATCCATTCATTAAAGACACTGTTGATATCATCAGCATCCATTCATTAAAGACACTGTTGAAATCATCAGCATCCATTCATTAAAGACACTGTTGAAATCATCAGCATCCATTCATTAAAGACACTGTTGAAATCATCAGCATCCATTCATTAAAGACACTGTTGATATCATCAGCATCCATTCATTAAAGACACTGTTGATATCATCAGCATCCATTCATTAAAGACACTGTTGACATCATCAGCATCCATTCATTAAAGACACTGTTGATATCATCAGCATCCATTCATTAAAGACACTGTTGATATCATCAGCATCCATTCATTAAAGACACTGTTGACATCATCAGCATCCATTCATTAAAGACACTGTTGACATCATCAGCATTCATTAAAGACACTGTTGATATCATCAGCATCCATTCATTAAAGACACTGTTGAAATCATCAGCATCCATTCATTAAAGACACTGTTGACATCATCAGCATCCATTCATTAAAGACACTGTTGAAATCATCAGCATCCATTCATTAAAGACACTGTTGACATCATCAGCATCCATTCATTAAAGACACTGTTGCATCATCAGCATCCATTCATTAAAGACACTGTTGATATCATCAGCATCCATTCATTAAAGACACTGTTGATATCATCAGCATCCATTCATTAAAGACACTGTTGACATCATCAGCATTCATTAAAGACACTGTTGACATCATCAGCATCCATTCATTAAAGACACTGTTGACATCATCAGCATCCATTCATTAAAGACACTGTTGACATCATCAGCATCCATTCATTAAAGACACTGTTGACATCATCAGCATCCATTCATTAAAGACACTGTTGATATCATCAGCATCCATTCATTAAAGACACTGTTGACATCATCAGCATCCATTCATTAAAGACACTGTTGATATCATCAGCATCCATTCATTAAAGACACTGTTGACATCATCAGCATCCATTCATTAAAGACACTGTTGACATCATCAGCATCCATTCATTAAAGACACTGTTGACATCATCAGCATCCATTCATTAAAGACACTGTTGATATCATCAGCATCCATTCATTAAAGACACTGTTGACATCATCAGCATCCATTCATTAAAGACACTGTTGATATCATCAGCATCCATTCATTAAAGACACTGTTGATATCATCAGCATCCATTCATTAAAGACACTGTTGACATCATCAGCATCCATTCATTAAAGACACTGTTGACATCATCAGCATTCATTAAAGACACTGTTGATATCATCAGCATCCATTCATTAAAGACACTGTTGACATCATCAGCATCCATTCATTAAAGACACTGTTGACATCATCAGCATCCATTCATTAAAGACACTGTTGATATCATCAGCATCCATTCATTAAAGACACTGTTGACATCATCAGCATCCATTCATTAAAGACACTGTTGACATCATCAGCATCCATTCATTAAAGACACTGTTGACATCATCAGCATCCATTCATTAAAGACACTGTTGATATCATCAGCATCCATTCATTAAAGACACTGTTGATATCATCAGCATCCATTCATTAAAGACACTGTTGAAATCATCAGCATCCATTCATTAAAGACACTGTTGACATCATCAGCATCCATTCATTAAAGACACTGTTGACATCATCAGCATCCATTCATTAAAGACACTGTTGAAATCATCAGCATCCATTCATTAAAGACACTGTTGACATCATCAGCATCCATTCATTAAAGACACTGTTGACATCATCAGCATCCATTCATTAAAGACACTGTTGATATCATCAGCATCCATTCATTAAAGACACTGTTGACATCATCAGCATCCATTCATTAAAGACACTGTTGACATCATCAGCATTCATTAAAGACACTGTTGATATCATCAGCATCCATTCATTAAAGACACTGTTGAAATCATCAGCATCCATTCATTAAAGACACTGTTGACATCATCAGCATCCATTCATTAAAGACACTGTTGACATCATCAGCATCCATTCATTAAAGACACTGTTGACATCATCAGCATCCATTCATTAAAGACACTGTTGATATCATCAGCATCCATTCATTAAAGACACTGTTGATATCATCAGCATCCATTCATTAAAGACACTGTTGACATCATCAGCATTCATTAAAGACACTGTTGATATCATCAGCATCCATTCATTAAAGACACTGTTGACATCATCAGCATCCATTCATTAAAGACACTGTTGACATCATCAGCATCCATTCATTAAAGACACTGTTGAAATCATCAGCATCCATTCATTAAAGACACTGTTGACATCATCAGCATCCATTCATTAAAGACACTGTTGATATCATCAGCATCCATTCATTAAAGACACTGTTGACATCATCAGCATCCATTCATTAAAGACACTGTTGACATCATCAGCATCCATTCATTAAAGACACTGTTGACATCATCAGCATCCATTCATTAAAGACACTGTTGACATCATCAGCATCCATTCATTAAAGACACTGTTGACATCATCAGCATCCATTCATTAAAGACACTGTTGATATCATCAGCATCCATTCATTAAAGACACTGTTGACATCATCAGCATCCATTCATTAAAGACACTGTTGACATCATCAGCATCCATTCATTAAAGACACTGTTGATATCATCAGCATCCATTCATTAAAGACACTGTTGACATCATCAGCATCCATTCATTAAAGACACTGTTGACATCATCAGCATCCATTCATTAAAGACACTGTTGACATCATCAGCATCCATTCATTAAAGACACTGTTGATATCATCAGCATCCATTCATTAAAGACACTGTTGACATCATCAGCATCCATTCATTAAAGACACTGTTGATATCATCAGCATCCATTCATTAAAGACACTGTTGACATCATCAGCATCCATTCATTAAAGACACTGTTGACATCATCAGCATCCATTCATTAAAGACACTGTTGATATCATCAGCATCCATTCATTAAAGACACTGTTGACATCATCAGCATCCATTCATTAAAGACACTGTTGATATCATCAGCATCCATTCATTAAAGACACTGTTGACATCATCAGCATCCATTCATTAAAGACACTGTTGATATCATCAGCATCCATTCATTAAAGACACTGTTGACATCATCAGCATCCATTCATTAAAGACACTGTTGATATCATCAGCATCCATTCATTAAAGACACTGTTGATATCATCAGCATCCATTCATTAAAGACACTGTTGACATCATCAGCATCCATTCATTAAAGACACTGTTGACATCATCAGCATCCATTCATTAAAGACACTGTTGACATCATCAGCATCCATTTACTAAAGACTCAGTTTATATAATAATAATGAGGAAAATTTATATAGCACCCATCCTACTATGTAGGCTACAGGGCGCTTTACACACAATTGAAATGGAATTAAAAAAAACATGAAACAAAAATCCAACATGAGAAGACAAAACAATACCGGTCAGACTTCGTTTGGCCAGTAAAAAATACATATAACAATCAATAACAACAACTTCTGTGACTACTACTACTACTACTTATAATAGGCCTAATACATGCATGCATTGTCACACAATTCGCAAGCATGAAATAACAGCAAATATATATATTCACAACAGCATAGACACAGGGGTGCTAGCGCCAAAGGGTCCCCAAACCTGAAACTAGGAATTCCCCAAACCGAAAACCAATCTAAACGGCAAATTCCAATTTCTTGTTAACCTGAAAATGAACAATACTCGGGCATGAAAACCACTGTTTTATCGGAAATCCCAGATGAACTAAAAATGTTTTTGACTTTTCTATTGGTGAAAACCTAACCATCGTAGTGAAAACTATAAGCCCTTATGCAAAAGTAATGGATTATTTTTGGTAAAAAGCACCTGTTGTGTGAGTGTGAGTGGTGTTTGTGTTTGTGTTTGTGTGTGTGTGTGCAAATGGGTAGCATTTCATTTTGAATGACGAGAACATCTTTACTTGCACACTAATACTAGATGCTCGGCACACAATAAAACAAAAAATAACTTTCTTCTCTACACTTTGCTAAAAATACAACACTAGGCACAACTACACCACAATGCTCTCCAAATATTGACACAGCGCAAATCAGTGATGGACGGAATACTTTAAAAAAAACACACAATAATTTGCAAACTTTCTTTTTGCAAAGGTATATGACTGAATGTTCCTGGCCATTGCAGAAAGTGTTTACACTTGTAGTACTCTCCACTGGACCTTATGGCCTAGATGCAAGTGTTTTTTGATGAGACGACAAAAACTGATGTCCCGCGTGCTCACACTTTCTGCACATTAAAGAACACAGTGACAACATTGTCAAAATTTAACCCTCTCACTGCCCCTTCTGTCACACACACACAAAAAAAAATAACCTGCTTACCAAAAAAAAAAGGCGCTGCACTGAAAGTTACACTCTTCAAATGAGGATACCTGATTTCACAGAAACAAGTCTGCGACTAGAAAAATAACAATAGTTTTAATTCTATCTTTGTAATCAGGGGGTCAGAATCAGCGCACAAAATATGTATATTTTCAGGGGGTCACATGGGATATTTCAGGGGGTCTCTCTTGATATGCTGTCAGGTGAACATTTAGTGCGTTTAGTGATGCACTGAATATCATACAGTAGATGCACAAGTCTGAATTAACGCTTTACATTTTGAAACTTTGCAAGAACATCAATCCGTCACTGTTCACTTTTAACTAAAAAAAACCCGACTTCACACAAGATTAAGATTAAAATTATAGCCCCGTCGACAACAAAGAACACAACACTGACACAGCTTTTGTCACTACTTAACATTACGTCATTAGCCAACAGTAAAATAAGAGCTGACAAGAAATGATTTTCTTCAGTTTTAGAAAATCATGGTACAGCGTAGTCTTTCGTGGAAGACTGACTCTCATTGTGTCTCAAAATAGGAACATTTGCACTGGCTCTAGTGCTGCAGCCAGAGATTGAAGGCTTTGGGGGAATTTCCCCAATGCAAGCTGTCCCCAAATCCTTTTGGCAGAAAATGGGAATTCACACTGGGCAAGGCATCTCCACTATAAACAGAGTTTATTTAGCCCAGCCTGTCCGATTAGTAGCTTTGGTATTTGGCAGTCATTGTCAGAAACGAAAGACATGCATACATACTTGTGATAGACAGTAGCCTGAGCCAGCCACAGCCTGAGGATTGCTGGTTCTAACGTATCACATGCTGCCAAGCTGCATCATGTTGAGTTGACTCAGCCAGTCAGGCGCTTTTTTCATCTGTAAACGAAACAGCACCCCTTAAACTGAGCCAGCCACTTCCTGCATTTGCTTGAAGAAAAGAAAGCTTTGGTTTTTGGCAGTCATTGTTATAAATTTCAGACATATAGTGCTGTATTTCCAAACTGACTATTCGCAGCGGGCCAGCCACAGCCTGAGGATTGCTGGTTTATACTATCACTTGCTGACCGAAAGGCTGATAATGTTAGGCCCGAACTGGTGCCAGTCAGGAGCACTTTTTTTCTGTGGCTATAAACTAAACAGCACCTGACCTTAAAGGGCGATAGCTTAAGTTCACGTTCATTTTCTTGAAGAGAAAGAAGAGTTTTTTTTTAGCCTTTTATTGTTTGTTATAAGACTTAGAGAGTTCAAGTAAGTACGCGGAAAAGCAAACTGACTATTGTAGCGGTAAAGATCAAGAACTTGCCCCCCCCCCCCATTTCAATGAGGATTTTGAAACCAAATGGTCCTTTTTGACACGATTAATCTTAAAATCTATTCTAACTTAATACTTACCAACACTCAAAACAACAGCATATTCTTTTCTCAATCTGGAACCCATACCATAGCAATGAAAGTAGTAAAGGGCCGCTACTCTCCTCACCATCCGGAAGTATGAGTTATCCCCTTACATCCGGTGGCACGGTCATTGACCTGTCAAAGTTATTCTTTTTTTCTACCTCACATCAGGAGGGAGAATAGGAGGTACGCTTGAGTTGTTTTGAGTGTTGGTAAGTATTAAGTTGGAATAGATAGTAAGATTAATTTTAAAAAAATCTACCAATCTATTCCAACCATACTGACCAACACTCAAAACAATAGCAGACTCCCATAGAGGAGGAGGGTGATGCCAAAATCGACAAACACCCAACATACCACCATAAAGCATACATGGTAATCATATAAAGTAACCATCCTGATAAGAACTAAAGAAGGAAAGGTAACTTTCATTTTTCTATATACTATGGTATGGGTTCCAGATTGATAAAAGAATATGCTGTTGTTTTGAGTGTTGGTCAGTATGGTTGGAATAGATAGATATTTAAAAAAAAGATTAATATCAATCAGGAAGATCATCAAAAGGAAGCTTCCTAAGATAGGTGTTTATCACTTTATGCCTATGCCAGTAGTTTTTGATAAAATTGAAAGACTGACATAGACCCGAAAACAATACTTGTCAGACACTGCGAGTCTCGCTAGGTAATTAAAGATATGAAGGTCCACCATGCATTCAGAAATCACCTGCAACAGACTGCATTATTTTATGACAGTGAGCAACTTGCTCTCACCTTGGTTAAACAGGCTGACTAGCCCTGGCGTTAGCAGAGCTCTTGCCAGGATGGTCAGTAGGGTCAACCTGTTGCTGACCGTCACTTGGTCTACTGGAGTCCCATAGCCCGGGACTATCCCCAGCCAGTGAAGGTCCGTTGCATCAGGCAACTCGGCTGCCTCATTTGTCTGGCATGGCTGCAAGGAAACCCCATCACTTTCGCGTTGGGGGGTCTCCACACACCTGTAAAATAATGTAATGGACCTTTGTTCATAGGACCTTCTAATGAGATTAATACAATAATAGCGACTTATTTGTGATCAATTGCTATGGTTGAAATGCTAACACTGTAACAGTAACACAGCATTTCGTGGTTTACTTGACTTGTCATGGAAGTTTAAAGACTTTTGACATTGACAGACTGGTGTTCTTTCAAGGTTTCAGAACTTGACACCTGTGTGACCTGGGTTTTTATTTTATTGTGTATTTGAAGAAAATAGGTATCATAATTTGGATTAACCAAAACAAAGAACACTTTCATTAACCCTTTCACCGCCAGCCATATTTCAGACAAAATTTTCCATTAAATTTACCTGGGTACAGAATAACACCCATCTGCAGTATTGGGGGATTCTTCTGTGACATAAGCTATCCACAAAAAGTTAAGGATCACTTGCAAACTAATTCATAACTTTCCAAATAAGAAAGCCAATGCGTTGAATTTTGGCCAACATTTAATTCAATGCTTTAGTGATAACGATACACAATTGCCTTCAATTTCGAGCAATCGTTTGGTCTGTACATTTGATCAAAGTGAGTACGTATCGTAATTTGATTTCCCAAAGTCATTGAAATCACAAGACAGGGCATTCTGATGCTCCCAAAAGTTCAGTAATGCGTGTATCCGCCATGGCTGTTCTGGCACTCGACGCAGCGAGTCCTCATGGAGTTGACCAGGGTGGTGAAGATCCTCTGTGGAAGCGCCTGCCACTCAGCCTGCAGCATCTGGTAGAGGTGCTGGGCATCCCTGGGAGGGGGGTGGTTGCTCCTCACTTTGCGATCCAGCTCATCCCAGAGGTTCTCAATCGGGTTGAGGTCGGGACTGCATGCTGGCCACTCCATTCTGTTGACTCCAGACTGCTGCAGGAAGTCGTTGACCACCCTTGCCCTGTGGGGGCGAGCGTTGTCATCCTGGTAGACAGCCGGCGGTCCCATCTGCTGCAGTGTAGGCACAGCCAGCGGTCGAAGGATCTCATCCCGGTATCGGAGGCCAGTCAGGTTACCCTGTACATGATACAAGGGTGTTCTGTGGTGAAGGCTGAAGGCCCCCCAGACCATTACAGAACCTCCACCAAAGGCCACCTTTTCTTGGACAGTGGCGTCAATAAAGCGTTCCCCTGGGCGCCTCCAGACCCTCAGTCGGCCGTCGTTGTGGTTCAGGGTGAAGCGTGATTCATCACTGAACAGGACCTGGGACCATTGCTGACGTGTCCACCTCACGTGACGTCTGCAGAAGGCGCGGCGTGCTGCCCTATGGGCTGGAGTTAAGCGTGGCCGTACAGCTGGGCGACGAGAACGGAGGTTAAACCCATGAAGGCGGTTCCGTATGGTCTGCTGGCTGATGTTGATGTTAGTAGCCACCCTCAGCTGCCTTCGAATGATGCTGGAAGAGGCTGTTCTTGTCTGCAGGGCTTGTCGTTCAATGAGACGATCTTCACGTGGAGTTGTCTTCTTCGGTCGACCAGATCTGCGTCTTTCATGGACCCTCCCAGTGGCTGTGAAGCGTTGAATCAGTCTGACAATGACCGCGATGGACACCTGAAGTCGCCTGGCCACTTCTCGCTTGGGAACACCATCTTGGAACCATGCAACAGCTCGTCCCCTATCCAACTCGCTCAATTTTCGTCGTGGAGGCATTGTCAAATCAGGCCTAATACTGGTGGTATGTCTTCTTATAAAGCCAAGCAAGAGACAGCATCTCACACATAAACAGCAGTGCTTGCACGTGCATAATGGTTTTTCCATCTGGCTTGTGCAATGTGTTCATGCAGAACGATCCAAAACAAGGTCCTTTTTCGCAAGTTTCCGCTTTTTCTTTTGCTGCCAAGCTCAGTAATAGAGAATCACGTGCAATGTTTCCACTAACACAACATCGCCCACTTACAGCTGAACAAGAATTCATAACAATTTGGCTTGACTGAGAAAAAAATAACAGGAGCGAACGGAGTTTATTGCGCACCTGTTTTCTCATAGTGATCCTTAACTTTTTGTGAGTAGTGTATATAAAATAATGTCCATCCTTACTTCCCAAACCTAGACAATAAGGTATTTGGATAATAGACCCCAATTTGAAGCCTTTTAGTAATATAAGTGTTAAATCACTGTGGTGCTAAAATGCGACTTTGGCGGCGAAAGGGTTAAGGACAAACCTGTGTGACCTTTCAACAGGACATTGAAGTGAAGCCAACAATGACAAAATCATGATTAACTTCGTCTTGGCTTTTAAAAGGCTATGTGAGTATGTCAGACCAAGGCTACATCAAAATGTTATGCCATGCATAGTAAGGCAGGAATTGAATTTAGCCATGACAAGCTCCTAGCATAACATCATCAACTCCAAAATCCCCCAAAGACAGAGTGTGGCTGTCCATATGGTAAAATAAAAACGGCCCCAACATAATGTTCTCAGCCCTAGCTGATGGCAGTGATGCATTCATACTGGGGTCATAGTGTTCAAATGCTTCAGCTGTCAGGGTGATCCCTGGTCTTTTAGCCAGGGTACGTCACAACAACATGATCAACTGCAATGGCTTTTTTGTAAAGCAAAAATGTCTCAGCATAACAGAATCAAAGATTATGGCATTATTGACAAATAGGTATCAAAACTGAAACAATGTTAGTGCAACAAAGTTTCATGGTAACAAAGCAACTGTTCAACACAAGACTCGTATGCAACGAACGGTAAAAAAACAATTTCCATAAGTGTCATTTGACTCAATGACAAAGTGATGTCCCGAGGCCCCGGTCATAGAACATTGACCTATTAAAATTGAAAATGTAAATATGTTTCACCCTTGTCAGGACAAATGTATGATAACTTTTTTAAGACTGGCACGTTTTGTCTTATTGCTGTTCTGCGCGTTTTCGGAATGCAGTACAATTCTAGAATTGGACGGGACAAAGTGAGAATTCCAACTTTGCGCAGCCGATTTTAGAATTGCCCCACTTTCACGGACAATTCCAGAATTGTGCCAACACTGTGAGCAAAGTGAGAATGTGCAACAAAGCTGGAATTGTGAGCTTGGTGAACAGTTATAAATTCTTTATATCATTTTGTAGCTTAACAAATTATTAGTTTCAGTTTCTCAGCTCTATACTAGACTATAGTAAATAATATCGCTTGCCAACATGACTGGATAATAACAGATTAAAATGCAGTATTCTACGGAACTAGCTTTTTCACGTGAGAGGTGCAGATTTATTTTATGAAAGAGACGTAGTTCATTTTAAAAAATAAACAATCTTTTCGTATTTATCCTTCGATTTATGAGTTTGACCCCTGAGCAGCTTTCTTCGTTATTTCTTTTAGCCTGATGGGCCAGCTCGTCACAATCTGACATTTTCGTTTTTGTGCCACTTTGCCTTTCAGTTTCAGTAGTTTCAGTTTCGGACAAAGTTGGAATTCCAAATTTGTACCGCATTCCGAAAACACGCAGAACATTGCTTTCTGCAAGAGTGAAAACATTGTCCTATAGATTTCTCTTGTCTCAGGACAGTTTTGTCATCACTTTTCAATACATCACTGATGACCACAGCACAAACTTTGGACATCTCATGATCTGCATGGACTAGATTAATGTATTGGCAATGGTATGGGTGCAACTCCCCGTAAAAACAAGGTAGGGGCCACCCAGGCCCTGGTGTAAGGTACAGGGGCAAAGCCCCATTTAACCCCTTGACTGCCACTACTATGACGTACTGATCTGATGACATCACTGATGTCACCAGATGAAGAGGAATAACCCTGATATGCTGGGTTTGCTCTTGCACAATCAAGAGATCTATATCCCCATAAAATGTTTCCAGATTGTCTCTATCAGTTGTCTTTTTCATGGCATGCTTTTACCAATTATTTTTTCTGTAATTTTCTTTGGCAGTCAAGGGGTTAGTTAATTAATAAGTTTATATCAATTAAAACCACAATTTATGCAAAAGGTTCATTTCATGTATCATTGCCAAATTAAAAAAATATTTTGGGCAGAGGGTGATTATTTTTTAATAAAAAAAAGTTTAGGCCTAGTAGAATCTGGTAAATGTTTTTAAATCCTTGTAAAAAAGAAAAAGGAAAAAATGTATTGGTACATGATTACATAAAGATCTACAAAGACAAGCATACTATTACTACATCGAAGTGTTAGCAACAACAAAAAGCTGATAACACTGAAGAAGAAGAAAAATAAGTCAAACAGCCTTTTAGTTTTATAACATCTGCCTCCACGCCAACTCCCACATTTGTTCAAAATCCTTCAGTATAAACTGATGCCTCTCTTCCATGAAGTCTTCATCTTCAAAAAATTCACAATCATCTTCGTCCTCGTTGAAGTATGGCATTGTCTCATCATGCTTCCTTGGTGTAGGCAGCTGAAATAAGTCATCTTTCATATGGTGCAGCTGAAGGTGAAGGCGTTTCAACTTTTCCTCTTGACTTGAATGTTGGTTAGATTTCATTGCAAAGAGTTCTACTTCTAGTTCTAGGTGAAGTTCCCCATCTTCCCACGCTTGCCTAAAATTTTCTTTCAAGAACTGGCTTACCGACTTCGATCGGCGAGGGAAGTCAAAATACCATTGTTCATGATGACCCCTCATTTGCTTGCAAAAGCAACCGAGATGATCCAGCGCCGAGGAAGACAAGTCCTTCCTTCCTTCCACTTCCAGTTCCAGTAAGTGACCACAGTCAAGTTTGACTATTCTGACACTGTCTCTTCCCTCCTCTCCACTGATCCAGTAGTCTGATTTAGAACCACTAACTGTCGGTGACATCTTGATTTTAGACTGCATTTTCTTTGTTGCGCCAGTTTTGGCTATCATTTTCTTTGTTGTTTGGAGTCTTGAATTCGGAGCTCCAAACATGATTAAACCTCTACAGGTTAGGATTATTAATATCATGGACCGGGTTGTTAGCCTGGATAGAAAAAATATTAATAAAGATAGAATTCAGACTTGACTTGTACCTTAACTGGCTTAAGACTTCTGCCAATGACACTTGAGGACAGTGGTCGAAGTCAGTAGCTTTGCTGTGGTCACTCCTACTTGTTGCACCGCTGTGATCGAAATGAACCAACGTGTTGTCTACGCAGGAAACGAATGTACAATTTCGCCACAAACGGAAATGCTTCTTCAACCAATGAAAAGCGCTTTTTTTTTTCAAGACGCCTGAAACCGAGTTTGTGTGTAACGAACTGCTTGATTCGTTAAATGGGAACCAACCTCATACTATGCGGACCTACTATTGGTACATAGTTCGTCAATAAAAAGTCTTCTAAAACTTTTTGTTAATCACTTTAGCTCCTTGAGCACAATATAAATATTTTTAACTGTAGCCCTGGGGGGTTTTAATCATAGATTTCCTCTCCCTGCCAGACATGTAAATAGCAAACTGCTAAATATCTTTTAAATAAACACTTTTATCACTATACTCAGATTTTACACAAAAACTCAACTTGTTTCTCTTAAAGTTTTTCAAAAAACCTCTATAAAAATAAAAACAATTTCTACTTTGAATTTTTCTCTACCAAATCTTTACAATTTAAAAACCAATCAAAAACTATCTGTGCTCTTGATCAAAATCTTCTTTTTTCAGGATCTTTATAATTTCAAGTGCCCCAAATGGCCTTTTGGCCCAGAAGGCGTTATCTCTCTATCTCTCTCTCTCTCTCTCTCTCTCTCTCTCTCTCTCTCTCTCTCTCTCTCTCTCTCTCTCTCTCTCTCTCTCTCTCTCTCTCTCTCTCTCTCTCTCTCTCTCTCTCTCTCTCTCTCTCTCTCTCTCTCTCTCTCTCTCTCTCTCTCTCTCTCTCTCTCTCTCTCTCTCTCTCTCTCTCTCTCTCTCTCTCTCTCTCTTTAATCACATCAAAGTTGCGATAGCCAAATGGAACCTAAAGGCTTGTTCCTCCGGTTTCCTTTCGCTGTCCAAGCCCTGATTTTCAGGTTAAGAACGAATTCTATCACTTCTAAACACAACCCAAGAGCCTGCCTATGCAAGGCAACTATCGACATTAACCATTTATTTCAGTGAATCGTGCATTTTCATTAATACAGAACTGGAACGTTTCCTACTTAAAATTAAATTACATAAGATTGCACTCGACAAACATTATATTTTAAAGAAGAGCAGTGAGGGGTGGGCCCCTCTGATTTGGTTGTCTGAGGAGCTGTCCAAAACAACGTTTGGACACCTCTTCTAAAAACTCTGATTAAATGTTTTCGACGTCAGGCTTCTTCCAACTCGCCTTTTAATTGTAACTTTTACCTCAATAAAAAAAAAAAGACCTCAATCTACTTTAACTGCCTCGTAGTTGCGTTTAGCTGTATATAAGCTTCAGAGTCCCCCCGCTTAAGGACTCTGCTCTGTTTTGATTCGGAGAGGAGGGGAGGGGTCCCTCCCCCTCCCTCCCTTCGCGGATCAAACAAGCAGGAATCAAAGCAAAATTTTAATTATCTTTTTTTGGTAAATGTAAGTAATAAACATTATTATACACATTTAATCCCTGCCGGACTATAAGCTTTGAAACAGGTAGGGGGGGGGGGGGGGGAGACAGGTCTCCTTTTTGTTCCCCCCCTCCTGATTGATCCGCTTTCCCCTGGTATAAACTCCCCATCTTTTAATAAGTCTACCGGCAACTCGGCCTCATCTGTTTGTGCCTGTTTATGCATTTTCTTGTGCCCCCAGGGGTTTTGGAGTTAAAGGGGACAAAATAGACTTAAAATTTTAACTAGTCCGACAGGGACCCACTCGTAATTTTAAAACCCTTAGACAACAGTATCGGTTCCCTTGGGAATCCGATGCGACAGCTTTGGTGATTTTATTTACAAAGTTATCATTGGACAACGGCACTTGTTGACAATGGATAACATATAGTTTTAAAAAATGTTCGAAAATAAAGTTTGTTCTGTAAATAGACCGTGCCCCGTGTAATGGGCAGACCTTCAACGATTTTTAAATATTTGTTTGATTCTGTTTTAAATAGTGGTCCTGGAAATTTTAATCAAAGATGCTCAGTAGAAAAGAAATTCTTATCATAATTTTTACAAACATTAAAATAAATATTATCATTTAATCTAGTTAGCTAGTTCAAATCTTGGGTCAAACATTCGAGCCATGGCACACAAAAAAACAACAACAAAAAAAAAAAAAAAAATGTATATAACTTTATTAAAATAAAACAAACTTTTTTTTCCCGTAAGTTTATAAAAAGAAATGTCCCATATGGCTTAGGCCGGGAGGACGTAAAGCAAAGTTTTCGTTCACATCAAAAAGCTTACCAAAGTTGACCCAAATAAGGAGACTGATTGAAGATTGTTTGGTTATTAAATCGAACACCATAATCACAATTTAAAAAACCAACAACATTTTTTTAATCATACCAAACAATGAGGCTTTATACTGCTTCTTCGTGTTGCCCAAGGGCGATAATTTTATGTAGGTGGCGCTTTCACGTGAGGCCCTCTGTTCACTTGAGAGAGAGAGAGAGAGAGAGAGAGAGAGAGAGAGAGAGAGAGAGAGAGAGAGAGAGAGAGAGAGAGAGAGAGAGAGAGAGAGAGAGAGAGAGAGAGAGAGAGAGAGAGAGAAGGAGGGAGAGAGAGAGAGAGAGAGAGAGAAGGAGGGATAGAGACAGAGAGAGAGAGAAGGAGAGAGATTTGAGTCAGAGAGAGAGACAGAGAGAGAGAGAGGATGGAGAGAGAGAGAAAGACACACAGTGATAGAGACACACAGAGAGAGACAGAGAGAGAGAAGAGAGGAGAGAGAGAGAGAGAGAGAGAGAGAGAGAGAGAGGAGAGAGAGAGACAGAGAGAGAGAATGGTGGAGAGACAGAGAGAGAGAGAGAAGGAGGAGGAGAGATATAGAGACAGAGTAAGAGAGAGAAGGAGAGAGATTTTTTAGAGACAGAGAAAGAGAGAGACAGAGAGAGGAGAAAGAGAGAGAGAGAGAGAGAGAGAGAGAGAGAGAGAGAGAGAGGGAGGAGAAAGAGAGAGAGAGAGAGAGAGAGAGAGAGAGAGAGAGAGAGAGAGAGAGAGAGAGAGAGAGAGAGAGAGAGAGAGAAAAGGAGGGACAGAGAGATACAGAGACAGAGAGAGAGAGAGAGAGAGAGAGAGAGAGAGAGAGAGAGAGAGAGAGAGAGAGAGAGAGAGAGAGAGAGGGAGAGAGAGAGACAGACAAAGAGAGAGAGAAGAGAGAGAGAGAGAAGGAGTGAGAGAGAGAGACAGAGAGAGAGACAGAGAGAGAGAGAAGAGAGAGAGAGAGAGAGAGAGAGAGAGAGAGAGAGAGAGAGAGAGAGAGAGAGAGAGAGAGAGAGAGAGAGAGAGAGAGAGAGAGAGAGAGAGAGAGAGAGAGAGAGGGAGAGAGAGAGAGGAGAGAGAGAGAGAGAGAGAGAGAGAGAGAGAGAGAGAGAGAGAGAGAGAGAGAGAGAGAGAGAGAGACAGAGAGAGAGAGAAGGAAGGAGAGAGAGAGACAGAGAGAAAGAGAAGGAATGAGAGAGACAGGGAGAGAGAGAAAGAGAGAGAGAGAGAGAGAGAGAGAGAGAGAGAGAGAGAGAGAGAGAGAGAGAGAGAGAGAGAGAGAGAGAGAGAGAAGGAGAGAGAGAGAGAGAGAGAGAGAGAGAGAGAGAGAGAGAGAGAGAGAGAGAGAGAGAGAGAGAGAGAGAGAGAGAGAGATGATCTAGAGAGAGAGAGAGAGAGAGAGAGTAGACCTAGCAACAATGGATGCCTAAGGCCGTGCGGGCTTTAGGGCCCAAATGCAAGCGCCACCTAGTGACGAATCAGGGGAAGATAATTTTCAGCATAGAGCCTCATTTAACTAAAATACAAACATCATATCATCTTCCTAACATCCAAAGCTTCTTAATGAAAACTTTTTATCAAAATATCCACAATTTTAGTTGTCCAGACGCGGGCCACGCCAAACATAGGTTCTGTCCTACTAATCAGACCCAATCATAGAATAAAATTAAAAAATAACTGTATTTAAAAGAAATAAATACCTTTTATCCCCTTTCCCCCTATTTCCCCCCATCTCAGTTCAAAGTAATGTCTCATATGACTTAGGTCGAGAAGACGTAAAACTTTATATTTTCTTCATATCATCATAATCATTGCTGTTGAAGGCTGGTTTGCCCAAGAACCCTATATAACTAGGACAGACCAGTGCCACCCAAAACCTGTCCGCGCGAGCCCACCAACTCCTCTCCACCTGCGCGCGTTAAGCTGCTGGCTGCAAGATTTCATTGCTCTATTCCACAGTTTGTGTTGCTCTTTTACTCCTTGTAGTGTTACTTCAGCCTCACTCTGAAAGGATGCTGATACTCTCATAAAAAAAATCGAAGGCCTATATATGTTTGGTAGAAGCCACATTATCGTTTATTTACCTTGCCAGTTGGGAAACGGTTTGCTTGAAATGTGTATGTATAATTATCAAGCACTTAGAATTGAAACTTTCCATAATTTGGTAGCACATGTGCCTGTGTGGGCGCTTGCATGCACGTGCGCGCGCATGTGTGTGTGTGTGTGTGTGTGTGTGTGTGTGTGTGTGTGTGTGTGTGTGTGTGTGTGTGTGTGTGTGTGTGTGTGTGCATGCATGTGTGCACAAGCATGTTTTGTGCCTTTATGCCAATCAACTGAGAGAGAGAGAGAGAGAGAGAGAGAGAGAGAGAGAGAGAGAGAGAGAGAGAGAGAGAGAGAGAGAGAGAGAGAGAGAGAGAGAGAGAGAGAGAGAGAGAGATTGAGAGAGAGAGAGAGAGAGAGAGAGAGAGAGAGAGAGAGAGAGAGAGAGAGAGAGAGAGAGAGAGAGAGAGAGAGAGAGAGAGAGAGAGAGACTTAGTGTACACATCGGCTACAGAGTGATTGAACACAGCACATTGTACCTAAAGGTTTTATCATTGTAGGGGAAGACGGGGTAAAAAGCGCATGGGCGGGTAAGAAGCCCACCCCGATTATCTCATGAAATAAAGCAAATTTCAGTCTCATTTTGCCCATGACACGAGCGTTAATGTCTAGCATTCGTCTCATAGGCAAATTTGACTGAAATTTTCTTTATTTCATGAGATAATTGGGGTGGGCTTCTTACCCGCCCATGCGCTTTTTACCCTGTCTTCCCCTATATGTCACGTAATTATTGCAATCAATTGCTTAATTCAGTTTTGTTATTTAAATTTATGAAACGAAAGTGTTGTTCATTTCCTGTAACTCTTTGTATGTCAAACTAGCAATGGTCGTTTTGCATGCCCCAATAACGGATTAATAAAAGATATAATTATTATTATTCTAGTCTGAGACACTGAGAGAGAGAAAAGGAAAAAAAGGAGAGAGAGAGAGAGAGAGAGAGAGAGAGAGAGAGAGAGAGAGAGAGAGAGAGAGAGAGAGAGAGAGAGAGAGAGAGAGATACACTCTCTCTCTCTCTCTAGAGAGATACACTCTCTCTCTCTCTCTCTCTCTCTCTCTCTCTCTCTCTCTCTCTCTCTCTCACACACACACACACACACACACACACACACACACACACACACACACACACACACACACACACACACACACACACACACACACACACACACACACACACACAAACAAACACACGGAGACACACATGCGCGCGCGCACAAACACTGCCACTAACACCTTCCACACCACATCCACTATGTAGTTAACGGCACAGATGTGCTTTGACGCACGAGGATGGGTGCGGCCGTTTGGCGCGAGCAGCAACGCGAGGCCCAGTTAATATAATATTTGGTAAAGAAGCACGAACGAAAACTTAGCTTTACGTCCTCCCGGCCGTAGCGATATGGGACATTACTTTTTATTTAGTTGGAGTAAAGAACCGGTGGTCTGTCCTAGTAATATAGGGTTCTTGGTTTGCCAGCAAAAACACAATTTATGGAGTGCAGCCAATGTTGTTAGCGTCTGCTCCGTGGCCCTTACCAAAATAAACAAACAAAACTTTTAATAGAATTATTTAAAAAAATAAGAAAAGGATATCGTTGGCTTCACTTAATTTAATCTTTTAAATGCACAATTGATTGATGCATAATATATTTTTTTCTTTTGTTTGTCAAAGGCCTAGTGTTATGTTACGACCTCTATTCTATTTTTAGCAAGCTTGACCAATTTAGTGCATCCAAGACGGCGCACTTTCTCGTGAGCAATGAATTGTCTGTCTGCAAAAAAAATTCATCTTATCATCATCGGCCGCCAGTCGGGTTATCATATATGTAACGAAAGAGTCTTAGAACATCAAAGATTTAAGTGGGACCAGAGAAAGAAAGTGAAATAATGCCGAAGAATAACAAGAAGCGTGGTAAGTTGGCATGATGTTCAGTGTTTTACTGAAGGCGCAAATATGGCTGCTGTAGAGCCGAATGAACACGTGGGGAAGAATGTACATCAAACATATGGTGTTCTACTTCTGCTTTTGTAAGTTTTTAACGACCAAGGTCTGATTATGCGTGATCCTGTAGGACATAATTATGTCTTCACCAAAATAACTTGATTTCCAAAGGTTAACATAATAACATTGTCGATCGGGGATGTCATCACTCATCGTGACATGACTAAGACATGCCTTCACTTGTGTTAGGCCGAACCTACTGCCCAATCTGTTGCGTAATTAGAAGAATGGGGGGTTAATCATATATGACTTAAGCATGTCACTTTGAAATGTATATAGTGAAGTAGAATTATATTTTAGTAAACCTCTTACTACACAGAACATGTACCTTGTGAGTAACATTCCTTAGAAACAACCTTGGGGTGGCACTACCGTTGCTCACATCTCTTCTTCTTCTTCCAGTTGTGGATGTTTATCCTGCCCCGCACTCACCGGTCTTCATTCAGACCATTAATAGCACACAAGATGCGTGCTATGTGAATTCGTGTCATCCATCCCACACAGCCTACTTGTACTACTACTGAGTTGTACAGAATAGTGGAATGGGCTTTAACGTGCGCGCAAGATCTTGTGCGTGTGTTCGCACACGGGACCTCGGTTTTAGGTCTCATCTGAAGGACCAGGAAATAGGAGTAAAGTATCTTTCCCAAGGATACAACATAGTCACCAGCCGGGTTCGAACCCACAGCACAGGCAAACCTGTTGGATTACGAGCGGCGACTCTAAGTCTAACCAACCGGCCTCTATGGGTTTGTAAAGTTGTACCAGAGCTGTTTAACTTAAGATTATGATTTGTCCGTAATTATTCCTTGTTGAGACCTCCGATTATGCTATTACGGTTAACAATAAATTCCACATTTTTTATCATTAATCAATCAATATTTTTATTGTTCATTTTACAGGAAATTCTTTTTGCAGCGATAAAACAATCAACAAAGCAACGCAATAAAGACAGACATAGTATGTAGAAAAGCCACACACACAAAAAGCGACTATTTTCAGGGTTGTTGTTTGCCGTCAGCCTTCGGCGATTCGCCGAAAATTACAAAAATGTCCTAAAAGTCAACCGTCCTGTCGGCCCAGTGGGCCGAAGGTTTGATTACCAAATCGGCACGAGTATGTCTGTTTTTTTTATGAACAACGAAGTGTATCCGTTTTTTTATGAACGAAGTGAAACAAAGTTTGCTTGCAGTTGCACCGCACGTGACCGAGATAAGCTAACTTTGTCGCATCGTGAGAGTTGCTTCCCTTGCTGCTTATGGCGGATGTTTGCCACACCGTAGTGTGAGTCTGTGTGATCTTGTCCTTTAGCGTCAGTGTTTCACTGTTTTTTTAATTTATTGAAATGCCTCCCAAAAAGAAGACAAAACTTATAAGCGAGAGAATCTGAGAAAAAAAAATGAAGTGATCTGACAGTTAAGAAACCAAATCAAATTCATTGTCATTGAGAGTTTATGTTGACCGAGTGAGAGGGCCTAAAATTGTTGAAATTGGCCTAAGAAAATGGCCTAAAGTGAAAATTTCTAGCACCATCTCTGATTTTAACCACTGCGCACATGCAATTCTTGGTCACCCCCCCTCACACACACATACACACACACACACACATGCACGCATACACACATACAACAAACACATCATGCACACACATAAACCATTTATCTACCCATCCATCTAATTTATTAATATTATACACATGTTTACACATACACGTGTATACAAACATACGACTAGCATTCACAAATTATATATAATACAAATACCTTAATTTACATGCATACATTCATAATACAACATGACATATCTACATGCATACACAAACATACATAGATAGGTCTACATAGATAGATAGACAGATACATAAATACATACATGGTTCTGGTTCTGGTTTGTAGTACGTTTGATTGATAAATTGTAAAATTTTAATTTATTATTATGTATATTTGCATGTATATAAATATGTTAAAAAAAACCCGTTACTTTTCCTTCCTTACCCCCCCCCCCCTATCTTTTTCTTTTCTTTCCTTTTCTCCCAATTGTTATGTTTTGTGCGCTCTCTCTCTCTCTCTCTCTCTCTCTCTCTCTCTCTCTCTCTCTCTCTCTCTCTCTCTCTCTCTCTCTCTCTCTCTCTCTCTCTCTCTCTCTCTCTCTCTCGTTTGATTTATATATATTTATTTATTTTTATTTTTTACTTTTTATTTCTTGAAATTTATACTCATTTATGAATGTTCTCTGTGGGTTTTTTTCCCTATTATTATGCATTTTCATGATGTTTGTATTTTTGTTGGAGGGCAGGATGAAAAAAAGCCTTGTTAGCTTATTCTTTAACCCTCAATAAAGATCATTTTGACTTGACTTGACTTGACTGTATGCATTCCCACTGAATCAGTGAATGCAAAAAAGAAAGAAAGAAGAAAGGAAAACTAGCAGGCGAAAGACACCAGCAGTAATGTCTGCTTTCAAAAGGAGTAATGTCCCTTGATTCGTGGTTCTGGTTCTGGTTTGTAGTACGTCAAAGGAGCCTATGAAGGCTATTAACTCGAAAACTGGGAGAGCGCAATGAGAGTTGGGATTATAAGTTTTTAATATATTTTTTACATGATCTTTTTGTACTGTGGTGGAATTGACAGTCAATGGAGGTTGACCATAGGCCTTTTCGCAGTATCCAGGCTGGACCACTCTAGCTAGTGAAGCGCTCACTGGACGAACCCCGACCGGCTTAGCTACTGCCCTTCATTTACCACTACTTTGACCTATGGTCCCTGAATCCCTATTTTAGTCTCTGAATGCGGCAGGCCCCGAAGTGTACCGCCTGGCGCTGATGGTGATGCGCTGGCGGGGCCTGCTGCGATGGAGGCGTCGGTTATCAACCAAACAAACTGGAAAGAACAACTTAGCTGTACTCGAAAACCTGTTTGCCATTGTATATAAAGCGCTTTGGGCTCATCTGAGGTAAAGCTCTATATAAATGTACAATTATTATTATAATTATTATTATTATAAGAACCCCGATTATGCATCCAAATTGCTTTAAATTGATTAAAAAAGTGCTCCGCTTCGTGGGGGCGTTGCCCCATTTCCTTTTTTTGAAAAGCGTCAGGTTTAAGCCATTGAAAGCGTGCTACTTGCCCCTGGATTCGCTCTAGCCTGTCGAACACTAAGTACAAATGTATCTATCAGCTACAGATGAGAGAACATGTGTGACCGTTTTTGATTAAAAATAAATAAATAAATAAATGCAGGATTTCAGTCTCATGAAAATTTGAAAATAAAGTGGTGGGTTGGGGAAGACCCAAAACACTAAAAAAAAATAAAAAAAAATAAAAAATAAAAATAAAGACTTTGTTTTTGATTACCCCACCATGTGGGCAGCCACACTCTTGTGTGAGCTAAAACAGTAGCTATTTGTGTGGTGTGCAGGTGGCCAGAGAAAGGGGGCGGGGGGCGCGGGGCCCGGCGGCCCCTCCCATTCCCACCCCCCTACAGACGAGGAGAACAGCGTGGCTGGAGACAACTGGAGCACCGCCAGCGTCGTCTCCGACAACTCCAGCGTCTACGATGGACTGTCGGGGCTCTCCGGTCAGTGACACGCTTTTTAATTAATCCAGACCTGTTTACTCTACTCTTTTCGAGTAGTATTCTACTCAATTTGGACCTCTACTACTGTTCAAAACTGAAAAGAAAGCTCTTTTAATTCTTGATTACTAGTACTACTCATTTTTAGTTAACATTATTATTGATGGTGTAATGAATAAAACTACACATTGTGCACAAAAACTACTCATTTCAGCTCTCCAGACTACTCGAGACTTGTGTAGTGGGTAAACAGGTCTGTTGATCAATCAATCAATTGGTCAGTTTACTTTGCCCTTTACGAGGGTGCATGTTTTGCGGTCACAATACACACATGTATGTAACCCAATAAACGACGCAGGTTCTAATGATACGTAAACGCTTACATATAAACTCTACATAATTTTTTTTTTTTTTTAACAAAAGTACCCAGTTCCTCAACCATCCTCACACATCTAAGCTCGCTCTCTTCAACAACTGTCCGCCCTCTAGCAATTTGCATACTACCCCTCACTCCTAGCACAACACAACCAAAATAACCTCTTCTGTCTGTTGAATATATGACTATGTGGACTTTGTTGAACTTCAACTTGAAGCACCGAAGAGACCTTCCATTTATTTTGTTATAAGTTTTCATTTTTAAATGTTCTGGCATCTTGTGCATAAGACTGTTTATTGTCAATAATACAAAAGTACATGGAAAAGTGGTTTCCACCGTGAAAACAAAAACACACTATCAGAACTCAGAAATAAAACCAAACATAAGACTAGAGCTAGACAAAATACATTCACACAAATCCATCCTGCATTGAGCATTTCACACGCTCACGTGCACACACACACACGCACATACACACACACACACACACACACACACACACACACACACACACACACACACACACACACACACACACATGCATGCACACACACACACACACACGTACGCACACACACACAACACACACATCACTCACTATTCATACTCCTACCGCTTCCATCTTCACCCACCCACTTACTCACTGATCTGCCTCCCTCACAATCAATGTTGATATTGACAAAGACTGCGTAAACGTTACAATAAGACAACAAAATAAAACTATTTTAAATATTTAAGTGGACATCATAAACTCAATTTCAATAGTAATTAAATATAAAATAAACATGTAGATTATATAAAGTAAGTATGATAAAATAAGAAAATTAACAACAATGCAATAACCAAGCCAACACAAGAGTGAATCAGGCAATAAAAACAGATCACAATTATAGTGATCTACTGCATTGTCAGGGGAGGACCCCCCAGGAGGCCGAGGATAATGTGGAGCAGAACTTTGAGGACAATAATGATAATAATGGTAAATAGTTACCATATTGTGTTAACTGCAGTTTTCCATTTCGTCTGATTTCTGTCTCCCTGGATCTTCAATCTGTTATTTCATCTTTCCTTACAAATCTATCTTTTGAATGTTCCTTTTTTCTTTGATTATCGGACAATTTTTGACATGCCAGGTAAGTGGGTTTTTTTTTATTGTTCATTTGCGCACTTGAGAGGGCACCTGTTGTCCATTCTGCAGTGCATATTTGCCTATATCTATATGGCAATTTTTATATATTTTTTTACTAGTATGTGTTTGTTATTCTTTTTAATGAGTTTTTTTATTGTTGTTTTTTAACCTGGATACGATAAATAGAGTAGAGTGACTCAACGTTTCCAGCACTGTGTGGACTTAAGTGCTGTAGGGTGCAATGATGGAGGTGTCATGTTATGAATTGTACTGTATGTTTTGTTGTTTACAGGTTGTTGAACGTTGGTAAGATACATTGATGACTGTTTTGTAATAAGTGGTCGAACTTTATGCGGTGACAGTCCTGAGATGACCATAGCTGTTGACGGGACTATAATGGAATAAAATGAATACCATGTTGTGTTCCAGGGGAGGACCCCCAGGAGGTCGAGGACAATGTGGAGCAGGAGAACTTTGAGGATCGTATGCTGGACTCCATGGAAGGGCTGATGGTCAAGAGGTAAGCAGGGCTTTACACAGTTCAATGGTCATCTAGTACTACAGTGGAACCTCCCTTATAAGACCTTCAAAAATCATCAAAAATGAGGTCTTATAATGGAGGGGTCTTATAAGAGGTAATTTTAATACTTGCAAAGAAGGGCAATGCCTCAGAGAAGCAGGTCTTATGCAGGAGGGAGTCTTATAATGGGAGGTCTTATAAGGGAGGTTCCACTGTAGTACTTTTGCACCATGAGGCATTTCACAATGCACCCCATTGCAACAACCCTGTTTTGCTAGGGTGAATGCCCCTGGTAGATGCTTGAGTACTGACCAAACAAGGGCATAACTCTCGCCAATAACCCTATTTGAGGCCACTAAATGGCTGCCTTTCGCAAGAGTGAATTCCCTTTTCAGTACTGACCAAACAAGGGATTCACTCTCACTGTCAAGTGCGTTAATAACCCTAGTTGCAGAGGCCAATAAGCATCTGTTGGCCATTTTGTGCAATTGAAGCATTCTTTTGACTAGAAACATTGCATTTTTTTATATATATTTTTTTGTTTGTATAGGTGTACTTTTATCAGATTCCCCCCGTGGGGATACCGGGGGATCTTCCGTACAAATAGTTCCCTCACCTTCTGGAAGTTCTGTGCTTGTAACTTCCTCTAATCTGTCTCTCTCTTTGACTGCCTTTTTCCTTGCTTTGTCAGCTTGCTACCATCTACTATCTTCCATGTAGTTTTCTCCTTTTAGCTCCTTCAAAATCAGAATGTGTCGGCTGAATGCAGCGAGGACACCAGTGAAAAATGGAAAACGGACACATACTTATCCATTGTGGCCTTATGGCCCGGGAACGCAGAAAAAGATTAACATGAAGTTTTTTTTGAGGATGCATGGTTCCAGCTCTAGGAATCTGAGTTTTAGAGTGATACAGCCTGTTGTTAACATCGCTTGGTGGCTTCTTTTTTTTTTTTGGCGGGGGTAGGGGTGGGGTGGGGGTGGGGGCGTGTTTGCTATACCATATTTTACAGACTATAAAGCGATACTTTTTTCCTAGACTGAGACCCCTGCGCCTTATAATGTCAGGGGTGCATGTGGGTGTGCCTGAAGCCTGAATTCAGGCAGTTTGATGCAGGTTCAGGCAGTGGTCTGCCTGAAGATAAGGCTCTTCTTTACGGATCCATGGTCTTGAAATGATCGTTATATCAGGGGTTGTGATAGAAAGTTCAGGCAAAAGCTGTGGTCACCACATGCACCCATGTAACGTGAATGATAATATAGTAAGAACAATAATAACAAAATCTGAATTTTGTGTAATAATTTGGGGGTGCGCCTTATAATCAGGTGCGCCTTGTAGTCCGTAAAATACGTTTTTTTGTGTGTTTGTTTTTATTTCCTTTTATCTTTCAATGTGGTATTGTTGTTTCTCTTTTCTGTTTTCAGCGCCCCTCAGCGCAAGAAGTCTCTGGATGCACTGAAGCATGGGCTGTGCAAGAAGTACTGTGCCGAGTTCCTTCAGAAAAGGTGTGACTTCTTCGTTTGTTGTTTTCTACACAGAATAGTTATCATCATTATTATCACTACTCTTTCATTTGTGTTTGGGAGATATTGGCAATACTCCATGAATAAAAGACACACATTGACATTTTTTGTATTATTAGATGAAGAATGCAGTATTTCTGAGGCAGCGTAAAACCTCCATCAGACACAGGAGTACCCTCTGTGGGGATACCGGGGGTCTTGTATAAATAGTTCCCCCACCTTCTGGAAGTTCTGTGCTTGTAACTTCCTCTTATCTGTCACTGTCTTTGACTCTGCCTTTTCCCTTTGCTTACTGTCATCTACTATCTTTCTGTCTTACCGGTCCATTCTCCTGCCTTTTTTTACGAAACACTTTCAAAAAGATTTCCTCCAGCCAAAGTCGGATTTGCTGGGCTTATTTCTTAGTTAGACGCATAACGGCAGCATGACGCATCTCCGCTCATAATTGACAGGAAACTTGTCTGAGCGATCGAAGAAGAAGAAGAAGAAGACACAGGAGTATTTGAGAATTGAGAAATATTATTCTTGTTCTTTGTTGCTGAGTTTCTTGTTTATTATGAGCACAGATGAGTCATGCTGCCGTTATTTGCCTAAGAAATAGTTAGATGCAGCATGTCCATCTTCGGCTGGAGTAAATCTTTGTAGGGGTTTCTAGAACAAAGGCAGAGAATGGACCAGTAAGGCAGAGAGATAGTAGATGACAGGAAGCAAAGGGAAAAGGCAGAGTCAAAGAGATTGACGGATTAGAGGAAGTTACAATACAGAACTGCCAGAAGGTGGGGGATCTAAAGGTACTTCTTCTTCTGCCTTCCCAGTCCATATAGCCATAATGGGTAAAGGTGCACATGTGCCCGATTTTCAGTTTTCATTGGTCTCCCCGCTGCATACAGCCGACTCACACATTCTGATTTTGGAGTTCAAAGGAGAAACATTATTTCGAAGATTTTTTAGGGAAAAAAAGGCAGGAGAATGGGCTATTAAGTCAAAAAAATAGTAGTTGACAGAAAGGAAAAGGCAGAGTGGCAGATTAGAGGAAGTTACAAGCATAGAACTTCCAGAAGGTGGGGGAACTACTTTTGTGAAAGACTCCCCCTGTATCCCCATGGGGAGAGACTCGTGGAGGGGGTAGGGTCGTCCAGCTCCCCGCATGGAGGCATGAGGCATCCACCCACTTCCCCAATCTAAAGGTACAAAAGACCCACGGTGGAAATCTAGAACACTAGTTTTAGGCAATGAGATCTGGGATAAACTTTGTTGTTTTACACATTTAGATCCCCCACCTTCTGGAAGGTAAATTCTAATGTAAATGTGAATGTATCCCCCAGTATTCTATGTGTGTGTGTGAGGGGTGGGGTGAGAAATATTTTAAGCTTGTGTTGTGAGCTGATTTTCAACAAATAGAAGCTGAGCTATCCCTTGGTGAAGGTTTGGTGGTGGCCTATCTTTCATTTGGGGTGAGGACTTAACAGGTGTGTGTAATGAGTCAGTGCTATCTTGAAGTTGATGATGATGATGATAATGATGATGATAGCTATGATGACGACAACTATGATGATGACAATGATGATGATAACAATGACAATGATGGCGATGTCTTTCCCAGGACAGAGACAGTGACAGACAGCCTGCTGAAATGCCTGAAGAAGGGAAAGACGGAGGAACAAACATTGGCTTAACAATGATGATGATGATGATAATTTTGAGGATATGATGATGACAATGTTGATCATGATGATGATTGTGATAATGATGATAATTTTGATGATGGTAATGATGACAATGCTGATAATGTTTTTGGGACAGAGACAGTGACAGACAGCCTGCTGAAATGCCTGAAGAAAGGAAATATACGGGGGAACAAACATTGAAAATTGGCTTAGCATTGATGATGACGATAATTTTGATGATGATGATGATGTCTTTCCCAGGACAGAGACGGTGCCTGAAGAAGGGAAAGGCAAACAGACGCTAGGTTAACAACGATGATGATGATGATAACAATGACAATGCTGATGCAGACCTGATTACTGTACTAAAATTTTGTACAATCTTACGAAATTTAGGGTCATTGTACGCAACACGCACGTAAAATACGCAATTCTCAACATCGATCTTACGAACAAAATTTGTCAGTGTC
Organism: Phymorhynchus buccinoides; assembly: GCA_017654935.2. NCBI lineage: Eukaryota > Metazoa > Mollusca > Gastropoda > Neogastropoda > Raphitomidae > Phymorhynchus > Phymorhynchus buccinoides. The sequence continues at coordinate 10,595,872 of CM065696.1, read as the reverse complement.
TAATCCACATGTGGGGGAGTCCTTTTTTCCCCAAGTCACCGGTTGTATAACCTTGACTAGGCACGTTCAGTCGATTGCCCACCATCTCAGTGCGCATGCGCAGTAGTCAGCATTCTGCTTTTCCTTTCCGGTATTTCTGACGAGCGACGCGGTGTTAGAACGATGCAAAGTTTCAAGATGGCGAGCGGAGGCAAGCGTGTCCATGAAACCGATTCCGAAGATGACGACGTACAGCAGGAAAAACTGAAGAAGAAGCAGTATAACCAAGTTTTCAAACCGAGTTACTGCACTGACTTTCCATTCGTCACTGCATCTATCAAGGGCCCACACTTCGCCTTCTGCAAGGTTTGCAGAAAAGATTTGTCTGTGAGCCATGGTGGAAGCTTCGACAGGGATGCATCTAGAGCGCGGCATTGCGGCATTGCCGCAAAATTGTTGATGTTTCCGCAAAAATAAAAATATGCTGCGGGAAAATCCCCCCAAATTTTGTGAAATCCCGCAAACGAAAAAATCGTTTCAAAATAACTTGTTCGGCACTAGGTAGGCCTAGATTGCGTGGCTGCGTGGGCTGTACTGAGTCTGCATTATTTCCTTTTGACAGTAAAGAACGAGCATTTTGATTGGGTCTTAAAAATAGCATAGCCAATCAACGGCTTTCTCTTTCATTTACTATTTCCGGGCGCAGTGTAAGCGAGCCCGCTCAAAAATGGCATCGCTTCTGGATTATTTTACTGTGACTTCTAAAAAGAAAGAAAACGGTCGCAGTGGAGTGCAACATTGATCAACAACCTTGTTGTTCCTCATCGGCAGTTAGTGATGACAACGGGGAAATTTCATAGAATGACGAAGCATCGGATCAGGACTGTGATGTCACCGACGATCCCATTGCTAGTAGTGTCGCTCCACCACCTTTCAAAAAGCGAAAGCATGAGTTCATGGAAAGTTGGAAAAAAAGCAGACCTTGGCTAGAATTTGACAGCGAATCAAAAGCAATGTTTTGTGACTGGTGCTTACAAAGCAAAAACAGCAATGCGTTCACCACAGGTTTTAAGCATTTCCGCACTACATCCCTTGATCGACACGTTGTTCTACCTAGTAGTCACATAGACGCAGTGCAAGACGTTTCACTCAGAAAATAGTTTGAGGCATCACGGAAAACTGCTTTTGAAAAAAAGTCTGATTCGCTAACAAGAGCGATTCACAGTGTGTACTGTTCAAGTATAAAACAAACTGGCATTGATTTATCCCCGCCCCCCTAACTATTTCCAGATCCCCCCAAATTTCCACACCAAGGGGGGCAATGCCCCCCAGTTTAGAAATTTCTAGATGCATCCCTGCTTCGACATCGCGAAGCATGCAAAAGGCTCAGGCCATAAAGATAACGTGGCTTCGGCTGGTGCTTCTTCTTTTAAATTAGTGCTTTAACTTAAGCAGGAATTCCCCGTTCTGGCAAGTGTTTGCACTCTCTAAATGATGTAGTAGTTTAAATAAAAGACTGTGGTGACAGTTGTACACTTTTTCACTCTGTACACTTTTTGGACATTGATTGTACACCAAAGAAAAATTGGGGTAATCAGGTCTGCTGATGTTTTCAGGACAGAGAGTAGACGGTGACAGACAGTCTGCTGAAGTGCCTGAAGAAGGGAAATACAAACCAAACAATGAAAATTGGCTTAGCAATGATGATGACGATAATTATGATGATGTCTTTCCCAGGTCAGAGACGGTGACAAACCGGGCATCAGAATTGTCAGAGGATCAGAGGATTAAGAATTTCTGACAGAGGATTGGCTTCTCTTGTCAAAGGTTTTGCCTTTTTATTGAGTGTTATCCTTTGAGCTAAATAGCATTTTAAAGTAATTTATCACTATATTAAGCCTTTTTGGTGATGTTCCGAACTCATTTCAATGTTGTCCCTCTTCAGTCTAGGGCCTTGATGTCCCTTTTACCATGGTTTTCAGAGGATTGGACTTCAGACTATTCTGATGCCTGACAAACAGTCTGCTGAGATGCCTGAAGAAGGGAAAGACAGATGAACATGATGATGACGGTGACAATGATTATGTTGATGATGATGGTAATGATGACAATACTGATGATTATATTTTCAGGACGGAGACAGTAATGGACAATGTGCTGAGATGCCTGAAGAAGGGAAAGGCAAACAGACGTTTGCTTAACGATGATGATGATAATTTTGATGATGATGATGACAATGATGATGACAATGACAATGATGATGATGACAATAATAACGATGATGACGATGACAATGATGATGATGTTTTCAGGACAGAGACAGTGACAGACAGTCTGCTGAAGTGCCTGAAGAAGGGAAAGGCGGAGGAACAGACGCTGGCCGTCCAGTGCATGGGGATTCTGGCGCTGCAGCTGGGAGGGGACTTCACTCCGGTGTACCAGGAGGTGCAGACAACTCTGGCTACCTTCCTGGCTGACAACAGCGCCCCCTGCCAGACCAGAGCCCAGGTTAGATAACTCTGCTTTGATGTTTTTAAAATAAATTTTGTTGTTGTTGCTGTCTCATTGTCTTGAGCATGCAGCAATGTTGCTACCCAACAAGCAGGTGTAAGCAACAGTTCCCTCGCCTTCTGGAAGTTTGTGCCAGCAACTTCCTCCAATTCATCTGATTTATTTATTCTCTCTTTCAGTCTTCAATTCTGCCATTGTCTTTACTTTCTGTCATTTTTGCTTTTTTTGTCTTTTTCAAGTTACAGAAAAAGTGTGCGTGTGTGTGCGTGTGTGTGTTTGTGTTCTTCCCAGACATGATTTTTAGTTTTTTAAAAGAAATGAATATTTTTAATAAGGTATATTATAAAAAGTCGTGTTAAGTTTTAAAACATCAATTGTAAGCTTTTAACTGTGTAAGGTTTTTATACACGACTAAATTTTAATCCTTTTTTTAACTTTTGTTTCAAATCTTTACGTTTTTAATTGTATATTTTTAACTGTGATATCACATGGTCGGATTTTAAGCATCTTATGTGCCCAAATTTTGACGTGGTGACAGCCCTGACATGGCCGTAGCAGTCGACGGGGCTATAAACAACATCAATCAATCATCTTCTGAGGATAGCAATGAGACCAAGTAACTGTAATTGGATGCATGTTGATGTACACATTTTTTATTCAATATCGTTTGAAAACAAATGAAGAAGAGCAGCAGAGGCAGCAGCAACAACTGTTTTCCATGCGTGAAAATGTGTGCGCAAAGCGTAAAGTTGTTGTCGTACCCTGGCTAAAAGACTCCAGGGATCATCCCAATAGCAAAAGCACTTGAACACTATGGTACAAGTGCATCAGCTACGGATGAGAATATAACATGTGTGTGACCGTTTTTGATTACCCCGCCACGTGGGCAGCCACACTCCGACTTCGGAGGATTTGGGAGATTGATGATGGTATGCTAGGAGCTTGTCATGGTTAGAGACAATCCCTGCATAACAATGCAGAGCATAGCAACATTTTGGTGTAGCCTTGGTGTTCTTGCCTATGTCAGTTGGGCTGACACAGCCTGCCAAGGTGAGATGCGTGTGCAAAACCTAACAATGAATTGATGTTGTATTGACTAAGGTGTTTCTGTGGTTTCCAGTGTGCGTCCACGATGGCTTTGTGCTGCTTTGTCCAAGCCATCACCACAGACGACGACATCACTGTAAGCACTGTCTCACTTTTACTGTGCCCTTCTTCTTTTTCTTCTTCGTTCGCTCAGACAGTTTCCTGTCATATAAGCGTAGATGCCAGGGCTCCCAATCGTCCCGCAAAACAAGGGGTCCCAGGGACTCCTTCACTTACAGTATAGAGGGTCCTGGAGGCGGGATAGAGGGTCCCAGTGACATTGTGAATGCTGGAAAAGAATTTTTCTAGTGCATCCCTGGGACCCCCTGCACATTCTTTTAGAGGGTCCTTTAGAATTTTAGTGGTTCATAGACCTCCAAATGGGAGTCCCTGGGAGCCCTGGATGCATTATACTGCCGTTATGTGCCTAAGAAATTGGCCCGGCATGTCCGAAGAAATCTTTGTAAAAATGTATACATAAAAAGGCAGGAGAATGGACCAGTAAGATAGAAAGATAGCAGAATGACAGTATGGGAAAAGTCAGAGTCAAAGACAGCAACAGATTACAGGAAGTTACAAGCACAGAACTTCCAGAAGGTGGGGGAACTATTTATCGAAAGACCCCCGGTATCCCCACGGAGGGACTGTGCCCTTCTAGAAGGTACTATATTTTACAGACTGCGCAGTGCACTGTATTGCATGCACAGGGATGTGTGAGCTACACACAAGTTTCGTAAATGCGCTTTCGAAATTTCCAGCTTAGATGACCTCAGAAACGAGTGTTATGAAACCCGAAAACAGAAACTGGGTTTCAGGAAGGTTCGCGGAGCAGAGTTCGTACTGCGCATGTCGGAAGCGGGGGCTACTTCCTCCAGCAATCCTTTGTTTGGCGGTCTTTAGGCCTGTCTCACGCCGCCATTGAAGTAACCTCGCCACGATGCTGGAGGCAAAGGAGAAGATGAAGAAATGGAAGACCGTCTTTTCAGACGAAGACAAAAAATTTGACTTCATCGACAGCTGTCCACAGGACAAATACTGTGCCTTTTGCATTTTTGCGTGCTGGTAAACTTTAACTTAGAATGACCAGTGAGCCTCCTGAGGGCTAGTTTTCACATTTAAAATAAAAACGTTTCTCAGCTTGCGCCTCCTGACCCCCGCTCTGGGAGGGGTGATACACCCCCCTCCAGGATTTTGTTTGGGAAAAGTTGGCAGCTATGTATATGTCACAGAGGAATTCGCAATATTGCAGTTGTTTTATTTTCTCTACCCAGTTAAGTTTGATTGTATTTTTTAGCTGAAAAATGGCTGGCGGCGAAGTGAAAGTGCAACAAGAGTTAGTCAATTACATTGGAAACTGTTGTTTCCCTTCAGCTTCCAGGGGGCATTGCCCCCCCCGGAAACCCCCAGGAGGGGCGCTGTCCCTGCACTCTGCCGGGGCCTGGGCGGCCCCTGGATCCTTGCCTTGCAGGATGTTTTTAATTTCCCAGGAGCACCTGTGTGTGTGTGTAGTGTGTGTGTGCATGTGTGTATGTGTATGTGTATGTGTGTGTGTGAGAGATGAAGCTGAGCCTGCTGTCTGAGTTAGCCAGTGCATGGGACATAACTCTTTTTCTTAACTTTCTTATCTGTTTAAGCAGATGAAAACATGTGGACTGGGATGTGTTTTTCCATGAATGTGATATCGTTTGAATTGTTATCAGTTTTATTTATCTTTTATTTGCCATACAAGATGTGTATCATGTTTGTGGGATAATAAAATTGCATGACTTGTGTTGAATATGTTCTAGGAGCTCGGTGATGAGATGGACCTAGTAGAAACAGTGCTATAGGCATCGTCATGCAGCAAAACAAGCCCTGCCAGCCCCCAGCTCAGCAAGATGAACGTCAGCATAACACTACCCTAACTCTAAGCCCGTTATGCTGTGCAGTGTTACCATAAAGCACATTTGTGCTTCCCTGAAGCACTTGGTTTTAATTCCTCCACCAAGGCTGACGTAATTGCCTCCAGTGGAAGACAGTTCCGCCACAGCCTTCTGCCAGTCCCCGGCTCAGCGGGATTAATGTCAGCTTAACCCTAACCCTAACCCTAGCCCTCTTGTACTGTGTGCAATTTCCAGGAGTTCAGTGACAAGATGAACCTGGTAGAAACAGTGCTCAAGTCATCGTCATCGTCATGCGGCAAAACCAGCTCTGCCAGTCCCCAGCCCAGCGAGATTAATGTCAGCTTAACCCTAACCCTAACCCTAACCCTCTTGTTCTGTGTGCAATTTCCAGGAGCTCAGTGACAAGATGAACCTGGTAGAAACAGTGCTCAAGTCATCGTCATCGTCGTCGGGCGGCAAAAGCAGCCCTGCCAGTCCCCAGCTCAGTGAGATGAACGTGAGCTGCGTGGACGCCTGGTGTCTGCTCCTCACCCGCGCCCCAGACTTCTTCGTGCAGAACAAGGCTCAGAGGTATGCACCGCTTTAACCCCTTCACTGCCAGAGGAAAACAAAAATCGAATGAACCGTGACCGTGGGAGACACACCTTGTCCGCGGCTTATTCTTCCAATCCCTGGTTCAGTCATGCGCCGTGGGTGCAGCCTTGAGCTGTACTCACGATCGTGTGCACTGAACCGCCAGTGGCCTCTCAGCAGACGAAAGCTCCGAGGTGAGCCTAAACTTTAGCTGAGTGAAACTTTTAAAATTCGTTTTATCAAAAATTATCGATTTTTTTATTGTAAAACTTTAAAGAGACCTGTTAGACTGTGAAAGCTCACTGCTGACAAACAACAGGCGTTCTACACTCAGTGCCCAAAAAATCGTGAGAGGTCTTTGAAAATGGGATCAAAGGTCTTTGAAAGTTTGTGAATTTTGGTATGAAAAATCTGTATGAACCCTGTGAAATGCAAAGGCCATGGTGTGCTGTATTGCCCATTTTTATAGTGCATCCCTGGGACCCCCTACACATCCTCTTTGAGGGTCCTTTGGATTCATAGACCCCGAAATGTGGGTCCCTGGGAGCCGTGTAGTTACCTGTATTCTTTCCAAACGGTGGTGTTTGAGCCACATCATATCGCCACCTAAGAATTGAATTGATGTAATTTGTTATTGGTTATTTTTGATATGTGGGTATGATTAAGTATTAGGTACTTTATAGTCACAGAGGCATTTCTGTGAAATTTGGGTTGCTCCCACCTGGAGAGCGTGTCGCAGCTAGAGGCGCGCCAGCCTTTTTTTTTTCTTTTTTTTTTGCATGCGATTTTTTGTGTGACTGATGAGGAAAGGGGGTAGGGTAAATTTTGACCAAATGACAACTTTTTTGTTGTCACTGGGTTTAACGTGTGCTAAGTGCATGGGCACATGGGACCTCGGTTTATCGTCTCAACCGAAAGACTCCACGTTCAGACCGTAAGGCCTAGTGCAAAGTGAGAGGAAAAATCCCCTGTACCCAGGTTCAAACTCGGGTTTACTTGACACGAGGAGAACGCGTTACCACGGTGCCACTCTTCACCGGTAAAAAATACCAAGTAAGCTTAATTGTTTTGCATGTTCCAAAACATCTCGGTAAATTCGGGATTTTTAAGGTTTTTGTTCCTGAAAATACCAGATTAACCCTTTCACTGCCACGGCCATTTTGAATTCATAGAGGGTGTACTCTTAAAAAAAAAAAGAAAGAAAGAAATCTAGCAGTTGAATCATTCAAATTTGCCTAATCTATGCCACTTTTAAAGATAAATGAACACCCTAACCATTCACAAGTATTAAAGATGCGAATTCAACGGTACAACCCTGTATGGAGGCTTTCAGTGGGACAATCCTACAAGAAATAATGACGGAAGTATCCGTCATGGGACAGTGAAAGGGTTAAAGATATGAACTCGGTGGTACGTCCCTGTATGGAGGCTTTCAGTGGGACACTCCTACAAGAGGTAATGACGGAAATATCCGTCATGGGGCAGTGAAGGGGTTAAAGATATGAACTCAGTGGTACATCCCTGTATGGAGGCTTTCAGTGGGACACTCCTACAAGAGGTAATGACGGAAATATCCGTCATGGGGCAGTGAAGGGGTTAAAGATATGAACTCAGTGGTACGTCCCTGTATGGAGGCTTTCAGTGGGACAATCCTACAAGAGGTAATGACGGAAATATCCGTCATGGGGCAGTGAAGGGGTTAAAGATATGAACTCAGTGGTACGTCCCTGTATGGAGGCTTTCAGTGGGACAATCCTACAAGAAATAATGACGGAAATATCCGTCATGGGGCAGTGAAGGGGTTAAAGATATGAACTCAGTGGTACGTCCCTGTATGGAGGCTTTCAGTGGGACAATCCTACAAGAGGTAATGACGGAAATATCCGTCATGGGGCAGTGAAGGGGTTAAAGATATGAACTCAGTGGTACGTCCCTGTATGGAGGCTTTCAGTGGGACAATCCTACAAGAGGTAATGACGGAAATATCCGTCATGGGGCAGTGAAGGGGTTAAAGATATGAACTCAGTGGTACGTCCCTGTATGGAGGCTTTCAGTGGGACAATCCTACAAGAGGTAATGACGGAAATATCCGTCATGGGGCAGTGAAGGGGTTAAAGATATGAACTCAGGCTTTCAGTGGTACAAGAGGTAATGACGGAAATATCCCTGTATGGAGGCTTTCAGTGGGACAATCCTACAAGAGGTAATGACGGAAATATCCGTCATGGGGCAGTGAAGGGGTTAAAGATATGAACTCAGTGGTACGTCCCTGTATGGAGGCTTTCAGTGGGACACTCCTACAAGAGGTAATGACGGAAATATCCGTCATGGGGCAGTGAAGGGGTTAAAGATATGAACTCAGTGGTACGTCCCTGTATGGAGGCTTTCAGTGGGACACTCCTACAAGAGGTAATGACGGAAATATCCGTCATGGGGCAGTGAAGGGGTTAAAGATATGAACTCAGTGGTACGTCCCTGTATGGAGGCTTTCAGTGGGACAATCCTACAAGAGGTAATGACGGAAATATCCGTCATGGGGCAGTGAAGGGGTTAAGGCAGGCATCTGTTCCCCGTGGTGATGTGTTTGCGTCATTGTGTTTCAGCCACATGGTTATGCTGGGTCAGCTGCTGCTGAGTTCAGACACGGAGCTTCGCATCGCTGCCGGCATGGCTATTGCCTTGCTGTATGAGATGAACCGCTGCATAGATGAGGTATGGGATAATGATGATATGGATGATAATGATATTATGGATAATAATGATAAGATGGATGATAACATTGATAATATTGATGATAATGATAATATGGATAATAAGATTGATAATATTGATGATAATGATAATATTGATGATATTGATGATAATATGGATAAGATTGATAATATTGATGATAATGATAATATGGATGATAATATTGATAATATTGATGATAATGATAATATGGATGATAATATTGATGATAATGATAATATGGATGAAAATAATAATATTGATGATAATGATAATATGGATAAAAATAATAATATTGATGATAATGATAATCAGCTGCTCCTGAGTTCAGTTTAGACACAGGAGCTTCGCATCGCGGCAGGCATGGCTATTGCCCTGCTGTATGAGATGAACCGCTGCATTGATGAGATAATGATGATGATAATGATATGGATGATAATGATAATATGGATGATAATGATAATCAGCTGCTACTGAGTTCAGTTCAGACACGGAGCTTCGCATCGGAGAACACCAAGCACAAGATGTGCATTGCTCTGTATTAAATTGTATTGCATTACGTTGTCCCCAGGACTTTGATGAAGGGGCGGAGGACACAGAGGTGCTGTGTGGGCAGTTAAAGGAGCTGTCCACGCAAAACACCAAGCACAAGACGCGCATTGCTCTGTATTGAATTGCATTGTAATGTATTGTCTCCAGGACTTTGATGAAGGGGCGGAGGACACAGAGGTGCTGTGTGGGCAGTTAAAGGAGCTGTCCACACAAAACACCAAGCACAAGACGCGCATTGCTCTGTATTGAATTGCATTGTAATGTATTGTCCCCAGGACTTTGATGAAGGGGCGGAGGACACAGAGGTGCTGTGTGGGCAGTTAAAGGAGCTGTCCACACAAAACACCAAGCACAAGACGCGCATTGCTCTGTATTGAATTGCATTGTAATGTATTGTCCCCAGGACTTTGATGAAGGGGCGGAGGACACAGAGGTGCTGTGTGGGCAGTTAAAGGAGCTGTCCACACAAAACACCAAGCACAAGACGCGCATTGCTCTGTATTGAATTGCATTGTAATGTATTGTCCCCAGGACTTTGATGAAGGGGCGGAGGACACAGAGGTGCTGTGTGGGCAGTTAAAGGAGCTGTCCACGGAGAACACCAAGCACAAGACGCGCATTGCTCTGTATTGAATTGCATTGTATTGTATTGTCCCCAGGACTTTGATGAAGGGGCGGAGGACACAGAGGTGCTGTGTGGGCAGTTAAAGGAGCTGTCCACGGAGAACACCAAGCACAAGACGCGCATCGCCATGAGAGAGCAGCGGGCTCGCTTCAGGGACGTCTTGCAGACAGTGCAGGTAGGCAAGGGCCCGTATTATCCCTTTTCGCCGCCAGACATTTTTTAGCAAAACATTTCCATTATACTTACCTGGGTGGAGAGAAAAAATTGTCTGCAATAGTGGGGATTCTTCTATGACATGTATAAAGTAAGGCATGTCCTTACCTCCCAAAATTACGAAAATAAACTCTTTGGATAACAGACCCTGGTTTGAGGCCTTTTCATTGTGGTGCTAAAATGCGACATTGGCGGTGAAAGGGTTAAATCATACAACAACAACATACAGTTTTTATACAGCGCTAAATCTTGATCGAAATCCGATAGAAGCGCACACACACACATTAACCCTTTCACCGCCAGCGATATTTCAGCCAAAACATTCTATTAAATTTACCTGGGTAGAGAACAAAATCCATTCATTTGAAGTATTGGGGATTCTTCTGCGACATATATTAAATAAGGTCTATCCTTACTTCCCCAAACTAAGACAATAGGGTCTTTGGATAATAGACCCTAATTTGATGCCTTTTGGTGACATAGGTGTTAAATCACTGTGGTGCTAAAATGCGACTTTGGCGTTGAAAGGGTTAACAATCGCAACGCATTCAAACAAAAACACAATACACAGAGGAACAGGATAATAACATGCACACGTTTGACATAAATAGTCTACGGCAGATATAGACCTAAGAACAATTGTGGTGGTGCCATAGCCGATGAGGTTTAACCGAGGCGTGGTCACCGCTACAGCTATCTGTATTAATAAAAAATCGGGACTTTACTGGTTTCGTACTGCCTCCGGGCATTGCCTCCAGTATTGTTCCCACCATATTTGTATTTACAAATGTCCCATATGTGTCTGGTTCAGACCAAGAGGACGTACTAAAACTCCATTTTCATTCATAGACCTAAGAACTAGACAGAGAGAGGAAAGAAAGAGAGAGTGAGCTTCATTGACGTGGGAAACAGGTGGGTTTTGAGAATAGATTTGAAGTTGGAGTGGGTCGGTCGCTGACGGAAGGAGAGAGGAAGTTTGTTCCATTAGGTCGGTCCTGAAACAGCAAGACAGCGCCGACCAACAGTTAAAAGCTTATGCATGTTCCTAGTGTACAGTGGCACAGTGGTAACGCGTTCGCCTTGTGTCAAGTAAACCCGAGTTCGAACCTGGGTACAGGGGATTTTTCCTCTCGCTTTGCACTAGGCCTTACGGTCTGAATGTGGAGTCTTTCGGATGAGATGATAAACCGAGGTCCTGTGTGCCCATGCACTTAGCACACATTAAACCCAGTGGCAACGAAAAAGTTGTCATTTGGTCAAAAATTACCCCCAACCCTCCCTTTCCTTCCTCATCAGTCACACAAACATTGCATAAATTTTGTTATAAAAGGGTGGCGTGCCTCTGGCTGCGACGCGCTCTCCAGGTGGGAGCAACCCGAATTTCACATAGACGCCTCTGTGACTATAAAGTACCAAATACCTAGTGATCTGGAGAGATAGAGGACCAGAAACTGAACGCGCGCATGCACATGCTGCCACTCTTGCTGCTCTCTCATGATGAGAGAGAAAAGAGAAATGTAATTCATGAACGTGGAAGGGGCAGCAAGGGAAGACGTATAACTGATGTAGACAAAGAAGAAAATGAAGATGATGACAACCTATTATAAAAGTGTTGTTATTGCTATTGTTTTCCTGCAGGGTATCGTAATAATAATAAAGACATTTATAGAGCGCACATTCTAGACGAACTACTCATGGCGCTTAACAAAGCTAAAATTCACTCCATGTGCAAGATTACATCATACATATTGAACATACTGTATACTGTGTATAATATATCTGCCCCCTTTTTTCTTTTTTTTATTATTATTTTTTTTAATGTTATTGCTATTTCATATGCTTTCTGTTTGTTGCTGTAAATATTTATATTATATGCTCCTTTTCTTTCTGTAAATATTTATATGCATCTTCTTTTCTCTCTCTCTCTCTCTCTCTCTCTCTCTCTCTCTCTCTCTCTCTCTCTCTCTCTCTCTCTCTCTCTTTATTTTCTTTATTTCTATGTCCTTACCCAGTATAGTTTATGTTTCGTGCATGTATGTTTGGCTTATGCTTCTGTTTATAGATGGCTTGATGAAAAAAATCATGTATATTTGCTTGTTCAATGTCCTTCTCTAAATAAAATTTTGACTTGACATACTCAGACGCTCTTGCATTCCCACCGTCACCCTCACACAAACACATACTCATAGATATACAAACATGCACACGCATATATACACATTGGTATACACAAACGCATCCTTCCCTCCCCACACACAAACACACTCACATCAACGCATACAAACACAAACAGAGAGTGTAGTAGAAGAGACCATTATCAAGATTGGTAGTAAGGAAAGCTAGATGACGATGATGATGATGACACTCCTTCATGAGGGTATAGTCGCATCATCAAGATTGGTAGTAAGGAAAGCTAGATGACGATGATGATGACACTCCTTCAGGAGGGTATAGTCGCATAATCAAGATTGGTAGTAAGGAAAGCTAGATGACGATGATGATGACACTCCTTCATGAGGGTATAGTCGCATCATCAAGATTGGTAGTAAGGAAAGCTAGATGACGATGATGATGACACTCCTTCATGAGGGTATAGTCGCATCATCAAGATTGGTAGTAAGGAAAGCTAGATGACGATGATGATGACACTCCTTCAGGAGGGTATAGTCGCATAATCAAGATTGGTAGTAAGGAAAGCTAGATGACGATGATGATGACACTCCTTCAGGACGGTATAGTCGCATCATCAAGATCAGCAGTAGAGAAAACTTGATGATGATGATGATGATGATGATGACACTGTCCTTCAGGACGGTATAGTCGCATCAAGATCAGCAGTAGACAAAACTTGATGATGATGATGATGATGATGATGACACTGTCCTTCAGGACGGTATAGTCGCATCATCAAGATCAGCAGTAGAGAAAACTTGATGATGATGATGACGATAATGATGATGATGATGATGATGACACTGTCCTTCAGGACGGTATAGTCGCATCATCAAGATCAGCAGTAGAGTAAACTTGATGTTGAGGATGATGATGATGACTTTTTTATTTCTATCAGGACGGTGAATTTGAGGAAACCCTCATCAAGATCGGCAGCAAGGAAAGCCTGCTGCTAGAGGACTGGTCGGCCAGAGTGCAGTACAACGCCTTCTGTCGGTCGCTGCACTCCGGAATCCTGCTACATCTGCAGGTAGACCATAATATTCCAGCCTGTTTTTTTTGGTTTAAAATAAGACAATACATAAAAAATAGAGATGCCTTAATATCAAACTATTTGGCGTTTGTGTATCTGAGTCGAAGAAAAATTAAAAAACCTAAAAAGAGGCGGTCTTGTGAATAGGACGATACGATGCTGGCTAAAAAACCACCTGTCTAGATATGAAGCCAATTTGTATTTGAAAAAACACAATTGTCAACCATTGCTTCTGTTTTTTAATAATGATGACACTGGTGATGATGACGATGATGACACTAATGATGATGGTGACAATAATGATGATGATAATGACAATGATGATGGTGATGATGATGACAATGATGATCATGACAATGATGATGATGACAGTGATGATAACACTAATCATGATGATGATGATAATAATAATAATAATAATGAGGACAATTTATATAGCGCCCATCCTACTATGTAGGCTACAGGGCGCTTTACACACAATTGAAATGGAATAAAAACATGAAACAAAAATCAAATAACATGAGCAGACAAAACAATAGGCCCACCGGTCAGACTTCGTTTGGCCGGTAAAAATACACATAACAATCAGTAACAACTGCTGTGACTACTACTACTACTACTACTACTACTACTACTACTACTACTACTACTACTACTACTACTACTACTACTACTACTACTACTTATAGTAGGCCTAATCATGATCATGACAATGTTGATGATGACAGTGATGATAATGATGATCATGACAATGATGATCATGACAATGATGATCATGACAATGATGATCATGACGGTGATGATGATCATGACGATGATGATGGCAATGATGATCATCATGATTATGATGATGATGGTAATCATGATGATGACAATGATGATCATGATGATGATAATGATGCTGATGGCAATGATGATCATGACAGGAGAACGTGATGCTGAGGGATTTCTTTGACCTTGGAGCCCCCATCCCCATGGGAGGAAAACCGGTGCGCAAGATGTCCAAAGTGCAGCGGGTGAGACGACGATCATAATGATACAGTGCAGCCTCCCTATCAACACCTTGAAAAATCAGCCACAAAAAGTCTTAAAGACCCACCACGTCCCAGTCAAAATAATAATATAATAATAATGAGCATTTATATGCGCTTATTCTTAAACAAGCCCTAAGCGCTTACAATAATAAACAAATAAATGAATAACACCCCCCCACCCCCACCCCACCCCCAAAAAAGCAGTAGAAAATATGAGAATGTCAAAAATTGCTTCGCATACACACATGCGCACGCACGCGCACACAAATGCACACACACAAACAAAACACACACACACACACACCACACCACACCACACAACGCAAGACACGCCCGCACACACTGCACACAAACACACGCACACAGAAGGGACAACAATTACTTTCCAAAAGAACAGAGCAGGCTACGATTTGAAGAGAGTGGTTTGAGGGAAGACTTAAATGAAGAAAGGGAGTTGGCTTTTTCACGTGGTTTCCCTCTTATAGCTAGTAAGAAATCTTCCTAGCATAAGAGGGAATGTGACACGTGACGTGGGGGGTGTTTAATAGGGAGAGGTCTTAATAGAGAGGTGGACAATCAGTAGTCCGGATATGAAGGGAAAAATCGGTGATTTTTGTTCCCAGTCGCATCTCGATAGGGAGGTTCCACTGTAATAATAATTATATTGTTCATTTTTCTAGCGCCTATTCTCCTTGTCAGGGCTCTAAGAGCTTTACAAAAATACATAGCGTCAGTGAAATTTCAAAACCTCGTATCTCAATTTTGGTAGTTTTGAGAAAAATGAAAAAAAAACTTTTGAAAATTAACAGCTTTGACCACAATTGATTAACTATGATGAATGTGTTGTTCAAGACATTGCAAGTTTAGTCCTGCATTTTGGGTTTTTTAGACTTGAAAAGAACGAAGATACAAGGTTTTTTCCTTAACTAGATATGAATTTGGGCCTTACGAGTTTTTCTTCTATTTTCACAACCTCATTTACCCCAGATAGAAAGTCGTTAGAGATACAAGCTTTTGGGGGAAGGTGACGGGAAAAATTAGAAAGCTGACTATGTCTCTAACTCAAACCCCCCCCAAGTCGAGATACAAGGTTTTTGAATTTTACCGACGATATCTAGCATGGACAGAACATTGTAACTCATCCACCCTCTCTGTCTGTCTCTCACTCACAGAGGCACACACGCACGCACGCACACGCACACACACGCACGCACGCACACACACGCACGCACGCACACACATCCAAGACACCTTAAAAAGTTTTTCACTACTTTATAGACTTAAGCTAAATGCTTTTAAAACTAAATTCACAAAAAATCTTCAATGTGTATGCGGTGCTATTGATAATTGTACAACAACACACATTCTATATTATTGCCCTTATTTTGAATCGGCCCTTTCATAATTCAGAAAAGATGAATCCAAATGTATATTCCAAGATGCCGTATCTCTTTTGAATTTTGTACAAACTTTAATGTTAAGTCCATTTGGCTTGTTTCTATGATTGCTGTTGGGTTTTTGTTGATAGAATGTTTGCATTTTTATTTTCTAATAGTTCAATTCTGGAGTTTTTATTTTATTTTCTTATCATTATTATTATTATGTTTTTTGTGTTTTAATTTTTTTTTTAAACTGTTAACTAAGCATACATCCCCTAATGTTACTTATAAATATGCACTTTAAGCACACACAGATACACATGCACATTCCCACGCGCACACACTCACACACACACTTTCATGTCTAATATCACTTCTAAGTGAAAAGACGTTAAATTAAAGAACAACAACAACAACACACACACACACACACAGAGCAACAACATTTTGATGTAGCGTTGGTATTCTAGCCTATGTGTGACACAGCCTTAAGTCAATGCGGGTGTGTCTGATATGAAATCATTTACAGTTGTCGTTAGGCTAAAAAAACCGATGATGTTTGTGTGTTTACAGAATTACTACAATAGTCAGGCGGAGAAGGCGAGAACCATGTCGCGCGCCAAGCACCGAGACAAACGCTCCTCAGTGGTCGGCTACTGAGCTCCTTGACGACCTCCACCCCCTGTCCCTTTCCCCCAAACCCTCCCACTCGTCTCACCCCCCTGCCAAACCTTTTTTCTCTGGACACTGGCTTCTTGTTTTTAGCGGTAGGCGTGATGCGTGTAATACTAGTTGGAAATGTGACAGCTGCTTGCGTGTGTGTGTGTGTATGTGTGTGTGTGTGTGTGTGTGATTCTGCATTTTAGTGTTGTGTACATAGTAGGTAGTAGACGTGTGATAGAGCTTCTTGCGTGCGCTGTTGCCCAGAAGTATATTATTGAGTAAATGTTGGATACTGATTTTAGGGTGTGGAGAGAAAGAGAGAGAGAGAGAGAGAGAGAAGTATGGAGAGAGAGAGAAAGAGGAGGGTGGGTAGAGGGGAGGGGTAATGTAGAAAGAGAGGGGTGGGGTGGCAAGGGGAGAGGGGAGGGGAAGGTAGAAAGAGTGGGAGGGGGGAGGAAGAGAGAGAGAAATGAATTCTTGCCTTGCTTCATTATGCCAGGAAGTGTTGAGAAATAACGGTTGTTAGGAAGACAGAAAGAATGCCTGTGGTTTAACAAATATTCAAACGGGTAAAGGAAGGTGGGTGGGTGGGGTAGGGAGGGAGGGTGGAGAAAGGTGAAATGTGTGGTGTAGTAAGTGTGGGGGTGTAGAGAAAGAATGCCTGTGGTTTAACAAATATTCAAACGGGTAAAGGAAGGTGGGGTAGGGAGGGAGGGTGGAGAAAGGTGAAATGTGTGGTGTAGTAAGTGTGGGGGTGTAGAGAAAGAATGCCTGTGGTTTAACAAATATTCAAACGGGTAAAGGAAGGTGGGGTAGGGAGGGAGGGTGGAGAAAGGTGAAATGTGTGGTGTAGTAAGTGTGGGGGTGTAGAGAAAGAATGCGTGATGCAGAAAGAGGGAGGGGAGAGGGCTGGGTGTCATAATGTGTGTGCGCGCGCGTGTATGCGAGTGCTTGCGCGTCTCCACTCAAGTTGTACATGCTCCAGATTTGTGTTGGGTGATCGTTATAAACTGACTGAACGTTGGGATGCACTGTAGCAGGGTACAACTTTCTTTCTGTCTTTGTTTCATTTGGTTTATGTTTTAGGGTGGTGGGGTTCAAGCAAACATGTATTTTGGATTACGTTTTATTTTTTGGTTGCCCAAAGCATTTTTTAATATTTTTTTTTAGCTCTGGTTGTCGAATAGGCCTAGTGTTTAAAGCATGCAGAAATAAAAATAAATTAATGGTATGAAGAATGAAATGAAAAGAGCATAATCAAGAAATAGTTCTGATGATTTTAGTCCATTTTTTAATTTTATGTAGATTTGCATAATTTTTTGGGGGCGCAGCATGAAGTTTTGTGTAGCTTTGTTTATTTGGGCAGATCTGTTTTTTTGGTTTGTTTTTTAAAGAATGAATTTAATCGACGTTGAAGAACACATCAAAGAAAAGGAAAACATTTTGTTGTTGTTGATTGCTTTCACAGTATAGTCCTAACATACATTGAGTCAGAAGAAGGGGTGGGATTGGGGGTTGGTTGTAGGGTGTGTGTGTAAAAGTAGGCTGGAAACTAAAATGGGCGTGGAACTTAGACAAACTTGGAATGCATTTGATCTTGTCCACACACACACACACACACACACACACACACAAACAAAGATTGTGTAATCAGAAAATACATTTGAAAAAAAGAGACAAAGGGAATTTGATGATATGAAACAGAAACAGAAAAACAAAACTATAAAACAACCACTGTGCAAGTCCCCTCTACTGGTTCACTTTGTCATCATTCGATGTCATCGGCATGACATTGTTGTTGTCTTTTAAAAAAATAGCTAAAAAATACTCTAATAAGAAAATGAAAAATTACATTTTGGGTGATAATAAATGACCTAAGACAAAAAAAAGAAAACCCCAAATAAAACTGCGTGTGCATATGTGGGCATACACTCTCTCACAGATACATGCACACGCATACCCATGCACGCTCACATCTACACACACATGCAAATGCGCTCACACACACACCCATGCACACACACACACACACACACCACTCTTTCACACACACTTACACAAACTTGCACGCACACGCACATCCCCACCCACCGACCCAAGCACACATGCATACACGGAGACAAAATATATCGTGGTTGTTAGAATATATCAAAATGGATTAATCCGAATGACAGTGCATGTTTTATGCTAAACTGAATGTTTGATCTTTCTACCATATGGAGAAGAGTAAACAGTTTTAAGAAAATCAAAATCTGCTCGTAAGTTTTTGAGAAGTTTTGCTTATGAACCGAAGAATAGCAAAAATATAACATGCTTGGGGTGTAGGTAAAAAACGAGAGCAATAATAGCAATGCATGGACATATGAAAGTCACGGCACATGGTACATTGGTTTATGAAAATGATTGGTCAGATGCTTCTCCTGCGTTCCCAGGCCATAAGGCCACAATGGGTACGTATGTGTCCGTTTTCCAGTTTTCACTGGTGTCCTCACCGCATTCAGCCTACGCATTCTGATTTCGGAGGAGCTTAAAAGAGAAAACTACATAGAAGATTTTTGTTGTTTTTAAAAGGCAGGAGAATGGGCCAAAAAGTCTGAAAAATAGTAGATGACACAAAGCGAGGGAAAAGGCAGAGTCAAAGAGAGGGACAGATTAGAAGAAGTTACAAGCACAGAACTTCCAGAAGGTCAGGGAACTATTTGTACGGAAGAGGCCCCCGCTATCCCCACAGGGGCGGTCCGATGCTTAATTAATGTTTCTTGTAAGCTTTTCGCTGAGTTTTGGAAAGTGTGGCTTTTCATGATGGTAGGTAAATGCTTACAACTAGATGTAGATTAAAATATGCAGTCATCTGGCAGACAGTTTTATTCCAATATCAGAACTTTAGTGTGTATTTCATGATAACTAATCAGAGTTAAAAAAACACAAAAGAATAGGAAACACGCATTGAGAGAATAACAGATTTGTCACGGCCTTATTTTGGACAGTCATTCTTTTCGGGGTTTTTAACTGCATTAGCAGAATCAAATTTGGATCAGATTTTTACATTTATTTTTATTAGAAAAGATCTCTATATTATGCTTTGTATGTGACTAGTCAAATACAACTGCTCTTGTGTGTCGAAGCAACATTTTTTAAGGGGTATTTGCGGCACCTAATGATTGATTTATTTAAGTGAGTTTTATCTGAAGTTTTATGCCTGCATTGATTTGTGAAGTTGCCTCTCTGATGTATGTCTGTAATGTTTTGCTGAAAAAAAGCATCCTATATAAATAATATATGCATTGACTCTTGGTGAAAATAAACTTGGTTCTGAAAACGTGTTCCACTTGGTCTTGGTGACTGGGAAAAAATAAGTTCTGTGAATGCTGAATCTATTGTCTTGTTAATCTGTGGGCCGTTTTACTAATGTTTTGAGCCCACACACACTTACACATGCACACGCACATTCATGCAAACACAAACACACACACGCAAACTGACAAATATACACACAGACACGCGCACGTGCACACACAAACACTCGGATCAGTACTCGTAGTGGCGTCCTCAAAGGAGGACCTGGCTCACGCTGTTTCTGTAACTAAAACATTGTCATCAGTAGGAGGCTTAGTAGGTGGTGTCCTGTGTATACTAGCTCAGAACAGGCTCCACTGAACTCCACCAAAGTGACTCAGCAGCAGTGCAGTATCTCCCCTGGTTGGTTGCCTCCTGATGACTTAACATAGATTCGCTCCCTTTGTACTGCTGGATTTGGATTCCGTGACCACACACCAGGGTGAGGCTGTGAGTTGGGACGCGTAGGAGCAACGCCACCAAATGGCCCAGAAGATGGAACAGCAAAACAAAACAAAAAATCACTTCCACGCGTTGTTATTTTTTGAATCAATCGTGTAAGCGAAGGGTAAGCTGATGATTCTAGTTCAAGTATACTTTAATATCTCCAAAAGAGAAATTCAGGTTAGGTGCAACAACATGACAGAGATACAACATAACTGAAAAAACTTTAATCAAATGTGTCAAACAAAATTAATACCAACCAAATAATTATTAAAATTCATTACATCAACTTAGAAATGTGCACATTTAAAACAGGGAGAGAGAGAGAGAAGATCAATAACCATTATTAACTTATAGCAATCAATCAAATAACAAAATTTCGAATACATCTCGTCATCAACAATCAATACAGATGATAATAGTATCTCCACACATTACAATTACTGCAGTCAGATAGCTGTTAATATTCAATCAGAACAAGATAGAATAAGGACAGAGAGAGAGAGAGCAAAATGAATCGTGAATTTAAAGACCCAGCACGTCACGTGTCAAAATCACGGTTTCCACGTGTTTTCCGTCTTATAGCTGGTAAGAAATCTTAAGAAATCTCCCTAGCGTAAGAGGGAATGTGACACGTGACGTGGGGGGTCTTTAAGAGATGGATAGAACGTGGTATGAAAGTTTTTTGTGTTTGTGATTTCAGATTGTTGCTGAGGAGGGGCAGGAACTATTATTTTTGTTTCGACCATGCCGCGTTTGTCCGTGCATGAGTGCATGACCTTCCATGCGCAACCTTTACCTTACCCAGATAAGCACATATTGTTGACGCACCCTAAGACTTCAAGGATCATCCCAACATCGGAAGCACTTGAACGTTATGGTACAAACGCATCAGCTAGGGATGAGAACATTACGTGTGTGACCGTTTTTGATTACCCCACCACGTGGGCGGCGACACTCCGTCTTCGGGGGATTTTTGAGACTGATGATGTTATGCTAGGAGCTTTGTAGTGGCTAAAGACAGCATAACTGCATTTTGATGTAACCTTGGTGTTCTAGCCTATGTCAAATGGTCTGACACATCCTTAAACCAAGGTGAGATAAGCACATGAGGGAACTTTGCACCACGCTTGGGTTCAG
>CM065696.1:10564519-10569519 GCA_017654935.2 Phymorhynchus buccinoides | reverse complement strand
CTACTTTTATATAATTTGTAAAAAAAAAAATTCCAGAGGGCTGGATGTAAAAAAGCATGTTATTGTTTATTCTATTACCCTCTATAAATAAAATTCATTCAATTCAATTCTCTCTCTGTGCATCTTTCTGACAGCAGTTGTGTTAACGCACGCACTTCGAATCACATCAGTCAACATTTCCATCAACGTCATTACATATTATTACCACTAACTAGTGACTCAGCGCCACGTCAAAAACTGACAAATCGCCTTATTTTTCATTTTTCATTTAATGACGATAATTAACAAAGTGTTTGACGGATTTAATGGTGTCAGTTGTACACGCTGTTAGCGCCTCCTGGTGACAGATTGGCCCTTTAGCAAGGGACTAGCACAACATAACATCGACTTTCTGGATTTCTACTCTAGAGAATTAATGTGGTGTTGATTCATCAACAATAAGCTGGATCCGACTGCGAAAATTCACACAACACGAAAGAAGATTTATGTTCCGGATCCGATTTTTTGACGGGTGTTTTTATTGTCCGTCACGGACTTTGCGATGGGCTGGTTTGTATTTTTGTTTGTTTGTTTGTTTTTGTCCGTCACCGAAGGTAACGGACTTTGCGATGGGCTGGTTTGTATTTGTCCGTCACCGAAGGTAACGGACTTTCCGATGGGCTGGTTTGTATTCCCCCCCCCCCCCCCCCCCCCCTGTCTGTCCCAAGGATATCTCCCGAACCGCTTGACCGAATCGCGTCAAATTTTGTGTGAAGGTTTGACTCCTTAATAGGAAGAGATCGGCGCAAACCATTTTGCCGTCGTGACCTTGACCTTGACGTACGACCTTGAAAACAAAAAATCTATTTTTAGCCATATCTCGGGCACCGATCAACATAGGATGTTGAAACTTGGTATGAAGGTGGTTTGGCTTATGCCCGTTCTGATGATGGCATACCGATCAAGGTCAAGGTCAAGGTAAAAAAGATCGCTGAAAATCGGAGGGTCATTTTTTTCTCCTTCTGTCTGTCCCAAGGATATCTTTCGAACGGGTTGACCGAATCACGTCAATTTTTGTGTGCTGGTGTGTCACTATGAGAGGAAGGCATCCGCGCAAACCATTTTGCCGTCGTGACCTTGACCTTGACGTACGACCTTGAAAACCGAAAATCTTTCAGGGGCCATTACTCCCACACCGTTGGTGTTAGAGTCTTCAAATTTGGCATGTGACCTTGAAAACCGAAATTTCCTTCTTTGCGCTATATATTATTGTCCAAGCTGTATCTCGTGAACTACAAGACATAAGCTCTTCAAATGTTGTGTCAGGATGTGGATGAATGAAAATTTGTTTAACGTCCTCCAGAGAGAGAAAGAGGGGGGGGGGGGGGGAGAGAGAGACAGACAGACAGACAAACAGACAGACAAAGACACACACAAAGAGAGACAGACAGACATAGACAGAGAGCAAAGAGGACAACTGCTGTTCCAGTTGGATGAATTAAAATTTGTTTAACGTCCTCCGCCCTGGAGCAGGCACAGAGGCAGACAGACAGACAGACAGAGAGTGAGAGAGAGAGAGAGAGAGAGAGAGAGAGAGAGAGTGACCTTGAAAACCGAAATTTCCTTCTAAGTGTATAAGTGTTTAATTCTCTAAGCTACCCATTACTCCCACACCGTTGGTGTTAGAGTCTTCAAATTTGGCATGTGACCTTGAAAACCGAAATTTCCTTCTTTGCGCTATATATTATTGTCCAAGCTGTATCTCGTGAACTACAAGACATAGGCTCTTCAAATTTTGTGTCAGGATGTGGATGAATGAAAATGTGTTTAACGTCCTCCAGAGAGAGAGAGAGAGGGGGGGGGGGGAGAGACAGACAGACAGACAGACAAACAGACAGACAGACAAAGACACACACAAAGACAGACAGAGAGACAGAGACAGAGAGCAAAGAGGACAACTGCTGTTCCAGTTGGATGAATGAAAATGTGTTTAACGTCCTCCGACCTGGAGCAGGCACAGAGGCAGACAGACAGACACAGAGAGAGAGAGAGAGAGAGAGAGAGAGAGAGAGAGAGAGAGAGAGAGAGAGAGAGAGAGAGAGAGACATAGACATACAGAGACATGAGACACATACAGATAGATAGACAAAGACAGAGGGAGAGACAGACAGACAGACAGAGAGAGAGAGAGAGAGACAGACAGAGAGACAGAGACAGACAGAGAGAGAGACATAGGCTCTACAGACAAAGACAGAGATAGAGAGGGGGGGGGGACAGAGACAGAAAGCACGAGAGAGACACAGACAGACAAACATACACAGAGAGCACGCGCAGAAGATCGCGCAGAAGATCAAAGCAACCGTAAGGCCACACGCAGAACGAACCCGTTCCCCGTTTTAGCTGTCCGATTCTCGATTCTCTTCGAAGTCTCTCTCTCTCTCTCTCTCTCTCTCTCTCTCTCTCTCTCTCTCTCTCTCTCTCTCTCTCTCTCTCTCTCTCTCTCTCTCTCTCTCTCTCTCTCTCTCGGAGTTTTCCTCTCTCTCTCTCCTCTCTCTCGTCTCCATCTCATCTCCCCCCATCTCTCTCTCTGAAACCTCTCTCTCTCTCTCTCTCTCTCTCGTTCTCTCTCTCTCTCTCTCTTTTTATTAACATCCTTGGGACAGACAGAAAAGAACAACAAACAAACAAACAAGGGCGTCGCTGAGCGGTAGACATTTCCGTCACCAGCAATGCCAGGCACTTGCGACACCCCGTAGCATAATTGTCATTCACCGTAGGTGATCGGACTTTGTCTGGTTTGTATTTTTGTCCGTCATGGGCTGGTTTGTATTTTTTCCCCTTCTGTCTGTCCCAAGGATATCTCCCGAACCGCTCGACCGAATCGCGTCAAGTTTTGTGTGAAGGTGTGTCTCCTTAATAGGAAGAGATCGGCGCAAACCATTTTGCCGTCGTGACCGTGACCTTGACGTACGACCTTGAAAACCGAAAATCTATTTTGAGCCATATCTCGGGCACCGATCAACATAGGATGTTGAAACTTGGTATGAAGGTGGTTTGGCTTATGCCCGTTCTGATGATGGCATACCGATCAAGGTCAAGGTCAAGGTCAAAACGATCGCTGGAGCCTGAAAATCGGAGGGTCATTTTTTCTCATTCTGTCTGTCCCAAGGATATCTTTCGAACGGGTTGACAGAATCACGTCAAATGTTGTGTGCTGGTGTGTCACCATGAGAGGAAGGCATCCGCGCAAACCATTTTGCCGTCGTGACCTTGACCTTGGCGTACGACCTTGAAAACCGAAAATCTTTCAGGGGCCATAACTCCCACACCGTTAGAGTTAGTGTCTTCAAATTTGACATGAAGGTACTTTGGCTTATGCCCGTTCTGATGGTGGCATACCGATCAAGGTCACGGTCCGGGCGATCAGTAGGCCTTGAAAGTGGTAGGGGTCTACACATTGGGTTTTAAACCATATTTTCCACATTGGTACTTGACAGAAGCGCTTCAGATTGTGTGTGGTACTGTATACCCTAGAGAAGAAAACATCCGAGCATAGATTATCACCATGCTGAACTTGACCTTGAAGTGTGACCTTGAAAACCGAAATTTCCTTCTTTGCGCTATATGTTTCTTCTTCAAGCTGTATCTCGTGAACTAGAAGACAGAATCCCTTCCAATTTTGTGTCAGGATGTGACACTCTACGGGGTGTCGCAAGTGCATGGCATTGCTGGTGACGGTCATGTCTGCCGCTCGGCGACGCCCTTGTTGTAGTTTCGTTGTACGTGGTTCCTCGTAACTACGGCCACCCGTCTGGAGGTTTTGTTAGGCTCTGTAGCAACCTCTTTGTCAGGACGCCCGAAATCGCCTCTGCAGGGCTGGTTGCAGCCTTTGGGTAGGGATGGAGTTCTGAGTCTGTCTTTGTTCGTCCGACAACTTATTACTGACCTACACCAGCCTTTTCCCTTCACCGGCTTTTCTGAGTTTTTGGACTACCAGGACTGCCATTCTGCTGCCTTGGTCAGCGGGAGTCCGTTTTCTTCGTCCTCTTTTCGTGTCGCCTGTTACCGCTGACCCTCTCCGTCCCCTTTCCCCTCCTTTTTCCCACCTGGACATCTGGACTCCTCTTTCTCCGGCTGAGGTAACCTGTGACCCTTCTCCTGGCCCGTGGCAAAGGGTCCCAGCCAGAACCCGAAGGAGTCAGCCCGTGCTTCGCTGAGAACGGAGAGTCTCCTGAATCCCTTTGGGAGATTTTCGGCCAATGGACTTTTGGCCGAAGTGTGTGTGAGCAACTTGGACGTTTGCCCCAGTTCTTGGAGTGGAGCGGCGGAGGGAACCTGGACTGCGGACAGTTATTCTTCCGACAGGAGCCATCCTTGGCGTGATGACTTGCGTTGTTTTATTTTAATGTTTGATCGGGTCTGTGGAACTGTAAGTACCAAGGAGAGACTGTGCGGAGGGGGAGAGAGCCGGGCGAGGCCCGGACTTTAAGAAAGAATGAATGGTTGAGTGTGGCAGGCGAGCTGGTCGATTTGATTTAGTTAGCCGTTTTGGTCAATGTGGTCGAGTGAGACAGATTGGGTTATTTAGAATGTAAAAGAGTGTGTCATCAATAACATAATGTGTTCTGCTCGACTAAGGGAGAGAGCAGCTCCTGATTAATGTTTGAGGCCACTGTCTGGTCTGGTCATTATTGAAGTTTGGAGTTGTTTGGGCTGTTCGCCCCAGGTTGGAATTGGTAAGATTTGATTGAGAGGCTGTGTTATTTTGGGTTTTGTCCCTGTTAGTTAATTAATTTCGTGTTGTCTGTTTTGTTTTTCAACGAAGTAAACCTTTATTTTTGGCCCTCGAACTCTTGTGTTTGCCTTGGCGGTGGTGATGGGATGTGAGGTGCGTCAGGGGAGATAATTTGCCGTGTCCGAACCCCACGTGCTGGAGTGCACGTGACAACTATGTTCATGTGTACTGTTATGGGGTGTTTTGGGCTATTGTTTGCAATGTTTGATGCCGCAGGTGTGAATGG
>CM065696.1:10553652-10559019 GCA_017654935.2 Phymorhynchus buccinoides | reverse complement strand
TGAGACTCATAAAAAGACGGTGTGGAGTTATGGTACCTGAAGATTTTCGGTTTTTCAAGGTAGTACGCCACGGTCAGGTCACGAGAAAATGGTTTACTCCGCGGATGGACATTCCTCTCATGGTGACCACACCACACACAAATTTAACGTGATTCTGTCACCTTCGAAAGATTTTATCCTAGGACAACAGAGAGGAAAAAAATGCCCACCGATTTCAGGCTCAGCTCCTTTTGCCTGTTGATCGAATCCAGCATCAAAGGGCTCAGCCAAACCACCTCATGGCCAAGTTTTCTGAAGCATCCTATGTTGATCGGTGCCCGAGATTTGTCTAAAAAATAGATTTTTCGGTTTCAAGGTCGTACGTCAAGGTCAGGTCCGACGGCAAATGGTTGCGCCGGAGTCTCTTCTATTAAGGATGCACACGCATTCACCTTCACAACAAACTGACGCGATTCGGTCAAGCGGTTCGGGAGTATTCCTTGGGACAGACAGAAAAAAAAACGAAAAAAAAAAAATACAACCATCCCTCGCAAGTCCGTTTAATTTCGGTGACGGACAAAGAACACAACACAAAAAACCCAGCCCATCGCAATGTCCGTTCACCTTCGGTGACGGATATCAAGTAGGAGTTCTGTCTCAGCAATGCATGCACTAATTTACGGGAAACCACGAAAAAAAGATTTTTTTTTTATACAATATAATTAACGTACGTTTTACCAAATTTACTCAAAAACGCGGGAAAGTGAAAACAACAAAACAAAACCTCCCCCAAACTATTAAGAAAACCACCAAACACCAATAAACCCAACTATATTAACATAGAAAACATTATATACATATACGTTAAAACCATATTTACTTACAAACGCGCTCGCATACATGTGCTAACACACACGTATATGAGCTACTAAGTTCTTGTAAAATGTAGCATAGACACTTGTTTGTCCTTTTCGTTTCCGTTCAGTCACTGTCAACCCAAGGCGCCAATTTGGAGAATAGAAGACTGTACTGCACATTAAATGAGACATGAAACCCTTAGAATGATTCTACGCTCGTGCATGAATAACGTTTTCGTATACACCTCAGTGATAATCAAATTGGAACATGATATTTAAAAGCACATACATGCGAGCTCGCAATGCGCCTTCAACTGCGCGTACTATCGTGTACGATGTTTTAAGTTTGTAAAGACGCCGCGTCATTCTATCAGTTTGGGCATTGCGGTCTTTACTTTGCAGTGGTGTCAATTGCTTAACACAACACACACACACCACACATTCCCCACACACACATGCGCGCGCGTACACCACACAACAACACATACATATATATATATAATATATATATAGTTACCGCAGGCACGACCACACATACACACGCCTCAGTCACGCACGCACGCAAGCTCTCTCTCTCTCTCTCTCTCTCTCTTCTCTCTCTCTCTCTTCTCTCTCCACGGTCTATCTCTCTCTCTCTCTCTCTCTCTCTCTCCTCTCTCTCTCTCTCTCCTCTTAAATGAAAGCAACATACTTAGTTTTGTTGACTTTTTGTATGTATAAGGGGTTTTTTATGCGGGTTGAGAGATCTGGGCATGTGTGTTGTGTGTGTGTGTGTGTTGTGTGTGTGTGTGGTGTGTGTGTGTGTGTATGTATGTGTGTGTGTGTGTGTGTGTATGTGTGTGTTTTGTGTGTGTGTATCTGTGTTGTGTGTGTGTCTGTGTGTGTGTATGAGAGAGAGAGAGGGGGGGGGGAGAGAGATTGAGTGTGTGTGTGTGTTTGTGGTGTGTTGTGTGTGGTGTGTGTGTGTGTCGTTTTATGCTTTGCGTAGATGCAAGTGTGTGTGAATATGGGCATAATGTAGTATGCAGGGGTGTGTGAATATTTGTATTGTGTGGTGTGCTGTCGTTTGTATTTGTACTGGTGTGTCTATGCGTTTGTATTTTATCGCGTATGAATTTTTGGAAAAGTGTGGTTGTGTTTCAGAGTTTGTGAATTAGTAAAGAATATACAATTACTACTTGACATTGCTTGCTACAACAACAACAAAAACTAAAAAGATCGACATGTGGATCTTTTTCAATCGCATAATTGAAAAAAATCTACGAGAGGGTAATACTTTTTTGTTCAGATGTGTAAACTTACACATATTGCACAGTTTTTTTGTTTTTGTTTGTTTTGTTTTTCCCCACTAGTTGCAAATACTGCATGATCTTTATAAAAGTTATACGCCTACCATGTCTCTCCTATGTAGTATAAACTTATTTTTTGGGTGCTTGGGTCCTGTCTACAATACAACTTGTTATGCATACTCATGTTATTATAGTCCTTATTTTTTATAGTCTGTTGTTGTGTTTACTACATATTATTGTTGTGTGAAAAAGGGTGATACATGTGTGCCGTGAAAAAGGGCGATATAGGAATGTATGATGTAGCGTGCTTGCTTTCTTATATTGTGTTTATGGTGCATGGTTTCAGACTACATGTTAGTACTGTTAATTTTTCATTGTCTATTACCTTATGTTTTATGTCGATGTGTTTATGTTAACGGCAAGTATGAAAAATGACAATCGTCTGTCAATACTTCTACCCTTGTAAAATAAAGTGTCATTTAATTTCATTCATCTCTCTCTCTCTCTCTCTCTCTCTCTCTCTCTCTCTCTCTCTCTCTCTCTCTCTCTCTCTCTCTCTCTCTCTCTCTCTCTCTCTCTCTCTCTTTCTCTCTCTCTCTCTCTCTCTCTCTCCTCTCTCTCTCTCTCTCTCTCTCTTCTCTCTTTTTCTCATAATAGTGTTTGCTATGCATGCAATGGTTTTAATATTGTTGTCATATGCTCTATTGCTGAATTATTTTCTTCTTTTTTACTATGGATGATTATGCTTCATTTTGTGTGTGTTTATCTGTTTATTAACGTACCTTCATATGATTATGTGTTTTAAGACTATATATATTTTTTTTATTAGTATCAGTTCGCTTTAACGTTTCATCTATTTGTTTGTGTATGTTAACGGCAAGTATGAAAAATGGCTACTGTATGCCAATACTGTTACCGTTGTAAAATAAAGGTTCAATTCAATTCAATTCAATTCTCTCTCTCTCTCTCTCTCTCTCTCTCTCTCTCTCTCTCTCTCTCTCTCACACACACACACACACACACACACACACACACACACACACACACACACACACACACACACACACACACACACACACACACACACACACACACACACACACACACACACACACACACACACACACACACACACACACACACACACACACACACACACACACACACACACACACACACACACACACACACACACACACACACGTTAGGCCTTTTGAATTAGGCTAACCGAATACAGTTAATTGATGCTGCTGTGCAAAGGGAAAGTAGAGCCTCGGTGGTCTCTGGAAGGGATTGCAGTGGGGAGGGGGTGGAGGAGGGAGAGGAGGTGGAGGTAGGTGTCTGCTGTACGGCCACACTGGAAAAGGGATAGCGTATGGAGAAGACAGCTGAGGGGGGAGGTAGGAAGTGAAAGGATTGTATTGGGGGGACGGGTAGGGGAGGATAGGATGTTGCTCATTGGAGGTGGGAGGATGGGGGCCGGGGGTGGTGGGGGGGGGGGGGGGGGGGAGGATGAGCGGCGTTGTTCTGGACAGGGTTTGGCACTGTGTTGGCAGTCTGCTTGTCAGGATTGCTAGTCATTGAAGCATCAGTGTCACTCACCTGGCACTGAGAAATGTTGGTGTTTGGGGGAGGTTGGGAGAAGATGGAAGGGGGTTTGTTGTCACGCTGGTCTGTCTGTAGTTTGGGGAAGTGGGGGGGGGGGGGGGGGGAGTCGTTGAATGGTGGAGGGGAAGGAGGGGTTTTCATGTGGCCTTTGTTGTTAGGCTGAAGACGAGGAGTCTTTGGGGTAGGGAGAAGGAATCGCCGTTGTGTACAGAAGAGGCTTTGCGTCATACACAATGCCCCCCTGTTGCTAGGGTGAAACGCACCGGCGTAGAGTGCCTGCCTGGGGAATCCTCTGGGTGTGAGGAATGATGACCGGTGGTCGATGAATTTCACCCCCAGAGCGGCACAGGCCTCCTCCAGGCTGCAGTTGCTGCGGTTGATGATGGCGTTGACCGGGAGCTGCCCTTTGGCAGGGATGATGGAGGAGGCCTGCAGCATCGCTCTGGGGAACACACGGCGACACTGCCTGACACTGCCCGCTGCTGCTGGTGACGAGCTGTCCAGGCAGTCGTTGATGCCAACGTGGAAGGTGGCCTGCCACACAGAGGGCGACAGTGCCTGACCAGACAGCCAGTCAGTCAGACCAGCCGCTGTCAGGCCAGGCTGACACACCCTCTGTGCATAGGCCTGTGGCACCTGCACGTTTCTCAGGCAGGAGTCGCCAATGAGTAGCACCCTCGTCTGCTTGCCGACAGACACGTTCGGTAGAGGAGACCGTGTCTGGAAGCTGGCTCCTCGATGTGAAGGCCCGTGTTGATACTGGTGTCCATAGTCACGAGGGGAGAGTGGAGGAGGGTTCTGCTGTTTGTTATACGCAGTATTGTCAGCCACTGACCCTTGTTTGTCCTTAGCAGTATTGGTTTGTCCGTCGGCTGTGTCAGTCAGTGGTGGTAGGGGACGGGTTCGGCTGCTTGTCACTGTCAGTGTTGTCAGAGAGGGGAGGGGTGTTGCGTTCTGCGTTCTTTGCACTGGCTTCCTGTCGCAGACAGAATTGAGTATAAATTAAACACACTTTGCTATAAATCTATTCATAAAGCTGCTCCATCTTACCTCTGTGACAATATTTCCATCTATACGCCAGCTCGCACTTTACGTTCAGTTTCTGACCCTCTTTCTCTCCAGATCCCTAGGTATATAGCTTTCAACTGTTGGTCGGCGCTCTTTTGCTGTCTCAGGACCGACCTCCTGGAACAAACTTCCGCTCTCACTCCGTCAGCGACCGACTCTCTCTGCTTTCAAAGCTAACCTCAAAACCCACCTGTTCCCCCGTCATTAAAGCTCCTCTCTCTTTATCTTCTCTCTCTTGCCATTAGGTCTGTTTCTGCTATATTCCATTTATGTTATCTGTGTGTATTCGCGTTGTATTGCGTTTGTGTTTGAATGCGCTTTGAATGCTAACGTGTGTGTGCGCTTTGATTTGATTTCTATCAAGATTCAGCGCCGTATAAATACTGTATGTTGTTGTTGTTGTTGGTGGTGTCAGTGGTGGTAGGGGAAGGGGTCTGCTGCCTGTCACTGACACTGTTGTCAGAGAGGGGAGGGGTGGTGGTGGGGACAGAGCTGACAGCTTGTTGTTTGGATTGTGATTTCTGGGTAGGTGTTTTGGGTTTTGCTTTTTTGTGGGTTTGGGATCC
>CM065696.1:10516152-10548652 GCA_017654935.2 Phymorhynchus buccinoides | reverse complement strand
TGTCAACCAATGAAAATATAACACCTGATTAATATGCCGAAAACAGTGGCTATCTGACACTTTATGCATACCACTTCTGTATTGCAACCCCCCACCCCCCATCATCACCACACCATCCCCATCCCCTACATGCATGGGTTGTTGTTTTTGCGACGTAGGACACGCACAATATGCATGACATGACTGTGCAAGGTAAGTTTTTGATATCATTTCGAAATGCAGTCAGTGGGAGTCATTTTCTCCATAAGGACGAACAATTACAATTTGAGTTTGATTATTTGGAAAAAATAATACCACTATAGAAAAATGAAATGATAATAAAATAATTATTTGTTTTTTGCACCTTTCAGAATTTGGAAATGGTCATAATCATAATTAATAAACTGGTAAAGCCAGTAACGGCAATAATGAGTCATTTTACCTTTTGTTTTTAATTGTTAAAAAAAATCCAAGCAGTTAGTGTGTTGTGTGGGAAGAGAGACAAACACTCAGACAGACAGACAGACAGACAGACAGGGGTCTTGCTCAGGTGCTAATTGCAACGCCCCAGGGGCAATTAAGTGATGGCTGTTATTTGCACGTGGGCCACGGACAACATGACAGTGTTTCCTGTGCAGAAATCAATCAGAGCCTGCTAGGAATGTCCAACTCCGCCAAAAGAAACAGGTTAAGGAGATCCTCGCCACTAAAGAAATGTTCAATGGACAATCAACAAACAAAACATAACAAGTGTATGCTGTAGCTTAGTATTTGTTGACAAAGAACAAAACAAGTAGGCCATGTCGCAGTCAAAATAGTCGCTCGTTCAAATAAATCTCCCGCTACTATGAGAGTGTGTATTTGCGACAACCACAAATTTCACTCTTTCTTTACTTGAACCATTTACCTAACCCTAATCCCAGAAAAAAGTGAAATTTGTGGTTCATGCTCAATGTCGCAAAATGTCGCAAATACACACTCTCATAGTAGCCGGGCGATTTATTTGAACGAGCGACTATTTTGGCTGCGACAGGCCTAAGCTTAAGCTAAATTTTCGACATAAATGAAAAGTCTTAATGATTAAACTACCGTACACAAAGTCAAGAACCCATACAGTTCCCCTCTTCACATTCAATTTGCTGTGATATTGTCAGTTGAGTCAAACTCCCAATAACCTGTTTATGTGGACTAAATCTAATTGTTTTGGAGGGGACTTGTACCATTGTCCATTGCACCACAGAACAGATATTTTGTTTTGTTTTGTTGGGGAGGCCAAGGTAGTTCGCATACTGCAGGTACATGGAAAAACATAGAATATGCATAGGGCAAACTAGAGTGTTAAGGCGCTAGATGCCCTATCACCAGCCGCGCGGCACATTTTCACCTCCAAAAATGGAACATTTTCTGCTCCAGTGACAACGACGTTTTACAAATGACCTTCATGTTCGAACTTGGCACAAATATCCTTACCACCTATGCGTATGCAAAATTTGAGCCTCATAGGTCTCTTCTGGATCAAGAACAGAAGTGATCTCGATGCACAGACATCAACAGCCATGACCAGGCTCAAGGTTATCTGGAAGGACAGGAACATCAATCTGTAAACCACACTGAAGCTATTGCGAAACGTCTGTGCTTTTTTCAAATAAAAGGGACAGCAACCTACCGTTTTGAATTTTGTGTATTGCATGTAGGTTACTGGTCATGTCTACATTCTTGTACGCATGCAAGTCCTGAACATTGACAGCTGTCTTACAGAGAAGGATCCAAGCAGTGGAAATGAGATGCTACAGAAGACTCCTAGGCATCACATATCTGGACCACATCACTAACGAAGATGTACTCGGGACCATCAAACAAGCCACAGACCACTACGAAGACCTCCGCACAACCATCAAGAAGAGGAAACTGAAGTGGTACGGCCATGTCACAAGAACCGACGGCCTTTCAAAGACCATCCTGCAGGGAACAGTCCAGGGAAGCAGAAGAAGAGGCAGACAGAAGAAGCAATGGGCCGATAACATCACTGAATGGACCCAGAAATCCTTTGCAGAAACCCAGGCACTGGCACATGATCGGCATGGATGGAGGAAGTTGGTGTTCTCGTCAGCGCAACGCCCCCACGACCACAGTTAAAGGACCAGTAAGCTTTAAGTCAAGTCTCTCCGTTCAAAAGTTATCGTATACATAGATACAAAGTCAGCCAGCCTAGCCAGCCAGTCTAGCCAGCCAGGAACAAACAGACAAACATCATTGAAAGCTGGTGAACAGTGTGTATTTGAGCATGCCAATCTCTCAATACCGACTTATCCTATACTGCCAGACAGCAGAGGGGGTAGTTGCTATTCTTAGCTAAAAACATTTTCCAGAGCAGATGCCCTACATCACCCCTTTCGCCCCCCCCCCCCCCCTCTCCTCCTCCAGGGAAGCCCCCCTCCCCCTCCCCCAAAACCCCTTGCGTTGCAGCACAAAGAGTCAATGCAAACGCCCCGGGATTTGAGAATCATAGTCTTCCACCAGACACTGTGTGTACCATGATGAACACATTGTAATGCACCTTTACTTTACTGACTGAAACGTGTGTTGTTTTTGCCTTTCCCTCTGTGTGTGTGTGTGTGTGTGTGTGTGTGTGTGTGTGTGTGTGTATATGTGTGTATGTGCGTGCGTGCGTGTGTGTGTGTATATGTGTGTGTGTGTGTGTGTGTGTGTGTGTTTGATTGTTATCAAGTTAATTAGGCCTAGCCTATATTATAACTATTTTCTGTCTTTTGTCTTTAAACTTCATCACTATGAAGGGTTTGAACAGATTACACACGAACAGGCAAAAATTGTGGTGATAAATTTCTAACTGAAAATCACGGTAAATTTCATTCGCGCTGTCAATCAAACAGTGCCTATAAGAGTTTCACTCTATTTTTATGACTTTTAGTATTTTGTATTTGTTTTCAATATATAGAAGCAGATTATATAGAAGCAGATTTTAATGAAGCAAAGAACAAAACGAGATTATTGTATTGTGTTGTATCGCCTAGTATTATTTTGCATAATGTTGTATTGCATTGTACTGAAATGTATTGTGTCATGTTGGACTTGGGAAATCATGTCTAGCTATCAATTTGGTTCATACCAGACTGCGGGAATCACCCTGTATGGCTTGCCACTATGGTGAACTAAGGCATCATATTGTTGAGAAATTAGAGACAATTGTATCCAGCTGTTCTTCAGTGCGATCGGTTCTGAAGAAGAAAACTGTCAGCTTAACGTCCTCCGGCCTGGAACAGGTGCACGTGGGACATCAATATAGATATAACGATGGTGGGACGATTCTGGAGGTACTGCAACACCAGGAAAGTCCCAATGTTTTTGAAGTTTTAAAATGCTAAATTATTGTTATGCGTAGCGATCGGTTCTGTATCTTAATGATGAATGAATGAATGATGAAAGTTTGTTTAACGTTCTCCGGCCTGGAACAGGCACATATGGGACATTATAATAACTATAAAGATAGTCGGACCATTCTGGAGGTACTGCAATACTAGGAAAGTCCCGACATTTTTAACTAATCAAGATAGTTAATGAAAATCTGTATCTTAATTTTCTTCCTAGATGCAATATAGTACGTGTTCCTGTTGTCCAAGCACAAGTTTACTACTAGCATTTTCTGTAATTAATATTATCATTTCCACGATTCGCTTCTGTTTAATTAACACTTCCTTTTTTAATACACAGCTTTAACTTAATGATTCTTGCAGTCTTTCGCGATTTATATCCTTTTGAAAAGTTCTAATCCGCAAACACAAAGTAAGTATGGAATTCCTGTAAAAAGGTTTTAGAATCGTCTGCTGTGAGCATAGAAGTAGAAAATGAGGTCATGACCTCTTACAGGGGAAGCAACCCTAGTCACCGGAAGTAGAAATCGAATTTCCTGTCTGCTTTGATCTGTCGTACCTACGCTAAAATCGAGGTACTGGTAAGGTTCTTGATTAAATGTTGATTTGTACAAACATTCGTTAGGTTTAATTCAGTTTAAGGCTTTGTTATTTTTCTTGTTTTCTCTGATTGTCAGTTTGATTGGCAGCATTTTTGAATTCTCAATCAAGTTGAGGCAACTTGAGATCACTGAATCGGTGAATATATTTTCTTTCTCATTTTTTACTTTTTAGTCTTTTACTGTTTTAGTTGTAGTTTTTTCAAGAGGGGTACATTTGTTATTGCAGATTTTGATGTAAATTTTCAGTTGTAAGCTTATTATTACTACAACTTGCTCACGTACACCCACACACGCATACATACATGTGCGTGCACGTGCACATACACATTCACATACTGTCACACACACACATGCATCGTGACAACTGACACACACTTCTTCTTCTTCTTAGCTATGCGTGGCCACAATCAACACATTGATTATTTTGCCACGGAACCGGGGAGGTTCTATACCACTTTTGCCGGAAGAAAGGCTCAAGGCTGAGAAGAAATAGTGTGACAGAAGAGGGGATAGATAAAAGAGAACCATAAGCCTAGCCAACTGTTGATCCGCTGGGTTGTTGGAAGAAGGAGTAGTGGGGATGGGGCAGAGGGGAGGAGGAGAAGAAAAACGGAGGGGAGGGGAGGGAGGAGTATATTGCGGTCTACCTAATATGCGAAAACGGGCAAAAACATAAGAGACTGAATCTGATTCAAAGGGTCAATTTTAACACCATGGGCAGCATCTAAGGAACCTTTCTGCCAAGTTTCATTAAGATTTAATACTAATAATAGTATGGTACAATTGTGAGAAGTGGAAAAAAGTTCAGTCGGCGGAAGTAATGGCTAGCGGAAGCTGGTTTATAAAAAAAAATGCAGATCGGAAATTACATCTAAATATGGATCAACAGTCAATTAAAGATCAAATCTATGCAAAATTTGGTAGGGTTTAGACAAATTTAACATTTTGTTTCTTGTTTACGATCAAAAATGCACTTTCGCTTCTGTTTTAGCTCGTTTTCATATCTTAGGCACACCCGTGTATTGTAGCTTGTTAGTCCGATGACCCGAGAGTGTTTACTGTTAGGTCCCTCCGTTCTAAAAAACACTACACACTGCAGCAGGAGGCTGTCCACTGAGGTGTTACCAGACTGGTCACAAAGCTCTCTGGGGTTTTGGCCTCAACTGCTGCTGCACACACACATACACACACACACACACACACACACACACACAGAGTGACACACACGCATATGCATATGCACACACACACACACACACACACACACACACACACACACACACACACACACACAGAGTGTTTTGCCCAAATGCAATTTTCTCTCATTTTTTCCCCAGGTGTTGAAATTGGGTGCTAAAGAAATATTTAGAATTTGTGAAGTGTTGCTCAGAACTTCAATTACAAAAGCTGCATTTCTTTTTTATTTCAGGATCTGAGGATGGCAGTCACATTTCTTTCTCAATCATGCATTCTAGAAAATGTGCAAAGAAGATTTTCAAAACATAATTGGTTTAGCTAACTATAGCTACATGAAGAAATATTTAAAATTCTTAACTTGCCAAGTTTGGAATATTGCAGAATGCGGGGGAACATAATTGAGTCATTTAAGATATTGCAGAATTACTATGATAATAAAACCACTAACAACACTTAGCATTTCTAGTAATTCTACCACAAGAGGGCATCCTCTAATACTCAATAAACCATTTGTTAAAACTAATCTTTACCAACACTTTTTTTGCTAACACAGTAACAAGATTATTAATACTTGGAACTCGTTTCTCCATAGTCCATAGTCACCTCAGGGACACTCAACAGCTTTGAAAATAATTTAGATAAGAACTGGGAAGAATTTTGCTTCCAAATAAATTTAAATGTCAATTAAAACAAATAAAAGGCCATGCCTTATCAAATGCTGTACTCTTAATAATATTTTTTTTTAAAACACTTTGAAAACCAAAATAGAAAAAAACTACATAGCAGTCAAAAGACTAATTATAGTGTAATTAGTTAGCCTAAAGATGTAGTAAAGTACCAAGCTATGCTAGGACTAGGAGAAGAAAAAGAAGAAGATGAAACTTGGAATGTACTGTTGCTTTTTCTGTCTTAGATTTAGAAAGTAGTTTGGACACTTATACTGAAGAGAACAAGGGAAGCAATGTGCAAATTACCGATTTCAGCCTTTTCAAAGTAGGACATTCAGCTTTAACAAAGCTGAAATTACTGTAAAGTGCTGCACAAATAACAAATTGCAATGCAGCACATATTACGTAAACACATAGCCCATACACCTGTTGACTACCTGACCCAATAATGTTTTATTTAATTTAGGCAAAATTCTATTTTTTTTCCCTAGAAGTAGAAGTGGTACTGACACAAACAAATGCAACTGTAAGAGAAAATAATGTGTTCATAGAATTAACAAAATAGATTAGTTCCCTTAGAGCACAAATGGAGCCACACTTCTCAGTCAAACCTTTATTTTAAGACTTCCAAAAAGTCAGGACAATGTCAGTCTTTATTATTTATATCAATATGGAAGGGTCTTTTAACCCTTTCACCGCCAAAGTCGCATTTTAGCACCACAGTGATTAACACCTATGTCACTAAAATACATCAAATTGAGGTCTATTATCCAAAGACCTTATCGTCTTAATTTGGGGAAGTAAGGATAGACCTTATTTTAGATATATTACAGAAGAATCCCCAATACTGCAGATGGATTTTATTCTCTACTCAGGTAAATTTAATGGACTTTTTTGGCTGAAATATGGCTGGCGGTGAAAGGGTTAATGGAGGTCTTTAAAAAAATGTTTTTAGTAAGAATAAACTAAGATTAAGAAGTTACTAAGATACAACATGTAAAAAAAAGAAAAAATCAGTCGTAATGACAGGAAGGCTTTTTTCTAACAAAAGGTCTTATAACAGGGGATTGAGTGTATCTTAGCCTTTGTTGATCCTCCTTCGATGGCTTGGAGTCAAAACGGACTATCTTTAGATAGTCCATTGACGTATTATTGAACATATTGTGAAAACTAATAACTTGTTTCAAAAAAAGACTGCAGAAATATAAAAAGCATAATCCCCATTTTACATCAATTGCAGTCTTTTTTAATAGAAGTTATTAGTTTGTGCAATAACATCAATAATAAGTCAATGGACTATCTAAAGATAGTCCGTTTTGACTCTAAGCCATCGTATTGTTGACAGAACTTTGTGAGAGCAGTGGCATAGTCTGAGTGGTCACCATGTCTCTCTACGATGGCCTGGACATCGACAACAAGGAAGGCACCAGCAGCTCCAAGACTGTCCGTGAGTCATTAACCAGCTGCGACACTGAAATTGGTTAACTCATACGCATCGCAACGATTTCAAATTATTAAAAAAACTTCACAAATCACTCCAGCCATACAGTATGAAAACTATGATGCACACAAACAAAACATACATCTATATATATATATATAAACAAAAGGAAAAATGACAGAAGATTACTGGTTTTTACTTCAGGTTTACACATAGGGAAGTGGTAGATCAGACTTTTTTTGTATATAGACGTTATATAGAAAAATTCTCAACACCGATTGGTTACCCCACAACAAACCACTTCAAAAGCAAAGTTAGAGGCAAAATTGTGGTCTAAGGGAGCGAAGCGAGTTTAGAAGTGACCAAGGTATTGTGTGCACACATTTACTTCCCTTAAAGCAAATGCATCAAATTGACAGCTATCTATTAATTCCGGACATATATGGATGGAACGACTTAAATGAGTGAATGTTTTTTTACGTTTACAGTTTTGCACATGTATTTCACTTTTCAGTGTGTTTGTTTGTTTGCGGCTGGCTGACTGTACATGATATTGTTTGAACGGAGGGACCTAGCAGTAAACAATCAAATCTTGCATGCAGATACTGAGATAGGTAGGTAGTTAGGATACCTAGGCCAAGTTTAAGAATATAATAATAATAATGAGGAAAATTTATATAGCGCCCATCCTACTATGTAGGCTACAGGGCGCTTTACACAAAATTGAAATTGAATAAAAACATGAAACAAAATTCCAATAACATGAGCAGACAAAACAATACCGGTCAGACTTTGTTTGGCCGGTAAAATGCACATATGCATTGTCACACAAATCACAAGCATGAAATAACAGCATAGTATTCACAACAACATACTCGCAACAACAAAAATATATATATATATATATGACCCCTGATTACAGAAAATGAGGATCAGTGTCCAAAGTTAGGGGCCAGTAATGTCAGATCAGATCAGATAGTAGGGATAAGGTTGAATAGCCGTTAGGCTTTAACAGTCCCTTCGTTTTATGCAATAATGATGAATATTAATTAAGGTCTATCGATTGCCCAGGTTTTTTTCATGATTGAATTTCAAACGCCATAGTCATATAATAATTCTTTATAATGTTCCCACTTGTCTAATTGATGTGTTGGAGCTTCAGATTGTTTTGTTATGGGAGGGGGGGGGGGGGTGCTATAAGTATAGAACAGATATTTGCAGGTCATAGCCTAGGACATCTACCAGTCCTGTTAATCCTTTCACCGCCAATGTCGCATTTATGCACCACAATGGTTTAACACCCATGTCACTAAAAAGGCATCACACCAGGGCCTGTTATCCGAAGACCCTATGTTCTTAATTTTGGGAGGTAAAGGATAGGTCTAATGCTATGCATTTCACAGAGGAATTCCCAATATTGCAGATCATTGTTTTTTCTTTACCTAGCTAAATTTAAGGGGATTTTTTGGTTGAGAAATGGCTGGCAGGGAAAGGGTTAAAACTGTGTACCCCCAAATCCTGTAATGATTGGTCTGTCTGTCTTGTTATAGCTGGCTGGTCCCCAGGCTACAAACTGCTACATTCCCAGCTGCAGGCCAAGAAAGCCTCCCTGCTGCAGTCCAAGGTATGTGTCAAACGGTTCTTTATTTGCCTAGGCTTGCTCTTGTGCTGGTATGGCAGAAGGGACCAGTGGGTCCCATCAGTCCCAGCTACAGGCCAAGAAAGCCTCCCTGCTGCAGTCCAAGGTATGTGTCAAATGGTTCTTTATTTGCCTAGGCCTGCTCTTTAGCTGGTAGGGCAGGTGGGGCGCCAGTGCATCTCTGGGTCCCATCAGCACCTTCGGGTGTTGCTTTTTTCATACAGTTCCAGCTTCAGGCCAGGGAAGCTTCTGTGCTGTGCACAGTCCAAGGTAAGTTGTGACATGCTTCTTTATTATTTTCCATGTACCTTATTTTATGGACTATACAAGGCAATACTGTTTTCCTAGACTGAGACCCCAGCGCCTTATAATGTGATGAATAACATAATAACTTAGAAACTATAATAGCAAAATCTGAATTTTGTGTAAAATTTGGGGGCTGCACCTTATAACGTAGCTGCCAACCATTCTGAATTTCCCGGAATTTTTCCGTTTTCCAGCCGTGATTTCACATTTCCGATTATGAGAATCTTATTATAAAATTTAAAACAATAAGAGACCTGTTAGACTCAGTCTGAGAAAATGGTCTAGAGATATGTCTTACCTGACTTGTCTAAGCCAAAAACCACCATTCTGGGGCTTTATGACATCAAAAGATATGACATCACCAATGACATCTCATCCCCCCTGGTAGACACGGGGCAGGCGGGGAAGGGGTTAAGAATAATTTGAAACTCTTACATGGGGCAGTGAGTGGATGCCTCGTGCATCCGTACGGGGAGATGGACGACCCCCCGCCCCTTCCACGAGTCTCTCCCCATGGGGATACCGGGGAGGGGGTGTCTTTCATAAAAATAGTTCCCCCACATTCTGGAAGTTCTGTGCTTGTAACTTCCTCTAAACTGCCACTCTTTTGTACTCTGCCTTTTTCCTTTGCTTACTGTCATCTACTATCTTTTTGACTTATTGGCCCATTCTCCAAATCTTCCGAATAACTTTTCTCCTATGATCTCCTCTGAAATCGGAATGTGTTGGCTGTATGCAGTGGGGAGACCAGTGAAAACTGAAAACAGACGAATATGTACTTTACCCATGATAGACTTTTGACTTGGGAACGCAGAAGAAGAAAAAAGAATAATCATAATAATAATCTGTTACAGAAACAGAGGACCAGCGTCCTGGCTCCGGTGGTTGACCTGAAACGCCACGCAGACGACGGACCAATCAGCTTCAACCTCCAGACTGGGAAGGTGCGTGGCCGAAAAGGGTTAACAGTTTGTGTCTGAAAAGGGTTAAGGCCGTGTACACACATAAGTGGATATTCCATGAGAAAACGCCGTGCGCAATCCATAAACTAGTGAAGCAAAGAAGGGAACAGATTTGCGCGCGTGTACGAATTTCCCCTCTATGCGTAAACTTTTATCCTTCTTTCTTCCACTTATTTAGGGTTTTCCGTACGGAAATAATGTGAACCCGGCCTTACAGTTTGTGTTTGAAAAGGGAAGAAAGGGGTGAGAAGGTGGAGGGAAGGGAAAAGTGAGGAGTCCAATGATCTTGTGTAAGAAGTTGTATGCCCACTCAAAGCGTTGGTGACATATTAAAGTACAGTGGTACCTCCCTTTCGAGACCTTAAAAATCATCCAATATAAGGTATTAAATGGGAGGAAGTTGTGTAAGGGAGGTAATTTTAACACTTAAAAAAGAAGGGCAATGTCTCAGAGTAGTAGGCCTTAACTGTGAGGGAGTCTTATATTATAGTTATAAGAGGGGGGGGTGAGGTTATAAGAGAGGTTCCGCTGTAGTATAATTTTGGAAATTTCCAGTAAAATTGAATGAATGGGGGGGATTTCTTTTTCTTTCTTTTTTTCTTTTGTTGTTGTTGCTAGGAGTTAACAATTTGGAGGATTTTATGAGGTGTGGAAACCATATCAAATAATGGTGTGTGTGTGATTGTGTCTGTGTTGTTCTTCTTCAGTTTAGCGTCCTTCCACTAAAAGTGATTCAGACAAAAAGTTCTTGTTGACTTGTTGCATATTTCAACGCGCGCGTGTCTATTAATAACCGCCCACAGATCGAGAGAGTGGCAACCCCGGCCACGCCCATCATCTCCTCCATCTCCGCCACCACCCCTTCTCCCCCCGTCTCCTCCTCCCTCCCTCCACCCAGCCCCTTCATCGGGTCGGAGGCAGCGCCGTCGTTCACGGGCGTGGCTGACGAGTACAACCCCCTGCTGCCCAACGAGTATGAGGAGCTGGTGAAGAAGAAGAAGGAGAAGAAGGAGGAGGAGCGCAGAAAGGATATGGAGGAGAGGTACGGTTGTTATTATCATCATCATCATCATCATCACTGACCTGTTTACTCTACTCTTTTTGAGGAGTATTCTACTCAATTTGGACCTCTACTACTCTTCAAAATTGAAAACAAATGCTATAATTATTAATTTTTGGTGAACATTGTTTGATGGTTTAATGAATAAAACTACACATTTTGCACCAAAACTACTCATTTCAGCTGTCCAGACTACTCAAGACTTGTGTAGGTGGTAAACAGGTCTCTGTCATCATCGTTGCCATTGGTAATGATATTGAAGATGATATGGTCAAGAAGGAGGAGGAGCGGAGGAAGGATAGCCTATGGAGGAGAGGTACGGTAGTTGTTATTGTCATCATGGAGGAGAGGTACGGTTGTTGTTATCGTCATCATCATCATCATCATCGTCATTGGCAATGGTAATGATATTGAAGATGATATGGTCAAGAAGGAGGAGGAGAGGAGAAAAGATATGGAGGAAAGGTACGGTAGTTATTATCATCAATCATCATCATCATCGTCGTCATTGGTAATGATATTGAAGATGATATGATCAAGAAGGTGGAGGAGAGGAGGAAAGATATGGAGGAGTGGTACAGTTGTTGTTGTCATCATTGTCTTCGTTGTTGTCATTATTATCATCATCATTTTGATGTTCTTGTCATCATCGTTGTCTTCGTTGTCATTATTATCATCATCAGTCATTGTTGTCATGTTATCATCATCATCAACATCATTGTCATTGTTATCATCTTCATCATCATCATCATCGTTATCGTTGTTGTGATTGTCATGTTATCATCATCAACGTCACCATCATCATCATTACTATCATCATCATAATCATCGCCATCTTTGTCATCATCATCATCACCATCATCTTTGTCGTCATCATCATGAAAATGATACAGTAAAAAAGAAGGAGGAGGAGAAGAGAAGGAAAGTTTTGAAGGAGAGATTGGAATGTGAATGTTGTCATCATCTTCATTGTTGTCGTCATTATCATCAATCATCATCACCCTCATCATCAGCAGCAGCAGCAGCAGCAGCAGCAGCAGCATTATCAAATCAATAATCAATTATGGAAGGGAGAGATGGGGGAAGGGGGTGTAGACTGCGGAAACCTAGCTATCAATTTGATACATACCAGGCAGCGGGACTTCTCCCCACTCTTACCGACTTTTAACTGCCACAAGTTTTGTACATGTGTAAAGCGCACTGGTCAGACTTGCTTTAAATCCCCGTCCGAGGGACTCGAAGTTCAGTTTGATGTTCCTATCAAACTGGGAAAAAAAGGGTGAGGTTAATATTTGATCCCGAAGCACTTGCCGCGACGTGCTCTCCAGGTGGGAGTAGCTCGAATTTCACAGAGAAGTCTCTCTGACTAGAATATACAACAACAAAAACCCACCCCAAAATACCAAATTGTTTGTGTTGCAGGCGATCCAAGCGGTCAGGTGACGGGAAAGAGTTGGACAGCCTACGCAAAAGGAAGGAAGAGGAGGATGAGGAAGAGATCGACCGAAGCAGAGGTATCTGTGGACGAACGGAGAGAGAGAGAGGAATGAATGGATGTGTGTGTGTGTGTGTGTGTGTGTGTGCAGGGCTCCCAGGGACCCCCATTTGGGGGTCTATGAAGCACTTAAATTCTGAAGGACCCTCTAAAGGTATGTGCAGGGGGTCACCAGGGATGCACTAGAAAAATTATTTTTGCCTCTGGGACCCTATATCCCGCCTTTAGGACCCTCTACACTGTAAGTGAAGGAGTCCCTGGGACCCCTTGTTTTGCGGGACGATTGGGAGCGCTGGTGTGTGTGTGTGAAGTTGTGTTCCTGAATTTTGTGGAAGAAAAACCTT
The DNA here is from genome assembly GCA_017654935.2 of Phymorhynchus buccinoides. Taxonomy (NCBI): domain Eukaryota; kingdom Metazoa; phylum Mollusca; class Gastropoda; order Neogastropoda; family Raphitomidae; genus Phymorhynchus; species Phymorhynchus buccinoides. The sequence continues at coordinate 10,535,570 of CM065696.1, read as the reverse complement.
TGTTATTTTTGGTGATTGCATTTTGTTTTGAATACTACATGTATATTTTTTGGCCCGCATAGTTTGTATTGATTGCATTTTTGTTTTAATACTATATGTATGTTTTGGGCCGGCATAGTTTGTATTGATTGCATTTTTTAAAAATACTACATCATGTAGTACATGTATATTTTTGGCCCACATAGTTTGTATTGATTGCATTCAAATGGGAATGCACTAGGATTTAAGGTTGTTGTTTTTTGTGTGTGTTTTCTCTCAAAGTGTACATTTGATGAATAGGGTTAGCATGCATAAGGGTACACACACATTAGATCCGCAATCCAGAAGTTCCGTGCGGAAGCCCCATGCATTTATAAGAAATAAACAGGTGGGATTGCACATGGGTTTCCGCATGTGATGTGCACACTCTTTCATGTTTCTTACTTGCAGATTTCTTTGGGCGGATTGCTGATGAGTTTTCATACGGAGGTTTTTGTTAATGTACATGTGTCCTTATTCTTTCTATCTCTCCTCTCTTTCCTTCTCTCTCTCTCTCTGAGTCTCTCTCTCTCACTTCCCTTCTCTCCCCTCCTTCCCCTTTCTTATGGCTTGTTGGTTGTATTTTGATTTGAATACAGTGGAACTTCCTTTATACGACCTTCAAAAATCATCCAAAATGAGGTCTTATAAGGGAGGTAATTTTAATACCTACAAAGAAGGGCAATGTCTCAGAGAAGTAGGTCTTATGTGGGAGGGAGTCTTATAATGGGAGGTCTTATAAGGGAGGTTCCACTGTACCATAATGTTTGGCCTGCATAGTTTGTATTGATGTCATGCAAATGGTCATATAGTGATTGAGAATGCACTGCGTTTTAAGGTTGTTTTTTTTTTTCTTCAAAAGTTAGCACCTTACGAACAGAGTTGCCATGCATTGCGATAATGCTTACAATGTGGATGATTTTTCAGGGGCAGGGGGAGCTGCCATCGCTCCACCCCCGTCTGTTCTGGAGGACACTGACATCAAATGTAAGTTGGTAGATGCAAGTTTGTGTGTTGTTTTTTCTTTGTCGATGGCTCAGACAGTTTCCTGTCATATGAGGGCAGATGCGCCATGCTACCACTGTGCGCCTAACTAAGAAATAGGCCCAGCATATCCGTCTTCGGCTGGAGAAAATCTTGGTAAGAATTTCTAGAACAAAGGCAGGAGAATGGACCAGTAAGGCAGAAAGATAGTATGTAAAAGGAAAAGGCAGAGTCAAAGAGCATGATAGATTAGAGTAAGTTACAAGCACAAAACTTCCAGAAGGTGAGGGAACTATTTGTGCAAAAGACCCCCTGGTAATCCAACAGGGGGTAAGATCTTGTGACACTGAATGTTTTGTGTGTATCATCAAAAAACGTATTGCTTAAGTCAATGATGGCGTATTTATTATGCTTGTGTAGAAAGAATTGCTGTATTGCAAGATCAATAGAACTTGTACTGTTTTCATAGTGAATGAATATGTGGTGGTGGTGGTTGTTAGGAAAAGGGCAGAGATAAACTAAATATGTTGTCTTGATTGATTTAAGAACAAAAAGAAACCACCCACCGTTGATTTATTATCTATTTTATAAGTTTGATTTTTGGTTGTATTTTTTCAGCTGTAGACAAACCAGAGGGCATGAACATGTTGTAAGTACAATACGAGTGTGTGTGTAATGTATGTGTGCGTGTGTGTGTTTTTGCAAAGTCTACATGTGATGGTGTGCTGTCAGACGAGTGCACAGATGTTCACTAATCAATGTGCTCAAATTGAGGAACAATTTAAAGGTGGACCCGGACGGATGAGTTTTTGCAAGAAACACGTCAAGATCACCAGAAAGACAGCCTTTTCAAGGATTGTAACACTCACTTTGCTCTGGTTTCCTAGAAATTAAACCGTCAAAACAGTGATTCCTCCTTGGCGGAGATGCCGGAGAGAGTAGCCATTTTGGATGGGGTGGGTGGAGGTCACTCATTGTGGTTGAAGCGTTTTCTTTTTTTGTTGTGCAGTAAAAAAAAAAATGGATCTGTTTCCTTTGTTGTGAGCGAAACTCCTTTAGATAAACTGTATAAAATTTAAAGAAAAAAAAGAATAAAAGGCTTGTTTTGCGAAAAATGTTGTGCAAACAATTTGATCTAAACGCAGGTGGCCATTAGAAAAGAGACGGCACACGCCTTCTCTTTGGGTGAAAAAATTTGACTTCCAGCACCTCCGCCAAGGAGGAATCGCTGATTTAACGGTTTGATTTCTAGGAAACCAGAGCAAAGTGAGTGTTGCAATCTCTGTAAAGGGCGTTTTCCTGGTGATCTGGACGTGTTTCTTACAAAAACTCCTCCGTCAGGGTGGCCCTTTAAAACAAATCACTTTATTTAAAAAATTAAAAAAAGCTTGATGGCAAGCTGTTGTACCCCATTACTTTGTTTGTTTTCTTCGCTTCTTTTCCCATCTTCGCCTGTTTGTGTTAATGTGTAGCATTGTGATGTTTTGTAGTTCAGTTGTACCACGTTACTTTCTGAAACGTTTTATGGCTACCTCTGTTATATCAAAAATCAACTTAGACTATATTGTGTAAAGGTAAAGATGTGCCACCCCCCCTGCATTTCTCGGTTCATTGTAATTTTCCGTTTTTGCCTTTCTTACCATACATAAAGCTGTATTTTAGGAACATTTTGAGCTAATTATCTTTTTGGAATACTAACCCTAGCCCTAAACCTAACCCTACCCCCCACTATGTACTGCAGTACACCGCGATTTGTCACAGTTGTGGTTCGTTGCGTTTTTCAGTCTTATAGGGTGGGGGGTAGGGGTAGGCTTAGGGCTAGGGTTAGAGATAGGGTTAGTATTCCAAAAAGGTTATTAGCTAAAAATGTTCCTAAAATACAGCTTTATGTATGGTAAGAAAGGCAATAACGGAAAAATACAATTAAGCGAGAAATGTAGGGGGGGTGGCACATCTTGACCTTTGCCCAATATTGTTTAGTGAATGTTTTCAGGAACTCCATGGTAACAAAGTCATAGCCAACAAATACAGCTACCTTCGTGGCATTAAAAGTGTGGAATGCTGACGATGGTGCTGGTGATTTCAGGAATCGTAGTGGCCACTACAGTCATTGCCAAGTATGGCTAGCTTTATGGTATCAAAAGTGTGGAATGCTGACAATGGTGCTGGTGATTTCAGGAACTGTAGTGGCCACTACAGTCATTGCCAAGTATGGCTAGCTTTATGGTATCAAAAGTGTGGAATGGACTTTTATGGTGCTGGTGATTTCAGGAACTGTAGTGGCCACTACTCATTGCCAAGTATGGCTAGCTTTATGGTATCAAAAGTGTGGAATGCTGACAATGGTGCTGGTGATTTCAGGAACTGTAGTGGCCACTACAGTCATTGCCAAGTATGGCTAGCTTTATGGTATCAAAAGTGTGGAATGCTGACAATGGTGCTGGTGATTTCAGGAACTGTAGTGGCCACTACAGTCATTGCCAAGTATGGCTAGCTTTATGGTATCAAAAGTGTAGAACGCTTACAGTGCTACTTCTTCTTCTTCTCGCATGTCAGAGGGACACCCCAGCATCCAATATGAAGGCGGCCCAATGTTACTGGCAGGGGTGCATGTGGGTATGCCTGAAGCCTGAATTCAGGCAATTTGATGCTGCTTCAGGCAGCTGAGTGCCTGAAGAAAGGGCTCTTTAACATGATATAATTCTTTTGTACATTGGGTTTCAGCAAGAAAGTTCAGGCCATTTGATGCTGCGTCAGGCAGCTGAGTGCCTGAAGAAAGGGCTCTGTAACATGATATCATTCTTTTGTACATTGGGGTTCAGCAAGAAAGTTCAGGCACCCGTTTTGGTCACTGCATGCACCCATGTACTGGGTATTAGGTACTTTATAGTCACAGAGGCGTCTCTGTGAAATTCGGGTTGCTCCCACCTGGAGAACGCGTCGCAGCCAGAGGCGCGCCACCCATTTTAAAAAAAAAAAAATTTGCATGCGATTTTTGTGTGACTGATGGAGGAAGGAAAGGGGGGGGGGTGTGTGTTAAATTTTGACCAAATGACAGCTTTTTTCGTTGCCACTGGGTTTAACGTGTGCTAAGTGCATGGGCACACGGGACCTCGGTTTATCGTCTCATCCGAAAACTCCACGTTCAGACCGTAAGGCCTAGTGCAAAATGAGAGGGAAAATCCCCTGTACCCAGGTTCGAACTCGGGTTTACTTGACACGAGGCGAACGCGCTACCGCTGTGTGCCACTCTACACTGTCGGTGATGGTTCAGAAATCTGTAGAAGCTACAATCATGGCCAAGACTACAGAGAGGGCTGACGGGCTGAGAAAAGAACAAGCAGGGAAATTGTATTTATTACAGTGGAACCTCCCTTATAAGACTCCCTCCCACATAAGACCTACTTCTCTGAGACATTGCCCTTCTTTGTAAGTAGTAAAATTACCTCCCTTATAAGACTCCTCCCTTATAAGACCTCATTTTGGATGATTTGTGAAGGTCTTATAAGGGAGGTTCCACTGTATTATCATTATCATCATCATCATTATTATGATGTGGAAGACGTGTTCCCAGGAACTCTGTGGCGACCAAAATCATGGCCAAGTACGGCTACAGGGAGGGCCAGGGTTTGGGCAAGAGCGAGCAGGGCATGAGCACCGCTCTCTACGTCGAGAAAACGAGCAAACGCGGCGGCAAGATCATCCACGAGAGGGACATTGCCAAAAGTATGTGGCCATAATGATAGTAATAATAATGTTCAGAATAGTAATAATAATAATCTGAATAATGATATTGATAAAGGTAATATGTGACCCAGCACCACGAAAGGGACATTAACTAAGTCGCTGGGCTAGTTTCTTAAAACAGGCTTGCAAAGTCAAAAATCTCATTTTTTTATCCATTTGAGTTATGTGTATTTTTGTGTTCTCTAGCATCTTATCTTTCTTATTTATAAAGGATAATCTTTATTATGGTCTCTAAATACTCTTATAAGTGTTTTAAAACGAGTAGGTTGATGCATTTTCTACAGCTAGGCTAGACTTTTAGACTGTTTTCTCAAAATGACCGACGCTCACCCTACGTTATTAACTTTTAATGCTCATAACTCTGGAATGGAAAAAAAAATACAAGAATAGTTCTTGCATCATTAGAAAGAGTATTGTCTGAAGTTTTCAAATGTATAATTTTCTCAGAATGGTCAGTTTGACGCTTAGCACACTCAGGTCGAATGAGCCGGCTCAAGGCTTGCACAACCGTTTAGGACAAATGGCCCGGATCCGGCTCATAAGAGTTTTCAAGAGGTTTTGATTTCTGGCGTGTAACCAGCTTTCCTGTGCAAAGTCATAACCTATTTTCAGTTTGCTTTCACCTTGCCTCTCTTGAAATCAACCAATCATTGCAGAGTTTACATTCAGCTTTGGTTGTAGAGGGGGGTCAAAGATCGGAATGTGAAATTTTCCTTCTTTCTATATGTTAGCTGTTTTCGTCAATAGCCTAATAGGAGACAAACGACGAAGGTAAGGAATCTGATAGAAAAAAGCAAAAACAAAAACAACCCCACCCATAATAACAAAGAGTCCAAAATGTGTCTCCAATGACCATCAGTGACTGTGAGTACATTTATATGGCTCCACCATCTTATTTTGTTTCGTTCTTTGGTCGGTCTGTGACTGTATTGCTCTTTCCTTTCTTTCCGGTGTTGCAGTGCAGGCTCAGGAGATGCCACCCCCTCCTCCACCCTCCAACACCAACCTGATGAAGAACCCTTCCAAGGTCATCCTGCTCACAGTAAGTTGGTCCACATTAGGGGCCAATAGTACAGTCAGAGCTGTACAAGAGGATTGTTTAACAGCAATGACCCCCCCCCCCCCCCCCCCCCCACCACCACCACCACCACCCACCACCACCACGGATACTGGGCTGTCTTTTGTAACAATACTATCTTTGTAAGTTTCTATCTTTGCAATCATCGTGTTTATCTTACTTTCTAATGATTATTTCTTTGCCTTTAATGTTCTTGTTATCAATGTAAAGCGCACCGAGCTCATGTGAGAAAGAGCGCTATATAAATTCCCATTATTATTATTATCCTCACCTTCTGGAAGTTCTGTGCTGGTATCTTCCTCTAGTCTGTCACTTTCTTTGACTCTGCCTTTTCCCTTTGCTTAGCTACTGTCATCTACTAGCTTCCTGCTTTACTGGTCCATTCTCCTGACGGTTTTTTTCAAGAAACTTGCAAAGATTTTCTCCAGTGGATACAGCGGCAGGACTGCATCACCAACCAAGAGGTCCTGGACAGAGCCAGCATGACGAGCATCGAAGTAAGAATCCTCCAAGCTCAACTTTGATGGACTGGGCACGTCATCCGCATGGAGGAGTCCAGGATCCCTCGTCAGCTTCTCTACGATGAGCTGACACTGGGCAGCCACAATCAGGGTCGTCCCAAGAACAGATACAGGGACAATCTCAAGGCAGTCACAAGCAGGGTCGTCCCAAGAACAGATACAGGGACAATCTCAGGGCAGTCACAAGCAGGGTCGTCCCAAGAACAGATACAGGGACAATGTCGGGGCATTCACAATCGGGGTCATCCCAAGAAAACATACAGGGACAATCTCAGGGCAGTCACAAGCAAGGTCGCCCCAAGAACAGATACAGGGACAATCTCAGGGCAGTCACAAGCAGGGTCACCCCAAGAAAACAGGGTTAATCTCAAGGCAGCCTAGCCACAAGCAGGGTCGCCCCAAGAACAGATACAGGGACAATCTCAAGGCAGTCACAGGCAGGGTCGCCCCAAGAACAGATACAGGGACAATCTCAGGGCAGTCACAAGCAGGGTCACTCCAAGAACAGATACAGGGACAATCTCAAGGCAGTCACAAGCAGGGTCGCCCCAAGAACAGATACAGGGACAATCTCAGGGCAGTCACAAGCAGGGTCGCCCCAAGAACAGATACAATCTCAAGGCAGTCACAAGCAGGGTCGCCCCAAGAACAGATACAGGGACAATCTCAGGGCAGTCACAAGCAGGGTCACCCCAAGAACAGATACAGGGACAATCTCAAGGCAGTCACAAGCAGGGTCGCCCCAAGAACAGATACAGGGACAATCTCAGGGCAGTCACAAGCAGGGTCGCCCCAAGAACAGATGGGACAATCTCAAGGCAGTCACAAGCAAGGTCGCCCCAAGAACAGATACAATCTCAAGGCAGTCACAAGCAGGGTCGCCCCAAGAACAGATACAGGGACAATCTCAGGGCAGTCACAAGCAGGGTCGCCCCAAGAACAGATACAGGGACAATCTCAGGGCAGTCACAAGCAGGGTCGCCCCAAGAACAGATACAATCTCAGGGCAGTCACAAGCAGGGTCGCCCCAAGAACAGATACAATCTCAGGGCAGTCACAAGCAGGGTCGCCCCAAGAACAGATACAGGGACAATCTCAGGGTAGTTGCAAGCAGGGTCGCCCCAAGAACAGATACAATCTCAGGGTAGTCGCAAGCAGGGTCGCCCAAGAACAGATACAGGGACAATCTCAGCTGGTGTGCCCTGACCAGGAGCGCTGTGAAATATTTTGAAGGTGGTCGTCGGCAGCGCTTGACGACAGCACGAGAGCGGCGTCACAGAGCTGCATCTGTCCCTGTCACAGCTGGTGTTCCATGTCCCACCAGCAATCGCATAATTATGCGCTTCTGAGTTTGGCCTCCGAAGCCACATGCGCTTCCACCGATGAAGGCACAGCGAAAATGTCTTCCTGGGATCTGAGGGACAACCACAACATGGGTGCAACGACACAAAATGAAAAAAACCTGAAAGGCCGGGGTCCACGGGTAATGTCCCCCTACAGCTGAAGCAAAAATGTATTTATGAAGGTATTTTAGTTTGCTTTTTCCACAATTTATACAAATGCTTATTTTAAAGTGTTAGAAAAATACAGTAGACACACAAAGATCTTGTTTGACAAATTTAAAAAAAAAAGGAAATTCCTTTTCTGGTCAAATTCAAAAACAGGAAATCCTTGTTATACCAGGAGAAGTTGCACCCATGTCACTATGAGTATGTGTGATCTGTGTATGCGTTTGCCTGGCTATGATTGTTGGCCTGAGTGAATGTGACATGCACTGTGTGTCCAGAACATGGTGGGCCCAGGGGAGGTGGATGCAGAACTGAGTGAATGTGACATGCACTGTGTGTCCAGAACATGGTGGGCCCAGGGGAGGTGGATGCAGAACTGGAGCCAGAGACGGCCGAGGAATGCACCAAGTACGGCAAGGTGACCAAAGTCGTCATCTACGAGGTGTGTAGTTATTATTATGACAATGATAATACCGTAAAAACTGGACTATAAGACGCACCTGTATATAAGCCGCATCCCTTCAATTGACAAAATATTAGGTATTTATTCACATATAAGCCGCACCAGTTTATAAGCCGCAGAGAAAATTACATGTGCACAAAGCAGCACAAATATAGAAATGTTCCTATCAGAACATGAGTATTTAATGTTTTGAGATACTTTTTATAAAAGCATGAGATTTGAATCTATTCATTACCAAAACCAGTTTTGAATCTCAAAGATGCTCAAAATAGGCTGAAGAATGTGGCCAGAAACAGATTTAATCATACTGATAAATGTATAATGGGGAAAAAATCCACAGATAAGCCACATCAGTCTATAAGCCGCATGGGCCAAAGTTGAGGAAAAAAATAGCGGCTTATAGTCCAAATTTTACGGTAAGTATAGTAATATTATAATAATAATAATGATAAATCTAAATTTCTTCTATAATTTTACAAAACTGCAAAACCTTATACCAGTTTCGCCGGATGTTGTTTTGACAGCATACTAAGCTGATCAGAATGAGGAGTACACCATTTGCAAATATACTTGAGGGTCGCAAGTTTCTAAGTTGAACCCTTTGAAAAATGTTGTCTCCTTTTTAGTATATTTTACATTGGCGGAGGCATAATTCTTGCAGCAGAGGCTTTTTTTTATGAAAGAATCCCAGCAAAGAAGGCAGAAACTGCATAGAAGTTTTTACGGGTGGCTGTTAAAATGTATGTTCTCAGCTGATGTTCAATGAGTCATGCTACTCTTGGCAATGTTAGAGCATTTTGTTCTCACCCACTTTGTTGTAAAGCCCCTAAGTGCATGGATGCTTCTGCCTTCAGGATCTTTTTTATTGCCTGGAGCTGGCATCGCCAGATTATGAGAATTTGAGAAGATACATTTTATAGGGTTGTAGAGGTCATGCAGTTTAACCAGAAGTGAAAGTGCAGCAAGAGCCTGTCAATTACATTGGAAACTGTTGTTTCCTTTCAGCTTCCAGGGTGCATTGCACCCCGGAACCCCCAGGAGGAGCGCTGTCCCTGCACTCCGCCAGGGCTTGCAGGATTTTTGAAATTTCCCAGGAGCACCCATGTGTCACTGACGCACATTTGATGCACAGAAGCGCTAAAATGGGAGCACTGTTCAAAGCGTGTTGTAAATGAAGTGCGTTTTTTTTTAATGTATTTGTGCTTGTGTTTTATTTATGCATGGGTGAAAGTGAAACATTCTCTCATTCCTGACACGTTTCAATGTTCTCTGAATCTTCCCAATTCCTGAAGTGGTGAGCACATTAAAAATAATTTCCAATGTGTGTCGTGCACATGCAAATAGGCATACACATACACACCCCACCCACACATACACGCACGTACGCACTGTCTGTGTATACAGGATGGGTGGGGGGTGACCAGTGTTAGAACTGCATGTCCGTGATCTTTTTTTCGTTTTTTTGCTGTCCCATCTTCTGGGTCGTACAGTGGCGTTACTCCCATGCCGCTCATTCCGAATCCCAATTCGCAGCTTGGTCAGGTCGCAGAATCCGAGACCAGCAGTCCAAGAGGAGCGAATCTATGTCAGGAGGCAACCAACCGAGGAGAAACTGCACTGCTGCTGAGTCACTTTGGTGGAGTTCAGCATGTCCGTAATCTTGTTTTAATCTGCCATCAATGTTGGCAGAAACGTTTGAGATTTGATAAGACTGTGGATCCGGGTGACAAGATGGCCAATCCTGAAGACTCTTCCAACTTCTGTCAGCCATGTTTATGCATCATTTGTTTGTTTCTGTTTCCAGTTGCCAGATCTGGTTGAGGAAGAAGCTGTGCGCATATTTGTGGAGTTTGAACGCATGGAGTCGGCCATTAAAGGTAAATCGAAGGAAGGTGGCAGAGCGGTTAATGTATTAGAACCCATGCTTTACAGTTTACTGCTCATTATATATATATATATCCTTTTTTTTTAATGTCATGGAATAGATTACCAATTTTTTTGTGATAAAGTTGTCTTGATTTGGCTTAATTGGGCTGCCAGAGAAAATAAGAGATTTTTTTTTTTCAATCATGACCACAAAAAAAGAACTGATAGAGCCAAAGTGGCCAGATTGTCTGGGGGATACAACCCCAGTGCTGGAGCAAAAAGCAGCATTTCTGAGGGTATTTCTTAAATCAGCGATTTCTTGAAGCATGTACGTGATACAGTATATGGCATTAACCCTTTCACCGCCAATGTCGCATGTTAGCACCACAATGGTTTAATGTCACTAAAAGGCATCAAAACAGGGCCCGTTATCCAAAGACCTCATTTTCTTAATTTGGGGAGGTAAGGATAGGCCTAATGTTGTATAAGTCACATTGGAATTAGCAATATTGGAGGTTCGTTTTCTTCTATACCCAGTTAAGTTTAATGATATTTTTTGGCTGAAAAATGGCTGGCGGCAAAAGGGTTAAGGGGAAATGTATGGATATTTGTTATGTTTCAACAAAGAGCTTATTGAACCAGTAAATGTAAACAATCACTGGTTGTTGTTTTAACTCATTCGCATCGCAACGATTTTGAATCATTAAAAAGACTCACAAATCACTCCAGCCATACACACAAACAAAACGTACAAAAGCAAAAGTAGAAATGAACGATTACGGGGTTTTACTTCAGGTTTAGACATAGGGAAGTGGTAGACCAGACTTTTTTTAATATATAGACTTTAGTTGGGGGGGATCTGTCGGGGTTGCAGAGCTGCGACTGTTTAGGCGGATCTTGCGTGCCGCATGCTTTGCCTGCGATGTCTCGATACGGTGCCGCCTCGAAGTTGGTGGCTCCCTTCGTTACTGCACCACGCCATGCTGGTCTGTTCTGTGCCAGGGTTTCCCATGAGGAGACATTGATGTTGAAGTTGTTTAGGTCCCTGAATCTCAACTTTGGTCTACCAAGTACGGTAGTATGCACTATATCACACAACTATGTTTCATTATTGTTGTATTGCTATTACGTCATTTCACTGTTTTCTCTGTGTGTGTGTGTGTGTGTGTGTGTGTGTGTGCAGCCATTGTGGATTTGAACGGGCGATTTTTCGGAGGACGAATCGTGCGAGGAAGCTTTTACAACCTGGACAAATTCCGCAGAAACGATCTGGATTGTCCAGCGGAATGAGTGCAGCGTGTAGTTAATGTGTGTGTGAGTGTGGATACACGAGTGAATGTATGTGTGTGTGCTTGTGTGTAGTAGATGTTGACATAAATTTTAAAGAGAAAAATAAATGCTATGTATCCACATTGTTGTTATGTGGCGTTTTATTCTCCATTAAAACCATTGAAATAGAATTGAAAAGCATTGGTCTTTGTTGTTTTCATGGAATGAGATGCTTAGGGTCCGCAAGTTCCCGTACAGAAACCCCATTGAAATAGAACTGAAAAGCATTGATCTTTGTTGTTTTCATAGAATGAGATGCTTAGGGTCCGCAAGTTCCCGTACAGAAACCCCATTCGCTAATAGTCAAACCTCTATTTCAAGACTTCGAAAAAGTCAGGAAAAATTGATCTTAAATTGGAGGGGGTCTTATAATGGAGGTCGTTTTTATAGACAGAGTTCAACATCTGTTAACAAAAGGTCAGTCTTAAATGAGAGGAGGTCTTTTAACGGAGGGTCTTATAATAGAGGTTTGACTGTAAGAAATAAGCGGAAACTCATCGGCAGTCACGTCCGCTTGTTTGTTATATAAGTGAATGGGGTTTCCGAACGGAACTTGCCTATTTCTTAACCCTTTCACCGCCAGCCATTTTTCAGCCAAAAATGTCATTTAACGTAGCTGGGTATCTGTAGAGAATAAACATTTATCTGCAATATTAGGAATTCTTCTGTGACATGTATAACACTAGGCCTATCCTTATTTCCCAAAATTAAAAAAATAGGGTATTTGGATAACGGACCTGGATTTGATGCCTTTTAGTGACATGGGTGTTAAACCATTGTGGTGCATAAATGCGGCATTGGCGGTGAAAGGGTTAATGTGCACAGGTCCCAAGTTGATCTGGTTTGTCACTTTTGCCTTTCTTACTAAAGCTGTATTTTAGGAACATTTTCAGCTAATTATCTTTTTGGAATACTAACCCTAGCCCTAAACCTACCCCCCACTATGTACTGCAGTACACCGCGATTTGTCACAGTTGTGGTTCGTTGCGTTTTTCCGTCTTATAGGGTGGGGGTTAGGCTTAGGGTTCGGGATAGGGTTAGTATTCCAAAAAGGTTATTAGCTAAAAATGTTCCTGAAATACAGCTTTATGTATGATAAGAACGGCAAAAACGGAAAAATACAATCAACCGAGAAATGTAGGGGGGGGTGGCACATCTTGACCTTTGCCGCTTTTCTAATTGGTTTTGACTTTGGCCCGAACTTGGGGCCAGTAGTAGAGAGAGAGCTGAACAGTTGATTTTCTTCTGTAATGGAGAATTATGGTAGGAAGGTGGCAGAGTGGTTAAGACATTCCAATCAATCAATCAATCAATCAAAATATTTATTGTCTTTAAAACATAAAGAAATTCTTTGTCTGGCAATCGCCTGCCGATTTCAATTCGTGACTGCAGCGTGAGTCTTCTTCTTCGATCGCTCAAGACAGTTTCCTGTTAATTATGAGCGCAGATGCGTCATGCTGCCGTTATGCGCCTAACTAAGAAATAGGCGCATAACGGCAGCAAATAGTAACTAAGAAATAGTTAGGCCCTGCAAGTCCGACTTTGGCCGGAGGAAATGTTTTTGAAAGTGTTTCGTGAAAAAAGGCAGGAGAATGGACCGGTAAGGCAGAAAGATAATAGATGACAGTAAGCAAAGGGAAAAGGCAGAGTTAAAGAGAGTGACAGATTAGAGGAAGTTACAAGCACAGAACTTCCAGAAGGTGGGGGAACTATTTATGCAAAAGACCCCCCGGTATCCCCATGGGGGACTGCAGCGTGAGTGACCCGGGTTCTAATCCCAGCCTCGCCCTTTCTTTCTAGTTCGGCAGGAAAATCGAACTGAACATTGTGTCCTTCGGATGGGGACTTAAAGATAGTCTGACCTGTGCGCGAGTGACCCTTAAAAATCCCACGGCACTTAAAAGTCGGCAGGGAGAAATCTCGCTGGCTGATATGACCAAATTGATAGCAAGGTTTCCCCCCCCCCACCCAAAAAAACAACAACCCAAGGGTAGGCGTTGCGCTTGCGGTGACGCACTCTCCGGGGAAGGCAGCCTGAATTTCAGAGATAAGTCTCAGTGACTAGAATATATATACCAAATACCAAATACAGCTTGGTGTTCAGCAAAAGACTATGCCTCTGAAGCAAAGCGAGAGGCACACAGGACCTGCCTGACCAGCCGCAGCTCTGCAACCCCGACAGATCCCCCCAACTCTTTCTCCTGTCCTCACTGTCAGAGATCCTTCCTGGCTCGCATTGGCCTCAGTAGCCATATGCGCGAACTCACCCAGCATCCTAGATTTCTACAAGGACGAACTGTTGAAGCATGGTCATCATCCCACGGGACGGACGAACAACACAAGGCTGTCATAGTGTCAAAGCAGCGAAAGGGATTGGTTGGCCTTTTGGGGATTTTCTCCAGCGCAAGCTGTCCTCGAGTCCTTCCGGCCGAGAGTGGGGATATATCCTGGGCAAGGCATTCCCCCACTAAAATTTGCCCAACCCTCCCGAATAGCAGCTGCTTCCTCTGCTATTTGGTAGTTATAGTCACTGTTGGAAACGACAGACTGGCACACTTCTCTCCCTTTGGTCTGTCTGTGTTCAACACACAAATGTCGGTGAAATGACCTTTTTCTTCTTTTTTTAAATCAGAAATACACTGTGTCAAACATTTTGTCATGGATATATTGCAGATATCATCATATTGATTCATAACATTATACCAGTTACCATTACCATACAGATGAGTGGTCCTTCAATGATATGATCCCATACTCACTGTAAGCATACAAGTATGGCATTCAATTTCAAGAAACGTTTCATTTCCCAAAGATTTAAGTCCACACTGTCGGCCCAAAACAAATACTTAACAAAGCAGTTTTGGTTTTGCTTTCCCAATTCCAGTCTTCACACTTAACTCTAACGGAGCTAATGTCATTGATTGAGGACTCCTGATACTATAATTATAAACACCAGTTATGTGATTCACAAGAATCTATGATAAATAGTAAATCGCTTCTAAGTTCTATAAGCAGGAGGCAAAACAGGAAGAAGAAAGGTTCTGGTTTGCTACCACAGGGATCAATCTGGTCACAGGACATCACAGGTCATTTGACCAGTTCGAAGAAAATATGATAGGTCATTTTCATAAAACAATAGGTCATAATGTAAGAAAAAGAAAGAAAGGAAATATAACTTGAGCGCAACAAAAACTGTTTTCTATTCTAGTATACTCTGTTACAATCAATCACATAGTTTCACAGACTGCATACAAACTGTCTTCTAGTATACTCTGTTACAATCAATCACATTAGTTTCACAGACTGCATTTTCAATTCAAAGAATGTCATGAGGAAAAAAATATTAAATTTTGCATGACAAAAGTACAGTACTATGCAATGTAACATAATAAGATTAAGACAATTATTATTACAGTCTATTGTTTCACAAAAGTCAATCCAATCACTCCAATCACACAGTTGCAGCACACATCAAGATCCATAAAGCTGCTAACAAACAGGGAGTAAACATAAGTCATATGACCTCTTGCCAGCAAAAACAATCGGTCATTTTGAAATGTTATCAGACTGATGACCGGTGCTAAGAATAACCCCTGATTCAGTGACCCCTGGCCACCAGCGTATGAAAACCTTGTGTTTGTAAGTTACTATTAAAAGTTTAGACTAGAAATCTGTCAGATTTGTTTTGTTTTCTTCAGTACCACAGTACCGTATTCAAGACAATGTTTTCTCATGCTCTGGAACAGTCTCCTGATTTTTTTTCCAGCGACCCTGGATCCTCTTACAATGGTGCAAGCTGAAATTGAAAAACGCCAGCATTGGGCAGACTTTAACCTCCAAAATGACAATTACGTCTTCACTGAGCACATTTTGTGCAAAATCACCTTCACATCCACGAAACCCAGACCTTCCAACGGTCTACAAGGTCCCCTGACCATTTTGAATCAAATGCCCCGCTATGCCTTCCACGAAACCGTGGTCCAACACATTTTCAAATGTTTTAGGACTATTTTTGTGACTTTTGGACATTGCACCCATTGATGTCCGTCTTCTCTGGCAATCACGTGAGGTTTCAAAATTAATTTTAGTCTTTGCTTTTAGGTGTTCAAGGAATAACATACTTTTGTTTTCAAATTGAAATATCTTATAATTTCGTTACTGAACCCATGGTGATCTCACAAAACACAATATGAGCCCCTACCTTTTGTGAGCAGTATATTTCACATAATTATAGTCTAGTGCCATCCTGAAAATGTATTACCTTGATTTATTTGTTCATAAACAATTCAAGAAAGCCATGGGGTATTAGGAATTTAGTCTTGAGTATGTTGCATTACTATAATCAACACACCATGTTGCATTAGAATCAACACACCATGTTGCCTGACTATAATTAACACACCATGTTGCATTATAATCAACACACCAGGTTGCATTAGAATCAACACACCATGTTGCATTAGAATCAACACACCATGTTGCATTATAATCAACACACCATGTTGCATTATAATCAACACACCATGTTGCATTATAATCAACACACCAGGTTGCATTAGAATCAACACACCATGTTGCATTAGAATCAACACACCATGTTGCATTAGAATCAACACACCATGTTGCATTATAATCAACACACCATGTTGCATTATAATCAACACACCATGTTGCATTATAATCAACACACCAGGTTGCATTAGAATCAACACACCATGTTGCATTAGAATCAACACACCATGTTGCATTATAATCAACACACCATGTTGCATTAGAATCAACACACCATGTTGCATTATAATCAACACACCATGTTGCATTAGAATCAACACACCATGTTGCATTACTATAATCAACACACCATGTTGCACTATAATCAACACACCATGTCACATTACAACACACCATGTTGCACTATAGTATAATCAACACACAACACGGGACAATCAAGTGTTAACTCATTCCGGACCAATTACGAGTATGAGTTTTGTTGCGCTTCTTATTTGTTATATTTATTTTCTAGGCAGCCCTAGGCCAGTAATGAAGTTTACCTAAGGCAGTGAAGGGGTTAAGATATTTTGATGTGAATGTAGAAACAATGAAATTATTTCCCTTTACAAACATTTTTTTTTTTCTTTTCCCAATCTGCCTGTTCCTTCATAGCTCACATACTGTCTTAAGCAGTTTAGAGTTAGTTTATGTAAATATTTCTATTGATTCATGTATATTTATGCATATGATTGTATGTATTTTGAAACCAATGATAATCATAGTACAATGTTTTGTAACCACCCCCAGTGACATGGGCCAACGGCTTATTCATTACAATTGTTCATTGTCTTCAGCAGTTTGATTTACTCTAGCAGGTCACAATATCTGTATTGTTAAAAATTCGGGACTTCCCTGGTGTTGCACTGCCTCTGGGCATTGCCTCCAGGATCGTTCCCACCATCTTTATATCTACTAATGTCCCATATGTGTCTGTTTCAGACCAGTGGACGTTAAACAGATTTTTCTTCTTCAGCAGTTTGAATTTAAATAAGCCCTCAGCACAACCTACTCACCACATGAACCTTTGCGTAGAATCGGCATTGGGCCACGCAAAAGGCTTAAAGACATACATGTAAACTGTGGCGACGTTTATGGCGAAATACAACAGGACCTCCCCCAGCAAAAGGAGCCTAGACGGTAAAGGCATGTTCAGGCGGAAAAGCAAATAGGGGACGATGAAATACCGAAACTCTATCATCCTTTGAGGTACGATGCAGGCAGCTGTACAAATAAAATACACTAGTTTCCAAAACACGTCTTTTCCGCGCAGCAAATCGCACAAAGTCACAAAAGTGTAATAATACCCTGGGATGAGAACGTACTTGGCGTAAGCGTTCCTTCGGATAATTTTGGACAGGAAATAGAAGTTGTAGTGGCGGTTGTCGGCTAAATTGTATTCGTGGATGAACATGAACTTGTTGATCATCAACACAGCAGCCAGACCGAAAACCGCCGTTTTAACCGGGTTGCTGAAGACATACCGCACAAAATCGACCACTTTTTTCACAGAAATAAAATGCGGGAAAGAAAAGAAGGCGGTGATGAACAGAAAATAAAACAACTGAGGAAAGTTCAAACACGGTTGATGGTTGGTACGATCTCCTACCACGATTCCCTCGTTAATTACGATAAAGGCGACAAAACCCACACCCACCGTTACATAACTCCACACCGCCGCAATCGCCTCCCTTCCTAACTCAACCAATCCTTTCAAGTTGTATCGACAGCATTTAGCAATCAGGGACAACGTCTTGGACAGCACCGACCAATCGGAAAGCTTCTCTCCTTCACGTTTTTTATCAAGTTGGGTCCATCGCAGGAGGACGGAAGAGAGGGTCATCCCCGCGCTGAAGACGACCCACACGACGTTGGTTTGGCGGCACACGATGGCACACACTCCTGCCAGTGCCGCTGACACGTGGCGACGCTTCAATGCCAGGTAGTAGGTGAGCAGGGCGAAGAAAGTGGCAGCACTGTCGGTGTAGTAGAGGAAGGTGAAGAAGTAGAGCACGGGGAAAGTGGCCAAGGCCGCCGCCGTCACTATGATCCGAGTCACGTTCTGAAACACACAAAAAGATCAATTTTTCTTTTACCAATTGAACCCTTTCACCGCCAGCCATATTTCAGCAAATAATTCCATCAAATTACCTGGGTAAAGAACAAAATCCATCAGCAGTATTGGGGATTCTTCTGTGATATGTATAAAATAAGGTCTATCCTTACTTCCCAAAACTAAGACAATAGGGTCTTTGGATAATACTTAATAGACCCCAATTTGATGCCTTTTACTGACATAGGTGTTAAATCACTGTGGCGCTAAAATGCGACCTTGGCAGTGAAAGGCTTTAAAAAAGAAAGTACTTTTCTTTAATAATTTTCATAAGAAAACAATTTTATTTTATTATTAAAGGAAAAAAAAGTTTGCGAGTTAAGTATATGATGTATTCGTAGGCACAAATTCTGCTAATGGAACTTTTTTTAAAAAACTTAATTAAAGCCAGCCCAGGACCATATAAGCAGGAAGCTAGGCTAAACAATGGCAGTCTCTGCTTGTCGGTGTGAGGGAAAGCTTGCTTTTTCAAACTAGGGAGAAGGATCAAGTTTCCAAAAATAAACTTCATGCAAGCAAATGTGTGCAGCCATGAGAGACGCTGGCTTGTTTCTTTCTCACACTAAGAACTGAGACCCCATCCTGGGATTGGGTCTTTTATTAGGTATTAGGTACTTTATAGTCACAGAGGCGTCTGTGAAATTCGGGTTGCTCCCACCTGGAGAGCGTGTCACAGCCAGAGGCGCGCCACTCACTTTTTTTTTTTGCATGCGATTTTTGTGACTGATGGGGGGGGGATAAATTTTGACCAAATGACAACTTTTTCGTTGCCACTGGGTTTAACGTATGCTAAGTGCATGGGCACACGGGACCTCGGTTTATCGTCTCATCCGAAAGACTCCACATTCAGACCGTAAGGCCTAGTGCAAAGTGAGAGGAAAAATCCCCTGTACCCAGGTTCGAGCTCGGGTTTACTTGACACAAAGCGAACACACTACCACTGTGCCACTCTACTGTAGAGTCTACACCCCTTGATGTAAAATGTGCAGTCCTTTTCATTAGAATCATCAAGCAGAGTACAGTGAAAATGTGTAGTGCTCAGTCAAGATTTAAAGAGCATAAAATATTAACTTTGTATTGAACTTGAGGACAGCTGCACACGTTTATTTATTTAGAAAATGTATGACAGTGCATACCTTAGTAAGAGCTCTATCAGTCTGTGCTTTACAAAATATCAAGAAAATTAAAAACTAATAATATTAAAGACATAGAACACACACACACACACTGCACAGCAGCAAGC
>CM065696.1:10491152-10503652 GCA_017654935.2 Phymorhynchus buccinoides | reverse complement strand
TCTTATCCCTAACCCAAATGATAATCCTAACCCCTAACTCTATCCCTACCTCTACCCCTTACCCTAAGCCACAGGGACGCATAGAGACGGGGACATAATATATAGAGACTGGGACACATAGAGATGAGAACAATTATAGAGACATAGAGACAGGGACACATAGAGATGAGGACATACACAGACAGTACGGGGACACATAGAGACTGGGACACATAGAGATGAGAACAATTATAGAGACATAGAGACAGGGACACATAGAGATGAGGACATACACAGACAGTACGGGGACACATAGAGACGGGGACACATAGAGATGAGAACAATTATAGAGACATAGAGATGGGGACACAATACACAATGACGGGGACACATGGCGACGGGGACACAAATAGACGGGGACATATTATAGACGTGGACTTATAGAGACGGGGACACAAATAGACGGGGACATATTATAGACGTGGACTTATAGAGACGGGGACACATAGATACAGGGACATATAGAGGCAGGGACACATAGATACGGAGACATATAGAGACGGGGACACATAGAGACGGAGACATATAGAGACGAGGACAAATAGAGACGGGAACACATAGAGATTGGGACATTATGACGGGGACACACTATGACGGGGACACACTATGACGGGGACACAATATGACGGGGACACACTATGATGGGGACACACGATGACGGGGACACATAGAGACGGGGACACAATGACGGGGACACAATGACGGGGACACACAGAGACGGAGACACAATGACGGGGACACATAGAGACGGGGACACAATGACGGGGACACAATGACGGGGACACATAGAGACGGGGACACAATGACGGGGACACAATGACGGGGACACATAGAGACGGGGACACAATGACGGGGACACAATGACGGGGACACAATGACGGGGACACACAGAGACGGAGACACAATGACGGGGACACATAGAGACGGGGACACAATGACGGGGACACAATGACGGGGACACATAGAGACGGGGACACAATGACGGGGACGCATAGAGACTGGGGACACACAGAGACGGGAACACAATGAAAGGGACACATAGAGACGGGGACACATAGAGACGGGGACACAATGACGGGGACGCATAGAGACTGGGGACACACAGAGACGGGAACACAATGAAAGGGACACATAGAGACGGGAACACATAGAGACTGGGGACACATAGAGACGGAGACACATAGAGACTGGGGACACATAGAGACTGGGGACACATAGAGACGGGGACACAATGAAAGGGGACACATAGAGACGGGGACACGTAGAGACCGGGGGACACAATGGCGGGGACACGCAACGACGGGGACACAAGATACGGGGACACAATGACGGCGACACATAGAGACTGGGGACTCATAGATACGGGGACACATCCAACCGATCTCACGCAGATCGAACAGCCAGTGAAATCAATGTGTGTGTAGACGGGAAAAGTCTTTTTGTACATACAGGTAGAGTGTAGGTAGGTAGGTAGTCCTACAAAGCGGGCGTCACCGTCCATTGTCCAGCAGTTGGTCAGTTGATCGCTAGTGGTCATTCAGACGTGTGTTGACCATTCCTTGGCTTTAGGCGTTGACCAGCTAACGGCTTATGACCAGCAGTAGTAGGCATAGTATTGAGTATTTTAGCCCACTTAGTAGTTTGTTGTAGTTGAATCACCGTCCACGTGCTTTTTCAGTAAATAGAGAAAAACCACATGTTCTGGAAATAAGGAGTTTTGTGAATTTTCTGATTATATATAATCATCCATTATTTTGAAGCTTGTTTTATTTATCTGCCTGGCACTCAGTCCTGAGAAGACTAGTACTGTACTATAAACGTAAGGGAATTTTTTTTAAAATTAATTTCATTGCGCTGATAGCGTAACAGGCCTAATACAGTTGGCTTGTCTAAAAAAAAAAAAAAAAAATGTTATTATTGCACTGACTGTTTTCGTGTGAATCGTGGTGCAGACATTTTTTTTTTCAATGTATTTATTGGAAGAAAAACAAAATTCATGTAGCGTGAGTTTGGAAAAGTTGTATTGATTTGATTTGATCATGCTGGGCTTGTGGAATGTTGATTGATTGACTAATCAATTCGTTGACTGGTTGATCGAGGGATTTCGATCCTTATTTTATTATTTTATTATTTTTAAAATTTAGTTTGTTCGATGTTGGTGTAGGCTATTTGAAACGGTACTCCACGTTATTAGGCCTAATTGGCTTATTGAAGGTTTGATCATTTTCGTCTGTAAATTATGAATTTACGTCTGGTGTATTGGATTGAACATAAACATTAATTGTATTCATTTCTGATCGTTCAGGTTATGTATGAAATACTCGTAGCTCAGCGATCGGAATTAGTGTCTTTTGCGCGATGTGTTTGTTTAAGGATAAAGTAAAAAAAGTTCTTACCCGATTTTTATAAAGCAATAATTTTGCGCAGTAGTGTGTTGTTGTTCTTTAATTTCACTTGAAAGTGATATTAGACAAAAAGCGGTTGTGTGTGCGTGTGCGTGTGCGTGTGCGCGCGCGCGCGCGCGCGCGTGTGTGTGTGTGTGTGTGTGTGTGTGTGTGTGTGTGTGTGTGTGTGTGTGTGAGTGTGTGTGTGTGTGTGTGTGTGTGTGTGTGTGTGTGTGTGTGTGTTTAAATTGAATCAGTAGTTTGTGCTTTGGCTGACAGAACATATGTTTGATTGCATACAGACATACAAACAAGTACTCTTGCTATGGCGAATTTGGGCTATTCAGCCAGAACGTCAGCTAGTATAATGCTACTAAGTCAAAGCTGAGCTGGACAAAATGTCAGTACCATAAAAAGACCTCCTAAATGCCAGTGCCTCTTGCTGACTAACTACAATGGCCCACAATTCTAGAGATGAACTTTAAAGTCACGAAAGTAGGCCTACAAAATACTCACAATGTATATTTATACATACACACGCGCGCGTGCACTTACACACACATACATGCATGTACATACATGCTCGCTCGCGCGCGCACGCGCACGCGCACACACACACACATATATATTGGCCTACATACACACAAGCGCTCACACATACACGTGCGCTCACTCACACGCACGTATCATACAACACAACACAACACACACACACACACACACACACACACACACACACACACACACACACACACACACATACACACACACACACACACACACACACACACACACACACACACACACACACACACACACACATATCTTAATATATTAATTTGTTTATATTTTATGTATTAATCTTGAATTTGCGTTGCTTTTGCTATTGAGTGTAGATAACATTTGCAAATGAGTACGTAACACTGATTGTCATTTAATATGTTGACCTACCCTAACTTCGTTTTGTTTTAAGTTTCTGTTTGTTTGTAACTATGACTTCGTAGAGACTTGCTTTCTTGAGTACACACTGGTAAGGTGCTTGCTTAAATGTGACGTAGCACCACGAAAGGGACATTAAGTCGCTGGGTTAGTTTCTCACAACAGGCTTGGAAAATCAAAAATATCATTTTTTTGTTAATTTTGAGTTATGGGTATTTTCGTGTTCTGTAACATCTTATCTTTCATATTGAGAAAGGACAAACTTTAATATGGTCTCTAAGTCATTTTATAAGTGTTTAAAAACGAGTAGGTCAATGCATTTTCTACAGCTAGGCTAGACTTTAGACTGTGTTTTCTCAAAACGGCCGACCCTCACCCTTCTAACTTTAAATGCTCGTAACGTTGGAACAGAAAAAGAACAGGTCTGGAATGGTTCTTGTATTATTAGAAAGAGAATTGTCTGATGCTTTCAAATGTATAATTTTCTCAGAATGGTCAGTTTGACACTTAATAATCCATTTTGTTGAGCTGGGTCACAAATGTGCTAGGCCTACTGGTGTACTAGAAAATTCCTCCCGCGTGTAATTCTTCCCGTTTCCTCATTGCGCATGCTCACTAAGACTTGACGTCAGCCTTCGCTTTTGCAGCTTCATCAATTTATCAGCAAAGATGCAGATTTAACACACCCCTCCCGCTCAATTTCTCTGTTATTTTCTATTAGATAGGATTGAGCACAAAAACCTCAAAAAAAAATAAAAAAAATAAAGTACGTTACGGTTGTGGTGCGCATGCGTATTACGGGTGACCGGGACATATTTCATACCGGGACATATTTTTCATGACACCGGTCTGTTGTTTACGACTATTACCTCCAGATAGCAGAATAGGCAGCTCAATTCCGGAGAACTGGGTCACTCTGTGTGTATGTATAGTGAAGATACCTACTGGCCGTACAGTGGCACATAGGTTCGCCTTGTGTCAAGTAAACCCGAGTTCGAACCTGGGTACAGGGGATTTTTTCTCTCACTTTGCACTAGGCCTTACGGTCTGAACGTGGAGTCTTTCGGATGAGACGATAAACCGAGGTCCCGTGTGCCCATGCACTTAGCACACGTTAAACCCAGTCGCAAAGAAAAAGTTGTCATTTGGTCAACATTTACCACCACCCCTTTCCTTCCTCATCAGTCACACACAAATTGCATGCATAATTTTTTTGGGGGTGGCGCGTCTCTGGCTGCGACGCGCTGTCCAGGTGGGAGCAACCCGAATTTCACAGAGACGCCTCTGTGACAATAAAGTACCTAATACCTAATAAGCCATAACACACTAAAACTACAGGGAAACGAATCAGCTATTGGCTTCAAGGGAGAAACAGAATGCTATTATTCATAAGAAAGTGAACATTGTAAGATAGTGTTCGCATGATTCACCCCAAATCATTGCATAACATATTGTAGCATAATAAGATAATTATGTAAGTTCTAAACAAAAACCAAAACTATCTGGAAACTTTTTGAACTTGTAGAGCTGTATGGGCTGTTGATTAGTGATTGAACGATTGACTGACGTGTAAGTAATAGCATTGAACCTTAGTGTGACGCTTCAATAACTGAAAATCGTCATCATCTACGTCACTATCTACGTCATCATGATCAGCTCGCGCGGAGTAACCTTGGATATGGATTCTGAACAGGTTAGAAATGATGAGAGAGAGAGAGAGAGAGAGAGAGAGAGAGAGAGAGAGAGAGAGAGAGAGAGAGAGAGAGAGAGAGAGAGAGAGAGATTATGTGCGTGGTACGTGTGTGTTGCCATTTTTTGTGTCATATATGCATTAGAGCGTGGTGTGTGTGTGTGTGTGTGTGTGTGTGTGTGTGTGTGTGTGTGTGTGTGTGTGTGTGTGTGTGTGTGTGTGTGTGTGCGCGCGCGTGCGTGCGTGTGTGTGTGTATGTGCGTGTGCGAGCGCGCAAATGTATGCTTAGTCGATATTATTGCACGCACGCACGCATGCACACACACACACACACACACACACACACACACACACACACACACACACACACTTGTTGCAGATTAAGGCCGGGTTCACATTAGACGCGTAAGTTCCGTACGGAAAACCCTAAATAAGTGAAAGAAAGAAGGATAAAAGTTTACGCATATAGGGGGAATTCGGACACGTGCGCAAATCTTTTCCCTTCTTTGTTTCACTTGTTTATGGATTGTGCACGGGTTTCCGCATGGAATATCCGCTTATGTGTGTACACGGCCTAAAAGAAACCGCAGTCCCTCGTTTTGCTCTTAACGCGACAAGAATAGACTCCCATTTAAAAAGAAGCTTCTATTCATAAAGCGAGCGAAGCCTCATTATACAGAACAAGTAGCGGAGTCTATGAAAAAGGTCTGGCAATCAATGCCACAGTAAGCCACTGTATATCAAAAGTCTATAGACACATTGGCCTAATGTTATTTGAGAGGGGGGTAGTTTCTTGGCAACAAACCATGCACCTACCTCGGTTATAGTTTTAGAGTATTGCGCCCCCGTCTCTATGTGTCCCCGTCTCTACGTGTCCACACAAGTTCGTCTCTATTTGTCCCCGTCTCTATGTGTCCCCAATTTCGTCTCTATGTGTCCCCGTCTCTATGTGTCTCCAATTTCGTCTCTAGTTGTCCCCCGTCTCTATGTGTCTCCAATTTCGTCTCTATTTGTCCCCGTCTCTATTTGTCCCCAATTTCGTCTCTATTTGTCCCCGTCTCTATTTGTCCCCAATTTCGTCTCTATATGTCCCCGTCTCTATGTGTCTCCAATTTCGTCTCTATTTGTCCCCAATTTCGTCTCTATT
The DNA here is from genome assembly GCA_017654935.2 of Phymorhynchus buccinoides. Lineage (NCBI taxonomy): Eukaryota > Metazoa > Mollusca > Gastropoda > Neogastropoda > Raphitomidae > Phymorhynchus > Phymorhynchus buccinoides. The sequence continues at coordinate 10,497,453 of CM065696.1, read as the reverse complement.
TGTCACCAATTTCGTCTCTATTTGTCCCCGTCTCTATGTGTCCCCAATTTCGTCTCTATTTGTCCCCGTCTCTATGTGTCCACAATTTCGTCTCTATTTGTCCCCAATTTTGTCTCTATATGTCCCCGTCTCTATGTGTCCCCAATTTCGTCTCTATAATGTCCCCGTCTCTATGTGTCCCCAATGTCGTCTTTATTTGCACCCGTCTCTATGTGTCCCCAATTTCGTCTCTATTTGTCCCCGTCTCTATGTGTCCCCAATTTCGTCTCTATTTGTCCCCGTCTCTATGTGTCCCCAATTTCGTCTCTATTTGTCCCCGTCTCTATGTGTCCCCAATTTCGTCTCTATTTGTCCCCCGTCTCTATGTGTCCCCAATTTCGTCTCTATTTGTCCCCGTCTCTATGTGTCTCCAATTTCGTCTCTATAATTATGTCCCCGTCTCTATGTGTCCCCAATTTCGTCTCTATAATTATGTCCCCGTCTCTATGTGTCCCCAATTTCGTCTCTATGTGTCCCCGTCTCTATGTGTCCCCAATTTCGTCTCTATATGTCCCCTTCTCTATGTGTCCCCAATGTCGTCTTTATTTGCACCCGCCTCTATGTGTCCCCAATTTCGTCTCTATTTATCCCCGTCTCTATGTGTCCCCAATTTCGTCTCTATGTGTCCCCGTCTCTATGTGTCCCCGTCTCTATGTGTCCCCGTCTCTATGTGTCCCCGTCTCTATGTGTCCCCAGTTTCGTCTCTTTGTCCCCGTCTCTATGTGTCACCGTCTCTATGTGTCCCCGTCTCTATGTGTCCCCGTCTCTATGTGTCCCCGTCTCTATGTGTCCCCGTCTCTATATGTCCCCGTCTCTATGTGTCCCCGTCTCTATATGTCCCCGTCTCTATATGTCCCCGTCTCTATATGTCCCCGTCTCTATATGTCCCCCGTCTCTATGTTTCCCCGTCTCTATTCGTCCCTGTCTGAATTTGTCCTATATGTCCCCGTCTCTATGTTTCCCCGTCTATATTCGTCCCTGTCTGTATTTGTCCCCGTCTCTATATATCCCCGTCTCTATATGTCCCCGTCTCTATATGTCCCCGTCTCTATGTTTCCCCGTCTATATTCGTCCCTGTCTGTATTTGTCCCCGTCTCTATATGTCCCCGTCTCTATATGTCCCCGTCTCTATATGTCCCCGTCTCTATGTTTCCCCGTCTCTATTCGTCCCTGTCTGAATTTGTCCCCGTCTCTATATGTCCCCCGTCTCTATGTGTCCCCGTCTCTATATGTCCCCGTCTCTATTTGTCCCCGTCTCTATATGTGTCCCCGTCTCTATATGTCCCCGTCTCTATGTTTCCCCCGTCTCTATGTGTCCCCGTCTCTATATGTCCCCGTCTCTATATGTCCCCGTCTCTATGTGTCCCCGTCTCTATATGTCCCCGTCTCTATATGTCCCCGTCTCTATATGTCCCCGTCTCTATATGTCCCCGTCTCTATATGTCCCCGTCTCTATGTGTCCCCGTCTCTATGTGTCCCCGTCTCTATGTGTCCCTGTCTCTATATGTCCCCGTCTCTATATGTCCCCGTCTCTATATGTCCCCGTCTCTATATGTCCCCGTCTCTATATGTCCCCCGTCTCTATATGTCCCCGTCTCTATGTGTCCCCGTCTCTATGTGTCCCCGTCTCTATGTGTCCCCGTCTCTATGTGTTCCCGTTTTATATCTCTCTGTCTCATTGTTTATCCTAACCCTAACCCTACCCTCAACCCTAACATCAACCCCTAACCCTGTCCCAAACCTTAACCCTTACCCAAAATCCACGAGGACATATAGAAACGATGACATATAGAGACGGGGACACATAGAGACAGGGACAAATACATATGGGAACACATAGAGACGGGGACACAATGGCGGGGACACATGAGCATATAGACGGTGACACATGGAGTAGAGAATGTCCCATATGTGCCTTCCCAGTCCGAGAGGACGTAAAGCTGCATTGTTCGTTCAGAGACGAGAACATAATAGGCGTGGACACAATGACATAGGGACGGGACACACAGAGACGGGGACACATAGGGACGGGGACACATAGAGAAGGGGACACGCAGAGAGGTGGGGACACATAGAGACACATGCATTTTCTTTATTATTTCTTAGTAATTTTCGTTTCTCTTTATACCATAAATATGGTTAATCATGTCTTGTATTCAACACTCAAATAGCTATATGGTGCGTTGTTTTCAGCTCCAGTCACAATTTGTCTTTGTATGTACCTTTGATAGGGCGTTATATCAGTCTTATTGTTGCCCCATCTCGTTATTGTATGTACCATTGATAGGGCTTTATATCAGTCTTCGTGTTGCCCCATCTCGTTATTGTATGTACCATTGATAGGGCGTTATATCAGTTTTCGTGTTGCCCTATCTCGTTATTGTATGTATCATTGATAGGGCTTTATATCAGTCTTCGTGTTGCCCTATCTCGTTATTGTATGTACCATTGATAGGGCTTTATATCAGTCTTCTTGTTGCCCTATCTCGTTATTGTATGTACCATTGATAGGGATTTCTATCAGTCTTCTTGTTGCCCTATCTCGTTATTGTATGTACCATTGATAGGGCGTTATATCAGTCTTCTTGTTGCCCTATCTCGTTATTGTATGTACCTTTGTGACACTCAATAATAAACATGCTATTTAAACCAGACGGGGACATATGTGACCCAGCGCCACGAAAGGGACATTAAGTGTCAAACTGACCATTCTGAGAAAAGTATACATGTGCAAACGTCAGACAGTTCTCTTTCTAAGAACCATTCTTGTAGCTTTTTCCGTTCCCGAGTTATGAGCGTTTAAAATTAGTAGGGTGAGCGTCGGCCATTTTGAGAAAACACAGTCTAACCTAGCCGCAGCAAATGCATTGACCTACTCGTTTTAAAACACTGTTAAAACCATTTAGAGACCATAGAAAATATTATCCTTTATAAATATGCAAACTAAGATATTAGAGAACACAATACCCATAACTCAAAACTGACAAAAAATTAGAATTTTGACTTTGCAAGCCTGTTGTGTGAAAAAGTAGCCCAGCAACTTAATGTCCCTTTCGTGGTGCTGGGTCACATATAGAGATGGGCGCACATCGCACTGATCCCCCTAGCTCTGAACTAAGTGCGAAAGTGTATTGCAGTTCATGTACCTGTGCTGTATTGAGTGTTTCAAAATTGGGTTGACAGACTACGGGTATAGTAGTAGGAGGCTAGCGAAATGGGGTGGGCTGGGGTTAGGGGGGAAATAAAAACGGGAATGGGGAAGAAGGAATAATGTTTGTTGGTGGGGAGTTGGAGGTGGGTGGGTGGGGAAGCAAGGAATGAAAGTAGGGGAGAAAGTTTTTATAGTGCAAGGGTGGGGGTGGGTGAAGGGGGGGGGGGTGTAACAGGGTGAAGGGGTGAATGGGGTGAACTGAATCGTAAGTAGAAGGGGAAAATGCTAACAATTCATATTATTACCACGCGCAAAAACAGTTGGGGCATAGAAAGAGGGTGTGGTTTTTTTGAGAGAGAGAGAGAGAGAGAGAGAGAGAGAGAGAGAGAGAGAGAGAGAGAGAGAGAGAGAGAGAGAGAGAGAGAGAGAGAGAGAGAGAGAGGAGAGAGAGAGAGAGAGAGAGAGAGAGAGGGGAGAGAGAGAGAGAGAGAGGGGGGGGGAGAGATAGAGAGAGAGAGAGAGGAGAGAGAGAGAGAGAGAAGGAGAGAGAGAGAGAGAGAGAGAGAGAGAGAGTGAGGGAGAGAGAGAGAGAGAGAGAGAGGGAGAGAGAGAGAGAGAGAGGGAGAGAGAGAGAGAGAGAGAGTAGAGAGAGAGAGAGAGAGGGGGGGGGGGAGGTAAACGTTTCGAGTAGGCCTATACCGTGGTGGATGACGAAGATAAAAGTCAGTTAAATTTCCCCGGAGATTTATCTTTTAAATGAAAATTTCCGTTTATTAATATAAGAAGTAACGCTCATGGCACCACACTAATTTTTTTTGTTTTAAGAAGAAAAGACCAGAGCGTGAAAACGCTAGATCACCAGCCGCGCGGCAGCATTTTCGGCTTCAGTGACCCTGACCTTTGACCAATGACCTTCATTTTCGAACTTGGCCTAGATATCCTAATTACCTACCAGCATGCAAACTGTGAGGGTCCAAGGTCTCTACTATCGTGCTACCACAGATAGATAGATAGTCAGCCAGGATCAGACAGACAGTCACCCCCCCCCCTCCCCCTGAAACTGGAGCGTGACAGCGCTAGATCTAGCAGCTGCGCGGTAGCATTTTAGGCTCCAGTGACCTCGACCTTTGACCGATGACCTTCATCTTCGAACTGGGCCTCGCTATCGTCACTACCTATCCCCGTGCAAAATGTCAGGGTTCTGGGCCCCTCCGTTCAAACGATATCGTGTAACATAGCCACACAGACAATCAGTCAGCCAGGAACGGACAGCGGTGAAAACATTAAGCAGCTTTTTGCGTCGCAGTCGCTTAACCAGCCGCGAATTTTGCAGCTGCTTAAACCTTAACTAACTTTGTCTCGCAGCTGGTTTAAAAAAAAGAGGATTATTATAGTTTAGGCTTAAACCATCGCTACTGCTTCTAACCTATTCAGACAACTTCGTTCGGGGTAACGTCGTGATGTGACATAAGGAAAGTGTCAAATTTAACCAGGACATATTAGCATTTGTATTAATATTTAACATGCATTTGCGCCTTGGCTTAATAGGAATTGTTCGGAAATAATTAAGGGGAAGTAATGTCATGGTGTGTGGGAGTGATCTCGCCAAATTCGATCGGTCAAACAGGGGAAGTTACTCTACCTTCAAGTAAATCCCCAGCCCTCGCTTCTGTGTTTGAGGAGACACACAGCATGTAGAACGCAGTGCGTCATTCTAAAATGTGATGTAAGTTATATTTGTACGTGACAGTTTGCAAGTTCTATCACTTTGTAGCAACTGGCCACCCCTTATTTTTCTTTAAAAAAATGTTTGCAAGTCGCTGACTCGCATCCTGCGGTTTTGAAGCTTTGACGCCATTGTTGTATTGTTGCTATGGTGTTTGACCGAGTAATGGAGGTAAGCAACTCTAATTTTTACGAAGTGCTCTCCCCTAGGTTTTTTTCTCCGAAAATCGTTTATATTAAGGCTGTGTCAGGACGATCGACATAGGCTAGAACACCAAGGCTACATCACAATGTCGTTATGCTCTTCATAGGTATGCGGGGATTGTCTGTAGTCATGACAAGCTCCTACCTAGCATTGAGCATCATCAGTCTCCAAAATCTGCCCACGTGGCGGGGTGATCAAACCGGTCACACACACGTAAAGTTCTCATCCCTAGCTGGTGCATTTGTACCATAGTGTTCAAGTGCTTCGGCTGTTGGGACGATCCCTGGAGTCTTTTAGCCAGGGTAGCAGGGATCAGCAATGAAAATGAAATAAAAAAGGCTTTATTGAGATTGAGCCAAACAAGCAAACAAACTAAAACCCACCATTTTTATTTTCCTGGAAGAAATATTTCGGTGGATACATTTCACTATGGACTTTCTTGGGACATCTTGAAAACAAACAAAAACCACAACCCCCCCCCCCCCCCCCCCCCCCCCCCCAACCCCCCCCCCCCCCCCCCCCCCCCCCCCCCCCCCCCCCCCCCCCCCCACCCCCCCCCCCCCCCCCCAAAAAAAAAAAAAAAAAAAAAAAAAAAAAAAAGGGCTTTATAAGTTATTAATCGAAAATCGTGATTAATAACGCTGATGTTATCAAGCTATTTTCCAGAGAAAAAAAAATCAACGCAGGAATTATTAAAATAATGTTGTTATCCCTCCAAGTCCCCCACACCCACCCTCCCCCCTGCTAGGCTTTCGTAACCTTTTGATCAATATTATGATGATGCCTTAGAGGATGAGACAAACCGGATAAGACAGACACAAAGACACAAAAAGGAAGGAAGAAAGAAGGAAGGAAGAAAGAAGGAAGGAAAGAAAGAAAGAAAAAAAAGGAAGGAAGGAAGAAAGAAAGGAAGGAAGAAAGAAAGAAAAGAAGGAAAAAAATATAGAAAGAAAGAAAGAAAGAAAGAAAGAAAGAAACAAGAAAATAAAAGAAAGAAGGAAAGGAAGAAAGAAAGAAAGAAAGAAAGAAAGAAAGAAAGAAGGAAAGAAAGAAATATAGAAGGAAAGAAAGAAAGTATGAAAAAAATGAAAAAAAGAATGAATGAAAAAATGAAAGAAAGAAGAAAAGAAACAAAGAAACAAAGGAAGGAAGGAAGAAAGAAACAAACAAAAAGAAAGAAA
>CM065696.1:10478652-10486152 GCA_017654935.2 Phymorhynchus buccinoides | reverse complement strand
TGATTTTCAGGATCCAGCGATCTCCTTGACCTTGACCTTGATTGGTCAACAATATTCGGAAGGAGCATAAGCCAAACCACCTTCATACCAAGTTTCAACATCCTATGTCGACTGGTGATATGGCTATTTTTTCAGTTTTCAAGGTCATGCGTCAAGGTCATGACCTTGACACCAAAAGGCACATCTACAGTACCTAGCCTACATGCACATCAAGTTTCATCTTCCTATCTTTATTCCTTCATGGTGATATGCTGTTATCTTGGGAACTCCATTTTTCCGACCCCACGATTTTCAGGGTCCAGCGATCTCCTTGACCTTGACCTTGATTGGTCAACAATATTCGGAAGGAGCATAAGCCAAACCACCTTCATACCAAGTTTCAACATCCTATGTTCACTGGTGCCCGAGATATGGCTAAAAATAGATGTTCAGTTTTCAAGGTCATACGTCAAGGTCATGACCTTGACCGTGACCGTGACACCAAAAGGCACATCTACAGTACCTAGCCTACATGCACATCAAGTTTCATCTTCCTATTTTTATTCCTTCATGGTGATATGCTGTTAACAAACCCGCATACATACACACACACACACACACACACACACACACACACACACACACACACACACACACACACACACACACACACACACACACACTCAGCCACTTACACAACAAAAACAATATCACCTTCGCTCCGTAAACTCCGCGGGTGATAATGAATGCTGTGGTTTCTCTTCACACCATGAATGAATTGACCTGGTTTTCACGCGCGCTGTTTTATTTAATTTCGTTGGTGCGGTCAGCATGGGTTTCAACTACACTAAGCGATTTTTCGAAATACGCCTCCGCTTTCTAGTACAGTAGTAACACTTATTCTACATTTTTTGGTAAGCTGATTGGAAGTTACGACCGTCTTGGTTCGTGTTCTGCTTCACTCTTCATTGTAGTTTGAACCATAGTCACATCATTACAACTTTAACCCTTCACCGCCAATGTCGCATTTTTGCACCACAATGATTTAACAACCATGTCATAAAAGCTCTTGAAATCAGGGTCTGTTATTGAATGATATTGTGTTCCTGAATTGAGGCAGTAAGGATTGACTCTATTCTAAATGTGTCCAAGAAATCCCACAATATTGCAGACAAAATCATTTCTGTAGCCAAGTAGCTTTAATGGACATTTTTAGCTAAAAGATGACTGGCGGTGAAAGGGTTAAAAGTTCATGTCTTGATGAGTTCTTTGCCCTGCTCTGTAACACTAAGTTTGAACCATGGTCACGTCATCAGGCCTTTAAATCGTCACGTCTTGATGAGTTAGTTGGTCAGAATCTCGGCCATTTAATTAAGGGTGACCTACTTTGCAAAACAAGGAAACAAAGAGACTAGGGAAGGAAAGTTCAAGTTCAAGTTTTATTTTCAACTTCGAGCCCAGAGGGCTTCAAAGCCATAAACACAAACACTCACAACAAATGTTTCCCCATAAACATTCAATGAAACAAACGACAGAAAGGAAGAAAGAAAGTTATGTAATGCACCAGTAAACCATTCACCACACACACCCCCCCGCATCTGCCCATACGTTTAGCACGCACTCGCTTTCAACGACAAAATTAACATTTCCTGCGCTTGAACTAAAAAGAGAAACAAAACAAAACAAACATTAGGAAAGAGGGTACGGGATTTGGTGACAAGCAAGAAAACATTTGATGAAAATCCGTTTAACGTCCTCCGACCTAGAACAGGTACATGTGGGACATTTTTAAATGTACAAATGGTGGGACGATCCTGGAGGTACTGCAATACCAGGAAAGTCCCGATGTTATTGAGAAAAAAAAGTAGAACTGACTGAGCGGTATATAAAGCACAAAAGGGGATAGCTACAACTAATACGTAGAAATAATCATTTTAAAAATCCAGGACGTATTCTATTTTTTTAGCGTAGTTCCTTCTCAGGGTAAAAATAAAAGGCATAACAATATTAATGAAAATAAGAACAACTATATATTTTGTAGTTATATTTCTATATGAGAGTGGCACAGTGGTAGCGCGTTCGCCTCGTGTCAAGTAAACCCGAGTTCGGACCTGGGTAGAGTACAGGGTTTTTCCCCCTCTCACTCTGCACTAGGCCTTACGGTCTGAACGTGGAGTCTTTCGGATGAGACGATAAACCGAGGTCCCGTGTGCCCTTACACGAAGCATACGTTAAACCCAGTGGCAACGAAAAAGTTATTTGGTCCAAATTTACATGCAGGCATGTAGTTAGGCGCCCAGCAAGTCCGACTTCGGCTGGAGGAAATCTTTTTGAAAGTGTTTCGTGAAAAAAGGCAGGAGAATGGACCGGTAAGGCAGAAAGATAGTAGATGACAGTAAGCAAAGGGAAAAGGCAGAGTCAAAGGGAGTGACAGATTAGAGGAAGTTACAAGCACAGAACTTCCAGAAGGTGAGGGAACTATTTATGCAAAAGCGTTTTCTTTTTTTGTAGTGCAGCTATTTCCTTTGTTGTGAGCGAAACTCCTTTAGATCAACTGTATAAAATTTAAAAAGTAAATACATAAAAAGGCTTGTATTGCGAAAAGTTCGTGCAAACGATTTGGTCTAAACGCAGGCGGCCATTAGAAAAGAGACGCCACACGCCTTCTCTTTGGGTGACCGAGTTTGACTTCCAGCACCTCCGCCAAGGAGGAATCGCCGACTTGACGGCTTGAGTTCTGGGAAACCAGAACAAAGTGAGTGTTGCAATCTCTGTAAAGGGTGTTTTCCTGGTGACCTCGACGTGTTTCTTACAACACCTCATCCGTCAGGGTCCACCTTTAATTCAGAACAATCGATTGATTTATTTTCTCTCTTTTGTTTTTTACAGAGTGCTATTCACAGTGCTTGTGAAGCAGGGGACGTCACTCAGGTTCAAGCAGCTCTGCAGGAAGGGGAGAAAACCGCTAACACCTTTCACGTGAGTAATCCCAAAAAGGCTTGTTGGTAGTGCTGAGTACTGTGCCTACAAGTTAGGAACACCAACAAATATTTTCAATGATGGATGTTTTTGGTGTTGCTTAAAACAAAATTGTTGTGCTATATTTTGGTCCTTCGGAAGAGAATTTAAAACCAAAAATAAAAGAAAAAAGGTTGGCGCGCCTCTGGCTGCGACGCACTGTCCAGATGGGAGCAACCCGAATTTCACAGATATGCTTCTGTGACTATAAAGTACCTATTGCCTAATAATACCTAATACCTTTGAGCTTCTCACCATCTTTTCCCCACTCCCTTTCAGCATCGCCCCCCCACCCCCCACCCCCGAATCCCCTCTCTCTTCTTTTCTTTCTTTATGCATGTGCGTATACAAGTTTCATAATTCCATATTTGCTTAAAACTACCTTTTCTATCTTTGTGTTCAGTTTTCAATGTGTTTTAGCATTCTATGCTTTGCTACGTTTATGTTCTATTTCCAAATCCAAATCATCTTTATTATCTCATACCAGAGAAATTGCAGCCAGGTGCACATAAGTAAAACAACAATAAACACATTGATCAACAACAAAGAATATGAACTAATAACTAACAACACTGCAATGTTGTAATTAACAAACCGGACAAATAATATTATGTAGGCTGTGTGCATCAAGGACAGATTGGAAGAGGAGGCTTTGCCTGAAATCTTTTATCCTTGGAAAATTACAGTTTTCAGTTTCAGTTTATTCCTCCGCAGGATGGGTTAACTCCCTTACACTCCACCATCTTGGCCGGAAGTTCCGAGGCGTCTGACGTCATCCACGTGCTGCTGCAACATGGCGCCGACATCAATGCGCAGACTCGGGGCGACGAGGACACTCCGCTCCACCTGGTGGTGGAAAACGGCGACTTCCCGCGTGACTTCTCCCTGATCCTGATCCTGCTGGAGAACGACGTGGACCTCTCTGTGAGGAACAGGGTGAGAGAACGGAGACAACGAGAGTTGTCGAAACTTTGTTGCTGTTGGTTGGAATATCCATCTTTTGGGCCCGTACATTGGCGTTGCTCCCACGCTCATTCCGAAGCTCCCCGCTCATTCCGAATCCCAACTCGCAGCCACACCCTGGGTCTGTTAGGTCGCTCAATCCGATCCGAGATCACAGCAGTCGAAGGGGAGCGAAACTATGTTAGGCCTTCAGTCAAAAAGTTGAAACTTGTCTTGATGATGGAAAAGGTTAAGCACACGATGCAGCTTGTAGTCATCACTACGTGAGAGAATGGGGACAATAAACGAACGAAACAAACTGGGTTTTTATGAGGGAAAAGAATAAGCGCACAATGACACGATGGCTTAGAGTCAGAAAGGACTATCATTAAAAATATTAACGTAGGGGAAGACGGGGTAAAAAGCGCTTGGGCGGGTAAGAAGCCCACCCCAATTATCTCATGAAATGAAGCAAATTTCAGTCTCATTTTGCCCATGAGACGAGCGTTAATGTCTAGCATTCGTCTCATGGGCAAATTTGACTGAAATTTTCTTTATTTCATGAGATAATTGGGGTGGGCTTCTTACCCGCCCATGCGCTTTTTACCCCGTCTTCCCCTACGGATTATCCTATTTATCTGTGACCCAGCACCACGGTCTATTAAGTGTCAAACTAACCATTTTGAGAACATTATACATTTGACAACTTCAGACAACTCTCTATCTAATGATACAAGAGCCAGTCTTGTATCGTTTTCCATTCCAGAGTTATGATCATTTGAAGTTAGTAGGATGAACGTCAGCCATTTTGAGAAAACACAGTCTAAAGTCTAGCCCAGCTGAAGAAAATGCATTGACCTACTCGTTTTAAAACACTTAAGACCATTTTACAGACCACGTTAACGATTGTCCTTTACACACATGAAAGATAAGAAAATACCCATAACTCACATTTGACCATTTATTGTTGACTTTTCAAGCCTGTTGTGAGAAACTAGCCCAGCGACTTAATGTCCTTTTCGTGGTGCTGGGTCACATATGTTATTTCTCTTCTCTTTTTTTTTCGAAACACGAGTTATTAGTTTTCGCAGTAAGTTCCCAAATAAGTCATATATGAAGGTAGTCCGTTTTGACTCTAAGCCATTGCGTGAGTGAAGTTGTTGTCATCTTGCCCTTAAACAAGAAGTTAAAGAATTATCATAAGAGAGAAAGAAAACAAAATCATAAAGGCATGTCAAAAGCACCAAGGAGTTTATCAAAATAACACGCGCACACATGCAAACATATGCGCGCGGGCGCGCACATCACAACACATTAGTTAAATAGAAATATCAAACTGAAATGGAGTTTGCATAATGAAAATAAAAATGACACCCAAGTCACATTCAGATCATGATAAGTAAGGTATAACGACATCATAAAGACATCAGAAATAATTATCTCCCCACATACCCACTTCTCTCTGCTGACTCAGAGAGAGAGAGAGAGAGAGAGAGAGAGAGAGAGAGAGAGAGAGAGAGAGAGAGAGAGAGAGAGAGAGAGAGAGAGAGAGAGAGAGAGAGAGAGAGAGAGAGACAGAGAGAGAGAGACAGAGAGAGAGAGAGAGAGAGAGAGAGAGAGAGAGGAGAGGGGGGATCTCTCTCTCTCTCTCTCTCTCTCTCTCTCTCTCTCTCAGATCTAATTCTCTTCCAATATGATGGTATTCACAGAAGCTGCGTACAGCCTACGACTGTGCCCTCGGCAGGGGGCACTATGAGCTGGCCTCAACCTTGGAGGGCTCCATGCCGCCTGAACAGGCCCGGGAATTCTACCTCAGGAAGATTGGAGAAAAATATGGCGTGAGTGTATGATCATAATATAACATTTTGTCGTTTCCCCACGGTTGCTTAACCCTTTCACCGCCAGCCATATTTCAGCCAAAATGTCCTTTAAATGAACCTGGTTAGAGAACAAAATCCATCTGCAGTATTGTGGATTCTTCTGTGACATAATATAAAATAAGGTCTATCCTTACTTCCCAAAACTATGACAATAGGGTCTGCAGATAATAGACCCCGATTTGATGCCTTTTAGTGACCTAGGTGTTAAATCACTGTGGTGCTAAAATGTGACTTTCGCGGAGAAAGGGTTAAAGACCCACTGAACCAGCAAAATTAAGTCCCTGGATTTGTTTTCTGGTCAGGTGTGACCCACATACAAATTTCCCCAAATTTAAAACGAGGCTTCTCTTCAAAGTGATGTTTCGTTTTGAATTTGGGGTAATTTGTATGGGAGTCACACCTGGCCAAATTCTCGTGACATTCGTGCATTGGGTCTACTGGAGTGAGCGAAATTAGCAGAATCAATGTTTAAACGGAAGTATTTCTCGTGAATCATGACTCACGTGACCCGGTCGGATCGCGTCCCCACACGATTTTACGCTGTGTGTGGCGCTGGCTTTACTTAGTATTGTGCCCCTGTCTCTATGTGTCACCAATTTCGTCTCTATATGTCCCCCGTCCCCACTCTCTCGGTCTCAAAAGGACTCGAGGGCAGCTGGCATTTGGGGAATGTCTCCATAAAGGCCAAGCAATCCTGTTGTGGATTGCGGCACTGATGTTCGTCCGTCCCGAGGGATGAAGACCATCCGTCAACAGTTCCAATGTCAAAGGGTTCAGGATGTGGGGTGGGTACGAAGATGACTGATGAGTCCGATGCGGTGCCTTGAAGGTTTTGTGACAGTGGAAGACAGGAACGAGTGTTGAGGGGATCTGTTGGAGTTGGAGAATTACTGCTGATCGTGCGCTTCTTATCTCGACGTACCTGGGCTGTCTCGATTCGGTGAGCCTCGAACTTGGCAGCTCCCTTGGTGACTGCACCACGCCATGCTGGTCGGTTTTGGGCCAAAGTTTCCCAGGAGGAAATGTTGAGGTCAAAGTCCTTCAGGGAGACTTTGAGGGTGTCCTTGCAGCACTAGAGCCGGTGCAAAATGCCCCCTAGTTTGAGAGTGATAGTCTTCCACGAAACACTAAGACAAACGTAGCTGTACCATCAGTGTAGAAGGTCATTATTTTATTGTGCAACTTTCACTGTACCTTTGGCCCCAACTTCATACCAATGTCAAAACAATGACAAAGCAATTGGGGTTAAAAAAAAAAGTGCCATGATGAAAGTGTGCTATGCACATTGGAGATGAAACTCTTCCAACCGGTCCGAAGGAATTGATATCTGCACCATTTACAGTGAAACCTCCCTTATAAGACCCCCCATTATAACTTAAAGACCCACTGAGCCGGCTGGATTAAGTCCCTTGTTTTTTTCTGGGTCGGTGTGGCCCACATTCAGACTTTCCTCGTATATGGTCGAGGCTGCTCTTTAAAGTCATGTCTCGTTTTCGTGCAAGAGGACATTTGTATGGGAGCCACACTTGGTCAAAATAAGATTTCTTACTAGCTATAAGAGGGAAAACACGTGAAAACCATGATTTTGACACGTGACGTAATGGGTCTTTAAGATTCCCTCCCACATAAGACCTACTTCTCTGAGACATTGCCCTTCTTTGTAAGTATTAAAACTACCTCT
>CM065696.1:10453652-10458652 GCA_017654935.2 Phymorhynchus buccinoides | reverse complement strand
CTCTCTCTCTCTCTCTCTCTCTCTCTCTCTCTCTCTCTCTCTCTCTCTCTCTCTGTGTGTCTGTCTATCTGTCTGTCTGCATAAAACTGTACTTCTGTGTGTGTGTGTGTGTGTGTGTGTGTGTGTGTGTGTGTGTGTGTGTGTGTGTGTGTGTGTGTGTGTGTGTGTGTGTGTGCAGGAGGGAAAGACCGCGTACGACATTGCTAAAGAACTGGGTCACACTTCTGTCCTTGCGGCCATTGAGAAGAAAGAGCAAGAAATACGGGACAGGTGGAAGAAGGGCAAGAAAGCTGGCTTCTGCCTCATCTTGTGACGTAGTCACTGCTTGCGTCATCATTATAATGACCTTATAAAGGGTTGTTTTTGTTGTTGTTGTTGTTGTTGCTATGTAAAGGCAAACTCGCTTAAATTACTCGTAAGCTAAGTGTTTTTGGTTGAAGGGAAGAAACGCAGGTCATCGTCATTTTGTGACGTAGTGACTGCTTGCGTCATCGTGATCATGACGTCATGAAGTGTCGGTGTTGTTGTGTAAAGGGAAGAAAACATCGCCATCTTATGACGTACTAACTGCTTGCGTCGTCACGATGATGACGTCATGAAGTGTTGTTGTGTAAAGGGAAGAAAACATCGCCGTCTTATGACATACTCACTGCCCTGCGTCGTCACGATGATGACGTCATGAAGTGTTGTTGTTGTGCCAAGGGAAGAACAGCATGTCATCGTCATCTTGGTACGTCGTCACTGCTGGCGTCATCACGGTAATGACGTCATGAAGTGTTGTTGTTGTGCAAAGGGAAGAAAATCAGGTCATAGTCATCTTGGTACGTCGTCACTGCAGGCGTCATCACAATAATGACGTCATAAAGTGCTGTCGTTGTGCAAAGGGAAGAAAAGCAGGTCATCGTCATCTTGTGACGTAGTCACTGCTTGCGTCATCATCATAATGACGTCATAATCGGTTGTTGTTGTGCAAAGGGAGAAACATCGGTGGGGGACATCTTGTGACGCAGTTACTGCTTGCGTCATCAGTATTATGACGCAATGAATGTTTTGTTTACAAGCATATTGGTTGGAAATGCTTTGTTCTTGGTGCCGACTTATTTATTTATTTATGTTTTATTTAATTGTTTATGTTCTTGGTTGCTTTCTTTCTTTATTTCTAAGTCATTTTCAGTTTTCATTTTCATTTCTCAGAAACAAACTCAGTTATCATTAACTTTGCGATTTGTTCTGCGTTCTAAAAGAAGAAAATACAGAAAATAAATTATTATGTTCGTCCTTTAATTTACACAATATTGTTGCCATTTCTGTTTTAACTTAGTGCTTGTTTGCTTTGATTGTGGATTTTCAATCAGGTGCAAAGAGGACACCATTCTATTGTAGAATGTCTTCTTGCTTAGGTTGGACATTCACTGGACAGTCAAATTGTAAGTCGAGCATGCAGACTGAGGAGATCTTCACAGATCGAAACAGCTGTCTTTGCATAGGTTCTGTCCCTCCCCCATTGGGTGAAAAAGAAAATCAGCACATTTTATTTTTTTCTTTTAGAACACAGAACACTTTATCTTTAACTATAATAAAATAAATATATCTTAAATTAATATTTAGTAGTTTGGTTTCCTTAGATACATTCTGGTTTTTAATTCAGCATCAGTTTCATTTGCATAGCAAATATAACAATGCGCATGCGTGCGTGAGAGAAGTGTCTCCATATAGAATGATGACAATTCATTTGTCAACTGGTATTAAACACACGCATATCACAATGATCATTCCCTAAGAGAGATAGAGAGAGCACAGGTGTGTCTCCTTATAAAATTATGACAATTCACTTGTTAACTGGTATTAAACAATGATCGTTCCCTCAAGATACATGGCTACTTTAAAGACCCACCAGATCACGTGCTTCACGTGTTTTCCCTCTTATAGCTGGTAAGAAATCTTGTTTTGACCAGGTTTGACTCCCATACATATGCCCCCAAATTCAAAAAAACGAAACATCATTTTAAAGAGCAGCCTCAATTTGAAGTTGGGGGAATTTGTATGTGGGTCACAGCTACCCGGAAAAAACCCCCAAAGGACTTAATCGTGGTGGGTCAGTGTGTCTCTAAAGAGGGGGAAAACACCCCAACTCTACACGCAAAATCTCTCATCTGTAGGTATACTACCAATATTTTAGAACGGTTCGACGGCCGCTTCGTGTAAATTCATTTCACAGCTATTTCTTATTAGTTCCCGAGCGAAGCTGGTGAACTGTTGTTAAATTTTGTTTTCAGTTATTGTCCACATTGTGTTGTCGTTTTCGTTGTAATTTTGTTGTTGTAATTTTATTGTTATTTTGCGTTGTCTTAATTTCGTGTCTTTGTGGTTTGATTTTGTTTTAACTTCCTCGGATTATTATTAATTTCTTGTTGTTGTTTATCAGCTTGTTTGTGTATGTACTCTACGTTTGTGTCATGTTCTCTTGATAGATGACCGGGGAGAGATTGACCCTTTCTTTATTAATAAGGTTTGTCTGTCATTATTTTGCTGGTTAAGATTTTTGTTTGGTAATTTAGACTTTATTATTATTATTAACCCTTTCACCGCCAAAGTCGCATTTTAGCACCACAGTGATGTAACACCTGTGTCACTAAAAGGCATCAAAGTGGGGTCTATTATCCAGAGACCCTATTGTCTTAGGTTTGGGAAGTAAGGATAGACCTTATTTTAGATCTGTCACAGAAGAATCCCCAATACTGCAGATGGATTTTGTTCTCTACCCAGGTAAATTTAATGGAAATGTTTTGCTGAAATATGGCTGGCGGTGAAAGGGTTAAAAAAGAAAAGAAATCTATAGGTTATTATTTTCTGCATTAACCCTTTCACCGCCAATGTCGCATTTTTGCACCGCAATGGTTTAATACCTAACGAAATATCAAATCAGGGCCTGTTATCTGAAGATCCTATTTTCATAATTTTGGGAGGTAAGGATTGGCCTAATGCTATACATGTCTCAGAGGAAATGGCAATATTGCAGGCTTTCTTTCTCTTCCCAGGTAAGTTAAATGGTATTTGTTGGCTGAAAAATGGCTCGCGGCGAAAGGGTTAAGGGCTGAGTCGTCACGTTTGTATGACAATCTGTGTCGTTATATTTGTATTAAAGACCCAGCAGATCACGTGTCAAAATCACGGGTGTCACGTGTTTTTTCCCTCTTATAGCTGGTAAGAAATCTTGTTTTGACCACGTTTGACTCTCCCATACAAATGCCCCCAAATTCAAAACGAAACATCATTTTAAAGATCAGCCTCAGTGGTGGAATTTGTATGTGGGTCACAGCCACCCAGAAACAAACCAAGGGACTTAATCGTGGCGGGTCAGTGTGTCTTTAAGTTACTGTATATGTCGTTATTTCTATATTAAATCTTTAGTTGTTGCTTCCGTAGGATTTTGGTCGTTAATTTGTGCTATATTAGTAGTAGTATTTTTGTGTGTTAAAATCGATGTTATATCCTGTAAACCAATTTAGGGACATGACATAAGATAGTTTAATTAGGACTGGTGACTTCTCTTTTATCAGAATTTTATGACGTGTGTTTTGTTTAAATTTGTCTTAATTTCTTCAAATAGTTGTGTCCGATTGCTACTTCATTAAATTTTGCGCTATAATTTTAATAAAAAAATGTATGTCGTGATTCCTTAATTGAAATTTGTGTCATTCTTTTTTTCTTTTTTTTAGAATTCGTTAAAAATTTGTTATTCTTTCATTTTCTTAAAATGTGTATTCTTATACTGGTGTTATTCCGCATACAGAAACGATTTCCACCATTGGTTGATTTTAGCAACGTTTTGGGCCAACAGTAAAGTTGGAGCAAAACAGTACCATCATTAGGTATTAGGTAATTTACAGTCACGGAGGCGTCTCTGTGAAAATCGGGTTGCTCCTATCGTGGATTTAATTTCTCATTATGAGATCATAAAGTTTTGTTGAAGTTGGATTTTCTGTAGAATTGGAAAATCATCTTTTTTTCTCAGATTTTTGTTTTTTGTATTTTATGTTCTATCCAGTCAGAAATTCGGGCTGCTTCCACATGGAGAGCGCGTCGCGGTAGTGCTGTGCCGCCCATTTATTTGCTTTGGCTTTTG
The DNA here is from genome assembly GCA_017654935.2 of Phymorhynchus buccinoides. Lineage (NCBI taxonomy): Eukaryota > Metazoa > Mollusca > Gastropoda > Neogastropoda > Raphitomidae > Phymorhynchus > Phymorhynchus buccinoides. The sequence goes on along the minus strand of CM065696.1, from coordinate 10,454,526 downwards.
TGGAAGACTATGACTCAAATTCAGGAGGCTTTCTGCTTTGTGTTGCGCTCTGTTAGTGCTACAGCCTCAGGGATTCGTTGCCCTTTGTTCCCTCGTGGGGATACCGGGGCGGTCTCTTTTATACAAATAGTTCCCCCACCTTCTAAAAGTTCCGTGCTTATAGCTTCTTCTAATCTGTCGCTCTCTTTGACTCTGCCTGCCTTTTCCCTTCGCTTACTGTCATCTACTTACTGCCTTACTGGTCAATTTTCCTGAATGAAAAATGGTGTTTTACGTCCTCTCGGTCTGGAACAGACACATATGGGACATTTGTAAATACAAAGATGGTGGGAACGATACTGGAGGCAATGCCCGGAGGCAGTGCAACACCAGTAAAGTCCCGATTTTTTTAACAATACAGATAGGTGTAGCAGTAATCACGCCTCGGTTAAACCTCATCGGCTATGGTACCGCCACGGTCAATTTTCCTGTCTTTTTGTGTTGTTGTTGTGGCTAGAAACTCTTAGAAAGCTTTGCTCCAGCCGAAGACGGGGCATGGTTGGCCTACCTATTTCTTAGTAGAGCGCATAAGGGCAGCATGACGCATCTGCGCTCAGTTGACAGGAATGTCTGTCTGAGCGATCGCCGACGACGACGACGACGAAGCAGAACTTGGAGACCACGTGATGGAATCGTATCTTACGGTCGTGCGAATTTAGCTGACATGTGGCTGGCCCTTTAGAGTCAAAGCGGACTATGTTCAGAAGGTCCGTTGACTTATCGTGGAACGCATTGCTCAAAGAAATAACATGAGACTGAACAAAAATATGACCCAGCACCACGAAAGGGACATTAAGTCGCTGGGCTAGTTTCTCACAGCAGGCTTGCAAAGTCA
>CM065696.1:10443652-10448652 GCA_017654935.2 Phymorhynchus buccinoides | reverse complement strand
ATGTGGGTCATAGCTACCCAGAAAAAAACAAGGGACTTAATCGTGGTGGGTCACGTCAGTGTATCTTTAAAGTTACGGGCCCGTAATCGTAGCCCCAGGATATGAATACTCCACTCAGTCGCATAACGCTTACTACTGTGGGCACCTGTCCAAAACAACAATACGGGCATCGCCGAGCGGTAGCAACGCATTGTGACAATGCCAACCCGGCCAGAGTTATGTCCTCTCACCCCCCCCCCCACCCCCCAATAAACACACCACTTTCCACCCTTACAGACCGCATAAAATACATAGCCCAAAATTTGAAGCGATTCTGTTCAGTAGTTCACGAGATACAGGTGAACTTTTATGCAAACTTCCTTGCACCGAGTGATGTCCACCCCCCAATAAACACACCACTTTCCACCATTACAGAACGCATACAATACATAGCCCAAAATTTGAAGCGATTCTGTTCAGTATTTCACGAGATACAGCTGAACTTTTATACAAACTTCCTGGCACCATGGTACACCACCACACAACATTTGAATCGATTCTGTTCACTAGTTCACGAAATAAAGCTGGGGGAAATTACATAGCCCAAAGAAGGAAATTTCGGTTTTCAAGGTCAAACTTCAAGGTCAAGGTCAGCACGGTGTTGATTAACGAAAGGAAGTTTCCTTTTTCAAGCTGTCTACCCCTCTGCCAATTTTAATAAAAATCCAAACAGTGTTTTTTAAGATAATCGATACACAGACACACAGACACACAGACACACAGACACACAGACACACAGATACACAGACACACAAACCGATCGCAATACCTCGGCCTCTGGCCGGGTATGACTCTTAAACTGACCCTAACCCTGTCCGAAGTGTACTTAGATCCAAAACAACTTGGCTTACTTACTTATGCTTGCGTTTCTGTTCGATATAGCTGCTCATGTCGAACCTTTTCCAATTGAATTGTTTTTTGTCCTTTTTCCTTTATATGTTTTGTCCTTTTTCCTTTACATGTTTTGTCCTTTTTCCTTTACATGTTTTGTCCTTTTTCCTTTATATGTTTTGTCCTTTTTCCTGTATATGTTTTGACCTTTTTCCTTTACATGTTTTGTCCTTTTTCCTTTACATGTTTTGTCCTTTTTCCTTTACATGTTTTGTCCTTTTTCCTATACATGTTTTGTCCTTTTTCCTTTACATGTTTTGTCCTTTTTCCTTTATATGTTTTGTCCTTTTTCCTTTACATGTTTTGTCCTTTTTCCTTTACATGTTTTGTCCTTTTTCCTTTACATGTTTTGTCCTTTTTCCTTTATATGTTTTGTCCTTTTTCCTTTACATGTTTTGTCCTTTTTCCTTTATATGTTTTGTCCTTTTTCCTTTATATGTTTTGTCCTTTTTCCTTTATATGTTTTGTCCTTTTTCCTTTACATGTTTTGTCCTTTTTCCTTTATACACTACTCACAAAAAGTTTCACTGTGAGAAAACAGGTGCGCAATAAACTTTCGCTCCTTTATATGTTTTGTCAAGCCAAATTTTTCCTTTAGCTGTATGTTTTGTTAGTGGAAACATTGCACGCTGATTCTCTATTACTGAGCTTGGCAGCAAAAGAAAAAGCGGAAACTTGCGAAAAAGGACCTTTTTTGGATCGTTCTGCATGAACACATTGCACAAGCCAGATGGAAAAACCATTATGCACGTTTTTATGTGTGAGATGCTGTCTCTTTTTCCTTTACAATGTTTTGGATAGGGGACCTTTTTCCTTTAAGCGAGAAGTATTCAGGTTTTGTCATTGTCTTTTTCCTTTATGATGTTTTGTCCATTTTCTTCCTTTATATGTTTTGTCCTTTTTCCTTTATATGTTTTGTCCTTTTTCCTTTATATGTTTTGTCCTTTTTCCTTTATATGTTTTGTCCTTTTTCCTTTATATGTTTTGTCCTTTTTCCTTTATATGTTTTGTCCTTTTTCCTTTATATGTTTTGTCCTTTTTCCTTTATATGTTTTGTCCTTTTTCCTTTATATGTTTTGTCCTTTTTCCTTTTGGGAGCATCAGAATGCCCTGTTTGTGATTTCTTTTGGGAAATCAAATTTCGATATGTTTTGTCCTTTTTCCTTTATATGTTTTGTCCTTTTTCCTTTATATGTTTTGTTCTTTTTCCTTTATATGTTACATGTTGTGTCCTTTTTCCTTTATGTTTTTGTCCTTTTTCCTTTATATGTTTTGTCCTTTTTCCTTTATATGTTTTGTCCTTTTTCCTTTATATGTTTTGTCCTTTTTCCTTTATATGTTTTGTCCTTTTTCCTTTATATGTTTTGTCCTTTTTCCTTTATATGTTTTGTCCTTTTTCCTTTATATGTTTTGTCCTTTTTCCTTTATATGTTTTGTCCTTTTTCCTTTATATGTTTTGTCCTTTTTCCTTTATATGTTTTGTCCTTTTTCCTTTATATGTTTTGTCCTTTTTCCTTTATATGTTTTGTCCTTTTTCCTTTATATGTTTTGTCCTTTTTCCTTTATATGTTTTGTCCTTTTTCCTTTATATGTGTTGTCCTTTTTCCTTTATATGTTTTGTCCTTTTTCCTTTATATGTTTTGTCCTTTTTCCTTTATATGTTTTGTCCTTTTTCCTTTATATGTTTTGTCCTTTTTCCTTTATATGTTTTGTCCTTTTTCCTTTATATGTTTTGTCCTTTTTCCTTTATATGTTTTGTCCTTTTTCCTTTATATGTTTTGTCCTTTTTCCTTTATATGTTTTGTCCTTTTTCCTTTATATGTTTTGTCCTTTTTCCTTTATATGTTTTGTCCTTTTTCCTTTATATGTTTTGTCCTTTTTCCTTTATATGTTTTGTCCTTTTTCCTTTATATGTTTTGTCCTTTTTCCTTTATATGTTTTGTCCTTTTTCCTTTATATGTTTTGTCCTTTTTCCTTTATATGTTTTGTCCTTTTTCCTTTATATGTTTTGTCCTTTTTCCTTTATATGTTTTGTCCTTTTTCCTTTATTTTTTCCTTTATATGTTTTGTCCTTTTTCCTTTATATGTTTTGTCCTTTTTCCTTTATATGTTTTGTCCTTTTTCCTTTATATGTTTTGTCCTTTTTCCTTTATATGTTTTGTCCTTTTTCCTTTATATGTTTTGTCCTTGTTTTGTCCTTTTTCCTTTATATGTTTTGTCCTTTTTCCTTTATATGTTTTGTCCTTTTTCCTTTATATGTTTTGTCCTTTTTCCTTTATATGTTTTGTCCTTTTTCCTTTATATGTTTTGTCCTTTTTCCTTTATATGTTTTGTCCTTTTTCCTTTATATGTTTTGTCCTTTTTCCTTTATATGTTTTGTCCTTTTTCCTTTATATGTTTTGTCCTTTTTCCTTTATATGTTTTGTCCTTTTTCCTTTATATGTTTTGTCCTTTTTCCTTTATATGTTTTGTCCTTTTTCCTTTATATGTTTTGTCCTTTTTCCTTTATATGTTTTGTCCTTTTTCCTTTATATGTTTTGTCCTTTTATGTTTTGTCCTTTTTCCTTTATATGTTTTGTCCTTTTTCCTTTATATGTTTTGTCCTTTTTCCTTTATATGTTTTGTCCTTTTTCCTTTATATGTTTTGTCCTTTTTCCTTTATATGTTTTGTCCTTTTTCCTTTATATGTTTTGTCCTTTTTCCTTTATATGTTTTGTCCTTTTTCCTTTATATGTTTTGTCCTTTTTCCTTTATATGTTTTGTCCTTTTTCCTTTATATGTTTTGTCCTTTTTCCTTTATATGTTTTGTCCTTTTTCCTTTATATGTTTTGTCCTTTTTCCTTTATATGTTTTGTCCTTTTTCCTTTATATGTTTTGTCCTTTTTCCTTTATATGTTTTGTCCTTTTTCCTTTATATGTTTTGTCCTTTTTCCTTTATATGTTTTGTCCTTTTTCCTTTATATGTTTTGTCCTTTTTCCTTTATATGTTTTGTCCTTTTTCCTTTATATGTTTTGTCCTTTTTCCTTTATATGTTTTGTCCTTTTTCCTTTATATGTTTTGTCCTTTTTCCTTTATATGTTTTGTCCTTTTTCCTTTATATGTTTTGTCCTTTTTCCTTTATATGTTTTGTCCTTTTTCCTTTATATGTTTTGTCCTTTTTCCTTTATATGTGTTGTCCTTTTTCCTTTATATGTTTTGTCCTTTTTCCTTTATATGTTTTGTCCTTTTTCCTTTATATGTGTTGTCCTTTTTCCTTTATATGTTTTGTCCTTTTTCCTTTATATGTGTTGTCCTTTTTCCTTTATATGTTTTGTCCTTTTTCCTTTATATGTTTTGTCCTTTTTCCTTTATATGTTTTGTCCTTTTTCCTTTATATGTTTTGTCCTTTTTCCTTTATATGTTTTGTCCTTTTTCCTTTATATGTTTTGTCCTTTTTCCTTTATATGTGTTGTCCTTTTTCCTTTATATGTTTTGTCCTTTTTCCTTTATATGTTTTGTCCTTTTTCCTTTATATGTTTTGTCCTTTTTCCTTTATATGTTTTGTCCTTTTTCCTTTATATGTGTTGTCCTTTTTCCTTTATATGTTTTGTCCTTTTTCCTTTATATGTTTTGTCCTTTTTCCTTTATATGTTTTGTCCTTTTTCCTTTATATGTGTTGTCCTTTTTCCTTTATATGTGTTGTCCTTTTTCCTTTATATGTGTTGTCCTTTTTCCTTTATATGTTTTGTCCTTTTTCCTTTATATGTTTTTTCCTTTTTCCTTTCTTTTTCCATGTACCCCCCTGGGGCTGTTTGGAATCTAATAAACCTTGAAACCTTCAAACCTTGTTAGGAATAACCCAGCCTTAAAGATACACTGACCCACCACGATTAAGTCCCTTGGGTTTTTTTCTGGCTAGCTGTGACCCACATACACATGTCCCCAACTTCATATTGAGGCTGCTCTTTTTAAAATGATGTTTCGTTTGTAATTTGGGGGCGTTTGCATAGGAGTCAAACCTGGTCAAAACAAGATTTCTTACCAGCTATATAAGAGTGGAAACCCGTGAAACCCGTGATGTTGACACGTG